>VBSM01001562.1:56616322-56633862 GCA_008086735.1 Cheirogaleus medius
TCCTCTACTCCCTTGTATATGGTGACTTCCTTTGTGTCTGCACCACCCGCCCCCGAACCCCCAGCCCCCGAGCCCCCTCCTGAGCCCACCAAGGTGACTGTGCGGAGCCTCAGCCCAGCCCAAGAGGTAGTCAGCACCCCTGGGAGCAGTCCCCGCAGCTCACCCAGGCCAGAGATTACCACTCTTCGACAGGGCCCCCCTCAGAAACCCTACACCTTCCTGGAAGAGAAGGCCAGGCAAGCAGCGCTGGGGAAGGGAAGGAGGACAGAGGGAAGAGTGGGGTGGACATAGGGGACACAGAAGATCAGACTGTCCTGGCTGGGGTTGGGGAAGGTGCTGAGATCTCGGTCCTTAGAAGTATTGGGTTCACATGTGCCAGGCACTGTACCGAGTGTTTTAGCCATATGAGTTTGTTTCATCTGCACAACTCTGAAAGGGAGTTGCACACAGCATTATTATTATCTCCCATTTCATGGATGGGAAAACTGAGGTTAGAGAAGTGATGGGATTTGCCTAAGATATAGAGCCAGTGAGTGGCAGAGCTGGGACTCAAAGCCGTGTTTTGAGGATTGAACTCTGGAGTCCACAGTGGAACTACTGCATTCTTGCCCCCTGCTTTAGCCCTCACTTCGGAAGTGTCCCCTCCTCTTGTCTGAGCCTGTGGTGTCCCCCCCAACACTCACAGGGGCCGATTTGGTGTCGTGCGAGCATGCCGGGAGAATGCCACCGGGCGAACGTTCGTGGCCAAGATCGTGCCCTATGCAGCCGAGGGCAAGCGGCAGGTCCTGCAGGAATATGAAGTGCTGCGGACGCTGCACCACGAGCGGCTCATGTCCCTGCACGAGGCCTACATCACCCCTCGTTACCTCGTGCTCATTGCTGAGAGCTGCGGCAACCGGGAACTCCTCTGTGGGCTCAGCGACAGGTAGCTGGGTGTTGTGGGGAGTGGGGAGTGATAGTCGGGGAGACTGGGCTGGGAGATCACTGCTCTGCCCGTGCCCCTAGGTTCCGGTATTCAGAGGATGACGTGGCCACCTACGTGGCACAGCTGCTACAAGGCCTGGACTACCTCCACGGCCGCCATGTGCTACACCTAGACATCAAGCCAGACAACCTGCTGCTGGCCCCTGACAACACCCTCAAGATCGTGGACTTCGGCAGTGCCCAGCCCTACAACCCTCAGGCCCTGCGGCCCCTGGGCCACCGCACGGGCACGCTGGAGTTCATGGGTGAGGGGACCAGCTGCCAGCCAGGGTGGGGGGTGGGAGTACTGCCAGAGGGGCAGCAGCCAGGGCTCACCTCACTTCATCCACATTTGTGCCATTTATTGAGTGCTTACTGTATGCAAGCAATGAACTAAGTCCTTTATGTGGATTTTTTTCTAACTGATCTTTACAATAGCCCTGGAGTTTGATGTAATATCGCCCCCTTTTACAGACGAGGAAATAGAAGCACACTGAAGTTAAGAATCTGTCCAATCAGACAGTTATAAATGGCAGAGTTAGGATTTGCTAAAGCTGGAAAGAGACATGAGAATTATTATTTTATTTAAATAAGGAAAACCAGCTACCATTTAGCTACCTGCTAAATGCTTGATGTTCATTGTCGCTTTTCCTCAGAACACTCCACAAGCCACATTTCACAGACGAGGCAATGGCGAGCCAGACAGTTGTAGTAAATCGCCCCAGGTCCCATAGTAGGGGCAGACCTGGGGTTGGAGCCAGCCAGGCTGATTTCAGAGGCTCTTAATCTTGGTGTTGGCACATGCTGAATGGGAGCCCTACCTTGGAGCTGACCCAAGGGAGCCAGTGACCCTGCTTTTCAGCTCCCCTGCAGTTCTGGGTACCCCCCCATTCAGTGCTTGGGCTAATCCCTCAGGTGTCCCACATCTCTCCTGGCTGCTGCCCCCACCTCGGTCCTGCCTGCTGGCCTTCAGGGCCTGCTGCTCTGGTCATTCCCATGGTGACCTGGTCTTGCCCTGCTCCTCAAACCCTCAGGGGCCTCCCCTGCCTCTCCCCACTCCCCTGCCTCTCCCCACTCCCCTGCTACCAGGAAGCTGGGTCAGCTTGGCCTCTGTCTCCTCTCAGCTCCTGAGATGGTGAAGGGAGAACCTATCGGCTCTGCCACGGACATCTGGGGAGCCGGTGTGCTCACCTACATCATGTGAGTGCCCTGGCCCCACCCCACCGCTTCTACCTACACTGTGAGCTCCGGGACCACCTTCTGCCTACATTGTCTCCCTCATGCCCTGCCTCCTCAGCACACACATGCACACCCACACACACCCCCAGGTGCAGGCTGGCACCGTCCTTGTGCACTGTATACCTCAGAACCCCTACACTCATGTCCCCCCGGCCTGGGAGCAGACCTTCGGTCCACCATACTGTGGACTGTGTCAACCATACTGTCTTCTGCAACAGGCTCAGTGGACGCTCCCCATTCTATGAGCCAGACCCCCAGGAAACAGAGGCTCGGATTGTAGGGGGCCGCTTTGATGCCTTCCAGCTATACCCCAATACTTCCCAGAGCGCCACCCTCTTCTTGCGAAAGGTCCTCTCAGTACACCCCTGGTGAGTGAGTGCCACCCTGCCAACCCCAAGCCTTACCTGCCCTGGCTTTAGACTGCCCTGGCCCAGCCTGTGCTGAAGGTCCCCCAGCTCCTCTCCTGCCCCTGATAATGTATTGTTTCAGCTACTTCTAACTGGCCATGCTACCTACTATTTAAAACCCATAACAGCCCTATGAGAGGCAGAGTCACTGCCTCCATTCCAGAGATTGGGACGCTGAGCCCCAGAGTTGCCCCAAATCACATACCTAGGCATGAATCCAGGACTGGGACGTGGGTCTGTGGGAGGACAGAGCCCTGCCTGCTCCAAGAGCCACCCCTCCAGGCTCATGAGCCCTGGCTTGGCCTGGCAGGAGCCGGCCCTCCCTGCAGGACTGCCTGGCCCACCCCTGGCTGCAGGACGCCTACCTGATGAAGCTACGCCGCCAGACACTCACCTTCACCACCAACCGGCTCAAGGAGTTCCTGGGTGAACAGCGGAGGCGTCGGGCAGAGGCCGCCACCCGCCACAAGGTGCTGCTGCGCTCCTACCCTGGCGGCCCCTAGCGGCATGGACCACAGCCCAGCCTCGGGCTTTGACTGGGGGTTCCCAATGATGCCGCGGGACATTCCAGGGCCCACGCTGAGCTGGGTGGGCCTGGGGCTTCGGATACCACCAGCAGCAACATCTGACCGGGCTCTTACCTCATGGACCTGCGGGGACAGAGGCCCTGGGGCTTTGGCCTGATGCCACCCCAGGCCGGAGGCAGAACGGGAGATTCGTTGGCCAGGCTGGGCAAGGGTGGGAACAGGCAGAAGGGCAAGGGAATAGGGAAGTGAAGAGGAAAAGAAGCCAAGGGATAGGGAGAGGAGACTCTAGGAAGGTTCTGGGGTGGGGGGTGCATCTCAGGGAGAGCATGACAGGGTGAGTGTGGCTGGTGAGAGGAAGAGGAAGGATCCCAGGGTGTCAGGGCAGTGGGCTGGGAGTGTCAGTGAAGCAGGGGCAGGACACAGAGACAGTGCCAGGGAGACAGGGCCAGAATGTGAGTGAGGGCAGTGAGGCGCAAGGAGGGAGAGGAGGAGGCTTCAGGTGGAAGGGGCGGGCCAGCTGCTGCCATCCTGGAGAATCGTGGAGAGCAGGATCTCCTGGCCTGTGGATGCAGCTCTGGGTACTCTATGCTGGTCCAAGGATGTCCCCCCCACCCCTCCATGGCCTTTGTCCTTCTTCCCATGCATATTTATTTATTTATTGACTTTTATGAAGTTTTCCCTTCCATTCAATCCCTATTGCCGGTGTTGTCCTGACCATCCCCCCAGCCATCCAGCTGTCTGTGCAGCTGTCTGTCTGTCTGTCACAAGAAAAATAAAAATGGCAAGCAGCAGGACCTGTGTGTAGTCTATGGGGAGGGACAATGGGGGAGGGGAGTGAGTCCTAGGACAGGAGCATTCACCCTTCTTTGGGCCAGAGAGAGCTGAGGATTCCTCAACACATTCAGGTGTATACAGCTAGCACCTTGGGACTTTCCAACCCCCTCTCCTGACCCTCCCAACCCCTCACCTCTCCTTATTCCTAGAGGGAAGGGAGTCTGTGGTCTGCTTCTCCTCCTGCAGTTTCTAGAATGCTGGTAGACCCACTGGATTCCCCCCACCAGACCAGACTCTGGTAGCTCCCACCTTTTGTCACGTTCCCTCATCACAAATTGGGGGATGGGCCAGCCCACACCCCAGTCCTGGCTCAGCTTCCTTCACTCTGCCCAGAAGACAGGCCAGCTATGGTCCTGACCCCTGGAGCAGAGTGGGTGGTGTGAGGAGCTGCAGAAGAAACAAGGACAGGCCCACACCCCACGCTCTCCAGGTCAGAGCACATGGAGCGCCAGCTGGGAATGCTCTGGTCTGTCGTGTCTGGAATTTTCCTAGGGCTGAGAGCCATAGCCTGCATCTTCTTGACCCCACAGCAAGTTAGGGGGTCTGCTGGGTGCTAAAGCACCCTGACTCTAGCTGCTCCCCTGCAGTGCCACAGAATGGTCATTGGTCCTAGAACTGAGCTGCCTTGCCCTGGCATTGTGGGGAGAGGGGGGAGCTAGACCTCCCCACCTTGAAAACTCTGTTCTTGGCAAAGTGAAAAGAACAAAGCCTCCAGCCGTGAGCAGAGAGTTGGCACTGGTATGTTGCTGATTGAGGCTAAGGGCCCCTTGGCTCCAGCTCAAACAGCCCTTTTGCCCAGCCCAGCCCAGCCTCTCTGGCTTCCCAGGACCCCAGGGAAGAGGCAAGCCCCATCATCATAAAATAACAGGATGTTAAAGCCAGCTGGAAGGGAACAGAGAGACGCCTTGCCTACCTGTCATTTTTGCGATGAAGATATACAGTTTGCCTGTGAGAATCTCCAATCCCCTACACACTGCAAGTGTTTTGTATAAAAATGAGGTGCCTGAACTCATATTTTGATAAGTGGTAAAAATTCCTCTCCCGTCCCCCCTCTGATCTTAAGCTCCCTTCCCATCTCCATTGGAAATGGCATGTGAACTGCTTGTTCCAAAACCGGAGGAGCAAAGGTAATTTATGTCAGCAGAGCTGTGTCAAAATTGCTCTGATCAAAAGGTGACAGTGCCCCACACCTGGGCGGGTAGTTACAATGAATGGAAGCAATGTTCCTCCCGGGAGCTTTGGCCTGGGCAAACTGGATTCAAGTCAAGCCCAAGAGGGGTTAACTGAACCCCTTCGCCCCAGGCAGTTTGATGCCCCTATTTGCCAGTTTATGGCCCCAAAAGGGCCTGGGCAGACATTGAGGGGGGGAGCCAGTATTAGTGTTGATCTCTAGGGACAGTGCAGTCTAGCCAGACCCTAGCATGTCCCATCAAAGGGAGTGAGTCGAGATGGTGATGGCATGGAGGGGCTGCTATTCTCAAAAATCTTTCCTGTCCCCTCTCGGTATATCTCAGTTTACCGCCAGGGGGCACAATCTGGAAATGACAACCCTAGACTCCTGGGGCAGGGTGGGGTGGAGGCGGGGTTGGGGGAAGAGTCAGGTGCTTCCAGATTGATCTTGACAGCTACATGGCCCTGTTGTGATTAGCTGAATGGACCATGAAGTCTGCGGCTACTCTGGCTTTCTTCAGGGACACCCCCACAAACACTCGAACCCCTCTAACTGTCCTGAGGCTGACCTGAGTATAAAGCTGCCCCAGCAGTGAGTTGACTCTCTTGTCAGCTAGGGGCCATGTCTGGTCCTCCTAGGAGTGGGATGGCTACCCCTTGCCATAGGAGGGGATGGGGCCACGTCCAGCTGTCCAGGTGCTGACACACAGCGCACCCCAGAGCCGCTCAGGTTTCCCCCACCCCCCACCCTGGTCTGCACCAGTGGCTGAGCCAGCATCCCAAACATCCTGGGGCTAAATAAGGAGACGACTTGAGTCAGAGGGGCGGGGATGGGGTCCCGGGGGGCTTGGGCAACCACGACAAACAAGGCAAGGAGGGGAGTGAAGTATAAAACCAAGCCCGGGAGCTGAGCACCTGCCTGTGCCCCTACTGTGCCATCTGGAAGGGCTCTGTGCCTCCTGCAACCCAGCCAGTCAGCTCAAGCCCTCGTCAACGCCTCCAGGGTGAGTCTGATTCTCAGAGAAGCCCCAGACACTCCCACCACCCTGGAATATTCTGATCAAGTGGGAAAAGGATGGATGGTGAGAGTCTCTCTCACAGACTGGCCCCCCATGTTTGCTGTCTGCTCCCCAGATGTCCAAAGCAGCTCCTGCCAAAAAAACAGTGGCTGCGGCCCCACCTCCTGGATGTACTCTGGATATCAATGACCCCCAGGTGCAGAGCGTGGCCATTCGTATTCAGGCCTCTTACCGGGGCCACAGGTGAGGGGGAGCCCTGGAGCTCTGCAGAGGAAGAGAGCTGCAGAACGCACATTCCTAAATGGGGGTGTGGAGGGCACAGTGCCATGAACCACTAGAGTCACTGGACTTAGGGGAGAGGGGTTACTGAGGTGTGGAAGGGTAGCTGGCAAAAGTGGATCATTTTGTCAGGGTAGCAGTTCAGGAGTAGTCCCTTTCCCTACTAACCCCTACGTTTAGGGGTCTGGTGGGCTGAGGGGATGGGCAGGAAACAGTGTGCCCAAGGCCAGCGCTTTGGCGGCCCTGTCGTGGTAACGCTGGGCCCTGACCCCGCCCGCGGGTAGGTCCCGGAAGGAGCTGCGCGAGAAGGGGCCACCGCGGGTGCTGGAGCCGCTGAAGGACGTGGTGCTGATTGAGGGCAGCGCTGCCAAGCTGACTTGCCGCATTTCGGCTTTCCCGGACCCGTTCATCCGCTGGAGCAAGGACGGCAAGGAGCTGCGCGACGGGCCCAAGTACCGCTACGTTTTCGAGGACCCTGACGTAGTGGCACTGGTGGTGCGCGATGGCGAGCTGGCAGATCTGGGCCAGTATAGCATCAACGTAACCAACCCCTTTGGCCAGTGCTCCGACTCGGCGCGCATCCTCGTAGAAGGTACGCGAGCCCCAGAAGCAGCGCAAAGGCGCAGAACGCCCCACCCTGAGGGCACCCACAGCCCTGGCTAGCCATAGGGTCCAGGCCAGCCCAGCCCGGGCACAGCCTGGGGCGCATCGTACGGAGAACCTACGTGCTTCCCTACTTCGGGATCTGGCCCCACCCAGTCTGAGCAGTCCGTTGTGGGCTTAGATCACCGTACGCCAGGGCCCCTTGAGGTCCCACAAAGAGCCAGAGGCAGAGCCAGGGTTAGAGACGGGTTTTCTGGCTCCCAATCCTGGGCAATTTCCACTGCCCAGAGCTGTCTCTGAGGCTCCGCCAGATGTGTGAACATTTTGGGACTTTTACTCGATTTATCTCTTATCTCCTCTATTCAACCCGGCGACAAAGGAGGGGCAGGGATAAGTCACGTTTAACGCTAAGGAGATGAAACCAGTGAGGCTAATGATCTGCCTGACATCATACTGCGAGTTAAATGCATCTCGTATTTAGGGCCTGATATTAGCTGGGGAGGTGATGCTCTTGCCCTGCCTCATCTCCAGGTCCCTCACTGGGTCGCGTTCCCCTTCCCTTCCTCTAGTCCCGGCGAAGGTTCAAAAGGGACCCGACAACACCAAGGCGCGCAAAGGCACCACGGTGACGCTGACCGCAGAGATCATGGGCGAGCCTGCGCCCGACGTGGGCTGGACCAAGGACGGGGAGGACATCGAGGAGGACGACAGGCGAGGGCGGGACCTGCGGCAAGGGCAGGGCCTGGGGTTGGAATGTGGGCGGGACTGAGCCCACAAACGCAGCGGGAGTGGGTCGTGGGCGGGGAACTGGAAGTGCAGAGCTGGCTAAGTAGCCTGGCCCCGTGCGCACGTAAACTGACCCCTGGCTCCGCCCTCCCCCGCTGCCCACTCCCCAGGGTGTTCTTTGAGATCGGCAGCACCACCACGACGCTGACCATTCCCCGGGCCACGCCCCAGGACAGTGGCAAGTACGAGGTGTACGTAGAGAACAGCCTGGGCATGGACCAGAGCTTCGCTCGCGTGGACGTGGCCTGAAAAGGACCGTCCGACCTTTCGCCCTGGCTCCAAGCCCGGGGGCGGATGGGACCGACAACCCTCGTTCATCTGGCTTAATAAAGTGGCTCTCTCTGACCCTCTGCGTCCATTCTGTTCCGTAGCGTCACCATTCCCTGTCCCCTGCACCGCGCGCACACTTATTCCAGACCCGCACACCAAGGTCACAGGATGTCGGAGTCAGAGGGAAGTTTGGAGAGCGTCCCGCCCAGTGCTTCATCTTACAGAAAGCAAATCTGAGATAAGGTTTATCTCGCCGTCTGACGCTCAGTCATTTCCCAGTCGGAAGTGCCGTGGAGCCTAGCATTCCACCTTGCCTTCTCTCGTGTGTCTGAAGCCACCGCCTGCCGCAGTTCGCGCCCTGGCCCCGCCCCTTCCAAGCACGCTGCGTCCGGGTCGTCTCCAGGCCCGCTTCTCCCTGTGACCGAGTTAGTTCTCCACTTCGCCTGCTGCACCCGGGCCCATTCCCCGATAGCTGGGCTCCAAGTCTTAGGCTCCAGAACTCTCCTTCTCAGGCCCCACCCTTCTTCTCATTAATCCCGCCCCCTCGGTCCCTTGGCTACACCCTGGGGTTCACCGCTGCTGTCCTTCTCTCAAAGTTAGAAGCTGGCGTGGGGGGGGCGGGGGGAAGAAGAAGAGAATCTCCAGAACTACAATTCCCAGCAGACCCTGCGAAGGAGTTCTCGCGAGTTGCGAGAAGACACGTGCGCGGAAGGAGCGAGCAGTAGCGGGCGGCGGAGCTGGCAGAAAGAGAGCTAGTGGTAAAGGGAGCTGGAGGGGCGGCAGGAGGGCTAGGGCCCGGCTCCCTACGCGGAGGGCGGGCTCGGAGGACCAGGCTGGCTCTCCGCGTGTCCACGCTTCTGTTGGTCCGCAACCCCTGGCAGCTAGAGGCTAGGGTTTATTATTGGACAGTCAGTGTGGGGTTCCGAGGGTTGGCAATCAATCCTCCGAATTCAGAGATTCAGCACCAATCATCAGTACTATCACTCAGGGGGTTGATGGGTTCAGTGTTTAGGATGCCAAGGGAACCTGTCTTTTGATTCTCGGTCCAACATATAGAGGTTAGTTTTAGGATTCCTGTTCAGCTTATAGAGGGTTTTTGCTAGGCTTGGGGTTTCATCAAATTCAGATCAGTGTCAGTTCAATCCTTGGGGTTTATGCTTAGGATTGAAGTTAACTATCTGGGGCTCACTCGGGTTTGCAGTTCAATATTCAGGGCTTGCAACTGGGATACAGGGCTTAAGATCCAGAACAAGGCTGCAACAATTTGGGAATCAGTGAGCTTGAGGTTTTTGTGTTTTGAGGTTCCAGGTCTGAGAAGGGGGTCTTTACCAAGTTTCTGAATTTGCAGAATTTGTTCATGGCCAGAGGGAAGTCTGTTAGAGATCCAGTTGTGGGATGTGAATTTCAGAATTTGGGAAGAATCATTGTGAGGTTTGAAGGCCTACTGGAATCTGAGTTGGGATTTGAGATGTGTAGGATTTGTGGATGTTGTGTCCAGGGAGGGACTACATTAAACTTTGTGTTTACATCTTGGGAGTGGACTAAGTGTTGCTATTTGGGGTTTGGTTGGGGTGTGAGATCTGAGCTTGATTTCTCTGCTGGAATTTGAGGTTTAGGTAGCGGTCACCATCATGCTCAAAGCCGTGATCCTGATCGGAGGCCCCCAGAAGGGTAAGGTGCCAGGGGAGTGGGGGGAGGAGGTTGGGCTGGAGTGGTTGGTAGGGTGGAGGCAAAGGAAGGCAGGAGGTTGAAATGTTGTCCTTTCTCCACTCGCAGGGACTCGCTTCAGGCCTTTGTCTTTTGAGGTGCCCAAACCACTCTTTCCTGTGGCTGGGGTCCCTATGATCCAGCACCATATTGAGGCCTGTGCCCAGGTAATCCCATAGGCTGCCCTTTCTAACCTCACTTCCTGCTCATCTTCTTCATTCCCTATTTCTCCCTTTCCCAACCATGATCTCTTCCCACCAGGCATAACTCTAAGATTATCATTCACAGATGACAGTGTGAATGGCGCCCCCTCAAGTTGTGCAGTGCTGCTGCCCTGTTGTCTTCCCCTAATCTAGTCTCTCCTCTGGCCTCTTCCTGCTTGGATTTCACTCCTATTTTTAAAGTATGGAATGTGAGATCAGGCAGGGATCTTAGAAACAATTTAAAGCCATGGCTTGGGGAACCTTAATGAAAACCAAGCACAAGATTCATACCCTGATTACCATGGAGCTCATTTCTTTATTGCTTTAGGTATTGGGACAGGCAAGGTTTTGGTTTGAATTCAGTCTCTGCCTGCTATGAGGCCTATAGCAAATTTCATACCCTCTCTGAGCCTGTTTCCTTATCTGTAAAGTAGGGGTGATTAGACCTATTTTGTGGGGTGGTGAAGCTTAGAAATGATGTTTGTAAAGTGCCTAGTACAATGCAGGCCCTTGATAAGTGGTGCCCTTACCTCATATGCTGATCTCAAGCTTAGGCTGACAGATAATAAAAATGGGGGGAATGAATGGATTATAATTTAACACAACTTGGTAGGCAAAATCTTTCCTAGAGTGGGTCCCAGTTCAGGCGGGTGAGGCTAATAATAAAAGATTGGAAGATCAAGACTAAGACTTCCTCTAACTTCCTCATTGTCCAGATGAGAAAACAGGCCAGAGTGGTAAAGTGAGTGCCCAAGGGCTGTGGTCTCTGGACTTTGTGCCACTACCAAGGATTTTCTCATAATTCCTTCTTATTGGATATTTTTTTCTCCCAACCTCTTCTCTTGTTCTCAGGTCCCTGGGATGCAGGAGATTCTGCTTATTGGCTTCTACCAACCAGATGAGCCCCTTACCCAGTTCCTAGAAACTGCCCAGCAGGAGTTTAACCTTCCAATCAGGTGTCTGTGCACACATACATATATGGGGGTGGGGGTGCCCTAGGCCTGTGAGTTCTCAGGAGTGGGTTGAATCAGCATTTGCCAGAATTCACCCTCATATACTAGAAGGATCGTTATTTGGGCATCTCTTAATCCTTGAATATATGGATTTTTCTCTGTGGGCTGTGAACAGGAATACTTCTGGGAGCAGGGTGGGGTCAGGTGCCCTGGCTCATGGTATCTGTCTCCTTGGATCTACTGAGCTGGCTCTGGGGTCCCTGGGAACAGGTACCTTCAGGAATTTGCCCCCCTGGGCACAGGGGGTGGTCTCTACCATTTTCGGGACCAGATCCTGGCTGGAGGCCCTGAGGCTTTCTTCGTGCTCAATGCTGACGTCTGCTCCGACTTCCCCTTGAATGCTATGTTGGATGCCCACAGACGCCAGCGTCACCCTTTCTTACTCCTTGGCACCACGGTGAGGGGACTGGAAAGGTGTGATCCAGAGAGCTTCCTGGAATGCTGGGTGTCAGGGAGACAGCAGCAGCCCTGGGGGTTGGAGAGGGAGCTGGCATCAGGAGATGTACTGCTGCAGCAGGAATGGAGGCATCAGTGGAGACCCCAAGCCCTTTAGCTGTTCAGAAGTAGGGAGGGGGAGGGCAGCTGTCAGTTCTCACCCTTGCTGAAGGCCTGTCAGTGTCAGAGCTGCGTGCCAGGTGCTATAGGGGAGAGAAAAAAAGAAAGAGAAAACAGACCTGGCGGCCCCGCAGCAGGCAGGTCACGGTCTCGGGTGTGTCTGTCTTTCAGGCTAACAGGACGCAGTCCCTCAACTACGGCTGCATCGTTGAGAATCCACAGACGCACGAGGTGAGAGGAGAGAGGAGCTGGGTGGGTGCCCACTCTGTGTGTCACCCCCCACTCCATGCCTCTAGAGATGCTGGAATGCTATAGGGCAGAGCTCCCACTCTTGTCTCCCGATTAATCATCTTATATCCCTTTGAGAGAAATTGGCTAGGGGGAAAGGGGTCACAGTTCATCTTCATGGGTGTGGTGCACAAGGTGCTGTGGGGACATAAAAGGAGGGGCCCAACCCAGCCTTGCCTGCATGGGGTGGGGAGGGCTTCCTGGAGGAAGCAGGTCTGAGCTGGGTCAGATTTGTTTAGATGAAGAAGGGAAAAGGAAGGCATTGCAGGCAGAGGGAACAGCATGTGCGAAGGCAGAGAGGCAGGAAATGGCATAATTGCCTCTACAGTTATGAAAGGGGAGCTTAATAGGCAAGGGAAGAGGTCTTGACCCTGTTTGTGAAACCCCCTGCCCTGAACCTAATTGACTGTCACACACTCCTTTTATTTCTTCATCCTTTAATTTCAAACATATAAACACATACGCAGACACATACATAGTTTGTGCCAGACACCAGGTAGGTAAGAGAGAAACACAGCCAAAAGGGTGCAGTCCCCACCTCTCAGGCCCCCTCAGTCTAGTGGGAGAGACAAGTCTAAGCCAACCTTTGCAAATGACATAGTGTCAAGGGTGAGGTGTGGCCACGGGCCAGGGGTGCCCAAAGGCATGAATAGCTAACTCTGAGGACGGCAAGAGAAGACTCACAGAGAGAGTCACAGTGTCACCTGGGTTTGGAAAAGTGTGATTTCCAGTTGAAGAGATGGGAAAGGGCATTCCAGGCGCAGGCGTGCAGCAATGGCATGTGGTTGTATTCTGGGAGTGCTGGGGGTAGGGAGGGTCGGCAGAGAAAAGCATGGAGTTTGGACTTAGCTGAAGGTGAATCAGGTGACGGCAGTTGTTGCAGGGTTTGAAGCCAGGCAGTGGCAGAACATGCACTGTATTTTAGGAAGACCACCCTGGCAGCAGCGGAGAGGGGCAGGGAAGGCCTGGAGATCAGAGGGTCTCAGGGGACTGTGTCAGTGGTCCCCTCCTCTACTGAATCCAGCTCGCTCTGTCCTCAGGTCCTGCACTATGTGGAGAAACCCAGCACGTTTATCAGTGACATCATCAACTGTGGCATCTACCTCTTCTCCCCGGAAGCCCTGAAGCCTCTTCGAGATGTCTTCCAGCGCAATCAGCAGGATAGGCAACTGTGAGGCAGGCCCCATAGCCCCGTGACCCCAAGTACTCCCAGTCCTGGACCTGACACACACCAGTCTCTGCAGGCTCCATCTCAACCTGCTCACCTTCCTCCTCCCTCCTCCCTTCTCCACCTGTCATCTCCAGCTGAGCCTCTGAGCCCCTCCCCTTCTAACCTCATTCTGTCCCTCTTCCTTATCCATCCCAGTTCCTCCTCTGTCACTGCCTGCCCACTCCCTTTCTGGTCCATTTCTCTCAAGCCCTGAGTGTCCCAGAGACGTCTTTCAGAACAGACGGCAACACACAGTTGGGTGCACACGTGCGTGCACACATGCGTGCACACACACTTACTCTCAGGCTGAGGCTCCCCTGGGAATGTAGCACCCAGAGCCCTGCTCACCACGGTTTCGGGGTGGCCCTCCTAGGCCCTAAAGCTGTTCCCTTCTAGGGACCTTTGCCTTTGCTCCTCCCTTGCCCATTGCCCCATCTCATGCCTTTTTCACGCACGGCCATTTCTCACTTCCACCCATGTCTCTGCTTCTCTCTCCACCTCTCCTGGCCTCTCTGTCTCTGTTTCTGCTGAGCTGGCATCTCTACCATCTCTCTCTCCCTCTCTGTCTGTGACTGTCTCTGCCCTCACCAGCTGCCTTGCTCTGGGGTGAGTCTGTCTGTGTTTCATTCCATCCAGTCAAGGGGAGGGTGACTTGGGGGGTGGGGAGTAGAGGGCAGAATGGGGGGAACTCCTTCTGGACACGGGGCAGGGATGGGAGGCGGGTCTGTGCCTGGCGTTCCTTTGTGATAGCACCCACTGAGCTGGGGCTGGGTGGGAGAGGTTCCTGGGATGAGAGCAGCCCTTTGGAGAGGACCTGACCAGACCTGGGGAGGGGCTTGGAGAGGTGGTGGGAATCCCTTTGACTCCTGTCCCTGAGAGACCTCGTTGGCCCCACAGGCGGGCTCAGCTGAGGAACTTATGTCAGCATCCTTCCTCTCTGCCAGGGAGGACTCTCCAGGTTTGTGGCCGGGGGCAGGTACCATCCGCCTAGAACAGGATGTGTTCTCAGCCCTGGCAGGGCAAGGCCAGATATATGTGTACCTCACTGACGGGATCTGGAGCCAGATCAAGTCCGCAGGGTATGAGAGGCCGGGGTGGGGTGGGGGGTTCTAGGGCTCTGGTGGAGAGGCTGGGTTACCTGGGGAGGTTGAGACTTTAGGGTGGTAGGTGCAGGCCCTGCTGGCCCCTGAGCTTCTGCCCCCACATTGTGGCCCCCAGCTCAGCCCTCTATGCCTCCCGCCTTTATCTGGGCCGCTACGAATTCACTCACCCAGAACGGCTGGCCAAGCACACGCCAGGAGGTCCACAGATCCGAGGTACCCACCCTGCCCCAACTCTTAACCTTCGCCCTCCATCGCAGCCCCCTCTGCCCTCTGAGCCAGGACCACTGACCTCAGTCCAGAGTTGAAGTCTCAATCCCTGCCCCTTCCCATCCAGATATGGTTTGGGGTATTTGCGCCCAGGGCCTCTCTTCTGCTTCTAGGAAACGTTTACATCCACCCAACGGCTAAGGTGGCCCCATCGGCCGTGGTAAGCACTGGGCCCAGACCCAGGGGGAAGACGGGTGGCGGTCAGGGTGGGTGGCAGTCAGGGTGGGTGGGTAGCACAGGTGTCCCCATTTCGTCACAACCTATTGTGTGGCCTCAAGCAGGTCACTTTTCCCTCATCTGTTCTAGGAGGGGATTGAACCTGGGGATCCTCCAAGGGCTTATGGTGTGTGTTCTTCCCCACAGCTGGGCCCCAACGTCTCCATTGGGAAGGGGGTGACGGTGGGCGAGGGTGTGCGTCTCAGGGAGAGCATTGTCCTCCACGGAGCCACGTTACAGGTAGGAACCAGTGTATACACAGCAGCGTGTGGCACCCCAAGGGACTGAGGGGAGGGCCCAGGTACCCGCCCCCCAGAGCAGAGAAAAAGGGTGAACCAGATGCATCTGGCCACATCTGACAGACCCACCCATTCCTGCTGCCTCCCCCCTCAACTCTCACCATCCTGTTGGACAGGAGCACACGTGTGTTCTACACAGCATCGTGGGCTGGGGGAGCACCGTGGGGCGCTGGGCCCGTGTGGAGGGTACCCCCAACGACCCCAACCCTAACGACCCCCGGGCCCGCATGGACAGCGAGAGCCTCTTCAAGGACGGGAAGCTGCTGCCTGCCATCACCATCCTGGGTACGGCTTCCCTGGGTGCTGGGACTGTGAGAACCCCCACAGGTGATGGCCAGCCGTCTGTGGGGAGCATTTGTTCCTCCCTGTGTGCGTGAGTTTCTTCTTTTAGCAAACAGCAAGTGCCTGCTGTGTGCCAGGCCCTGGGTGAGTCACTGGGGGCATGAGGCCAGGGGCGCAGATGGGCAGGGAGGGATCCCTCCCTGCTGGCAGTGGCCTCCAGCTCCCCCTGGTGCCCTGTGACCTCCCCTTCGTGCCCGGTCCACACTGCAGGCTGCCGTGTCCGGATCCCTGCTGAGGTGCTCATCCTGAACTCGATTGTTCTGCCACACAAGGAGCTGAGCCGCAGCTTCACCAACCAGATCATCCTCTGACGGGGGCTGCCAGAAGGCCCCCCCAACTCCTACCCGCTCCCCTGGAGGCTGCTGCTTGCTTGGCCAGCCTCTGTCCAGAAAGGACCAGAGGAAGCCAGGCAGGACCTTCACACGCCGGGAGCAGTGTGGGTGGCCTAGGACTTCTGGCCTCTCTCCCAACTCCCTAATAAACCCCGTGAACCTTGGAGCCAGCATGGACTCCGCCTGTGCCTGGGCTGGGGGTGGGGGCGGAAGCAGGGCAGCTGAGTCAGGCCCCCCCACATTAGCATTTAAATTGGAGTCGTAGCTGTGGGCTCATGAATAATGAATCTGGAGCCCTGGTAAATCTCCCCCTCCCATCGCCTCAGCCTCCTGCACTGCTCAGGAGGAAGGCCCTCTAGGCTCCCACCCCGCCTGGCCCCCCTCTCACCCCGCTTGCCTGCCTCCCTGTCCCTCCCCACTGGGCCTGGCTCAGGCTCCCAGGTGTAAGGGTCCCGCAGGGCAGGGTGAAGGATTTCGGTTGGGCGGTGGGCCCTGAGCACAGGGGCCACAGGCCCGGAGGCTGATCCCAGCAGCCCACTCTGCTCGGTTCCTGCCGAGCCCCATTCGTGGCCTTTTTTCCGCTTTGCCAGCGCCATCTGCTCCCAGCCTGGCTTTTGGCAGGGTGGGGGTTTCCGCCCCCGCTCGAGGCCTCCAGTCTCAGTCTCTTACTCCCCTGGCT
This sequence comes from Cheirogaleus medius, assembly GCA_008086735.1. Taxonomy (NCBI): domain Eukaryota; kingdom Metazoa; phylum Chordata; class Mammalia; order Primates; family Cheirogaleidae; genus Cheirogaleus; species Cheirogaleus medius. The sequence goes on from VBSM01001562.1 coordinate 56,632,634, forward strand.
GCCAGGGCAGGCCTGAGCCAGTGCCATTCTCTCCGGAAGCTCAGTGGGAGGCCCCCTGTTCTGGGTGGGACCAGGCTACCTCCCATCACCCTGGCTCTGCCCTTTGGGAGGTCTCCGCCCTCCTCTCCTAACTGTCTTGTGTTTGCCCATGACCCCCGTGTGCCCCTCTCGGTGCCCCCCTTTCCCCAGCTGTGGGTGCGGAGCCGAGTTGCCAGATGAGCTGGTAATGATCGTAATCTGCTAATTGAGAGGAATCTAATTACCCGAAGAGAATGGGGGGGCAGGGCGTGGGTGGAGGGAGGAGGGTGTCCTGGCAGCAGGCAGGGGTGGCAGGCAGCAGGGTGCCGGGGCCTTGTTGTCAGCACCAGGGTCTGGGACAGAGCCCAGGATTTCGTGGCTTCATAGCTGGGCAGTTAGGAAGATGTGCTTCCTCTGGAGTTGGGCTGAGGGTGGGGATTGGGCTGGATGTGACCTCCGGAGGGCTGTGTGGGAGCATGTGGAGCGTGCCTCGAGGTTCCTACAGCCCTGACCTGTAACCTGCCTCTGTTTGAGCCTTGCCTCCATCCCAGACCTTCCATCATTCCCCTGCGTGGGGCTAGGAGGGGACTGTAGGTCCCCACTCTGGGCCTGGGGTCAGGAAGGGGCTGGGAGAGGGATGGGCCCTAGGGCCGAGGTCTGGGTCCCTTCCCTCTCCTCCCCTCAGTCCTGACCCTTCTGTTCCGAGTGGTTGGCAGAGGCCGTGGCAGCTCCATCATAAATATGATAATTTAATTATTTTCTCAGCAAAACACCGTGAAATCCAATAAGTCTGTGTCAGGCCCTGGCCCCCGGGATCCCCCTCCTAGACCCAGTGGGGGTGGGGACATGGTGGGGAGAGGCATGGAAGGGAACAGGGTCAGTGTTTGAAGGGGAGGCAGGTAGTGAAGCCGAATCTTTGTCACATGCCCCCGTTGGCTGAGGGAGCCACTGTTGGGGGGTCTAAGGACAGAGATAATGCCCCTCCCTCCTCTCCAGCCCTCTTCTGTGGAGGAGAGGCCTAAGGTGTGGGAGCACCCTGCCTCTGGGACCGCCACCTCTGGGACCCTGCACCCAGCCTTCATTGGCCCTGTTGGGGTAGGAGGGTGCCAGCCCCAGGGAGGGATTGAGGAGGGAGAAACAGGAGGGAATGGGTGGGAAGTGGGGGGTGAACGAGGGGGGGAGAGATGCGGGGGAGGGGTGTGCTCCTGCCA
>VBSM01001562.1:56636733-56688679 GCA_008086735.1 Cheirogaleus medius
CGCCTGTAATCCTAGCACTCTGGGAGGCCGAGGCGGGCGGATCACTCGAGGTCAAGATTTCAAAACCAGCCTCAGCAAGAGTGAGACCCCCGTCTCTAGTAAAAAATAGAAAGAAATTAATTGGACAACTAAAAATATATAGAAAAAATTAGCCGGGCATGGTGGCACGTGCCTGTAGTCCCAGCTACTCGGGAGGCTGAGGCAGAAGGATCACTCGAGCCCAGGAGTTTGAGGTTGCTGTGAGCTAAGCTGACGCCACGGCACTCGAGCCCCGGCAACAAAGTAAGACTCTGCCGAAAGGAAGGAAGGGAGGGAGGGAGGTAAGGAGGGAGGGAAAGAAAGAAAAGAAAAGAAAAGAAAGGAAAGAAAGAAAGAAAGAAAGAAAGAAAGAGAGAGAGAGAGAGAGAGAGAGAGAGAAAGAAAGAAAGAAAGAAAGAAAGAAAGAAAGAAAGAAAGAAAGAAAAGAAAGAAAAGAAAGAAAGAGAAAAGCCTCCGGAGGGAAAGAAAGAAAGAAAGAAAGAAAGAAAGAAAAGAGAAAAGCCTCCGGTGGCAGTGTAGGCAGTGGAGGTGTGTTGACCACGTGGTAGAGGAGTGGGGCCCCTGCACGCACATGTAAAGCCAGGTCTGCTTAGGGGGATAGTGTACTCCCCCTGTGTCTTGGCTGCTGCCGCATGATCTAATGCCCTTCCTGGGTAGGAAAATTGGCTTGATCAAAGTTACTCTCCAAGCCAAATTGAACTCCTATTCTACCACTGTGGCCTTGGCTGGGTTGGCCCATCATAATATGAATCACAATTAGTAACGATCTCTATTTGTGCAATTGTTGGGTTTATGTGTTTTGGATTCATGTATTTTGTTCCCTGCTGTAGACCTGACACTTAGAACAAGCCTGGTGCACGGTGTAGGTGCTCAGTACACACAAGGAGACAACAGACTCCTTGAGGGCAGAGACTATTTTGTTCTCTGTTGCATCGCCAGCACCAAGCACAGGGCCTGACACATTGTACAGGCTCAACAAATCAAATAGTGTTGGACAAACAAGTGTGGTCTGAACACCCATCATTTTTTGAGCACTTACTATTTCAAGGTGCTTTGTGCCAGGTGTGTATCACACGGTGGCTGAGTACAGACTCTAGGCCAGACTGCCTGGTCCCTGGCAGGTTCCTTACCCTCCCTGTGCCTCCATTATCCTGTCTGTAAAATGGGGATGATAGGAGTACCTCCAGTATCGGGTTTTTGTGAGGATTAAGGAGGTAATTAATGTAAAGCGCTTAGAACTGTGCCTGGCGCAGAGTAAGAAAATGTTAGCTGGTGCTGTCATGCACAGCATCTCTTTCCTCATAACACTCTGAAGGGTGCCTGTTGTTATTTCCATTTTACAGATGAAAAATGGAGCATCAGAGGTTAATTGACTAAATCTGAATCCCACAGACTTAACTAAGGGCAAGACCAGGACGTAAACTAGGTGGGGCTTTCCATCTGGTGGGAGAGCCTGAGGGGTCCGCTCTGACAGCTCCATCCTCCAAGCAGCTGCACCATCTTGGCAGGAAGTTCCATTACTCCAATGGCCTCCCTGCTCTCTGAGCACCTACCATGCATCACTCTGAACTTATCTCTAATCCTCACACATACCCCTAGCAGGAGGCATTATCAGTTCCCTTTTACAAAGAGCAAACCAAGGCTCAGAGAGTTTAAATCATATACATGCCCAAGGTTGTTTGTCCAAGGCTGGTGGAAGAGGCGGGATTTGAACCCTGTTTTATCAGGCTTCAAAATACATGCTCCTTTCCCCATGCTTTGGGTCTTCTGTGTATACATTTCTAGCACCACATACAGCGCTCAGTCTCTGCCCTAGCTTGGTTCATGTCGGTCTCCACAACACCTTTATTACTAATATCGAGGCCTTGTGTAATGATTTCACTTTGCAAATGCCTTTCACATACTTCATCTCTTTTGAGACTTACAAGTACCCTGTGAAATAAGTCAGACAGAAATTTCTGTCCCTACTTGACAGGTGAGGAAACTGAGGTCCAGAGAAGTTGATAAATGACTTTGCTAACCAAAGTCACACAGGCTGTCAGTGGTGGAGCTGGAGCTGAGACTACCGTCTACTGACTCTCGGGGAGGTGACCGAGGCTAGTGGACACAGCTGGGTTCCACTTCTGAATTCGCCTGTTGTCTGTGTGCACTTGGATATGTACCTTGCATCTCTAGTTGGTTTCTGCCTTTGTGCAATGAGGGGTTTGACTGTGACCTTGAAGTTCTGACCAGCACAGACACCCCTGGTGTTTTGGGTTGATTCCATCTTTCTGCCTCTGCCCCTGGAGAGGATAGTGGAGGAGGAAGAGGCCTTGAACCTGAATACTGGGCCACCCCTGAATAAAACTGGGGCCTGAGAGCTGTTCCAGAAGGCTGCTAATCACAGGCCAGGGCAGATAAAGATGCACCCCTTCCACTCCCCACTCTGGACCCCAGGGCACTGCAGTGGTTGAGAAGAGTTCATGGGGGGGATGCCTAAGTGAGAGGCGTAGGGATGGACCCCAAAGGGGAGGGCTGATGGAATCTGGGGGATGGGGCTACCATAGAAAAGTTGAGAGGGGAGGTGCCAGGACCAGAGGCAGGGTGCCCAGAAGGCAGTGGAGATAACGCCCAGGCTGCAGATTAGCTCTGGGATTAGCCTGGCCTCGCAGCTCCTGCTGCTTTCTTATCTCCTAGAGGCCCAGGGCCATCTCCCCCCACAGCTCTGAGCCCTGGCCCTGCTAATTGCCTGTTAACCCTGTGGGCTCTGTGAGTGCAGGGAGGATGAAGGGTTGGGGAGAGCTGGGGGAGAATGCAAGCCAGCTAGCTAGGGAGAGCTTTCTGGAGGAATGGGAGCTGAGGATAGATGGAGCTTTGAGGGCTGAGAGAAGCCACTGCTGCCTGCTGAGAGGAGCAAGCTCTGGACAGATGTCTTCCCACCCCTGATCAGGGTCTCAGGCACACCCAGAGAGAGGCCAGGGAGAAGGAAGGGGGAGGGTACTTGGAGAGGGGGTTTTGGCACCATGGGCAGTGGGGGGGAACTTAGGCCCAGGGAAAAGTCTAGGAGGAGGGCAAGAGACAAAGACGACAGCCAGATGAAGGGGTGGCCGGAGAAGAAAGCGAATGGACAGAGATGCAGAGGGCAAGGGTCAGAAAGGCCAGGGGGCTTTCAGGCCTAAGGAGAGAAATACTGGCCAGGGGATGGATGGGCTGACAGAGGGCAGTGGACAGAGAAACAGAGTCCAGGTGGACAGTTGAGCAGGTGCTAGGGGCAGATAGGCCAGGGGGGAGGAGGAGGACTTGAGAAAGCACTGAGATCAGCAAGCAGAGGCTGGGAAGCCAGACAGACCCAGGCCGGGGTCCAGGCCAACACGACAGGGAGGTGGTCAGAGCAGGACAAGCAGAGGCTGGCCAGAAAGAAGGAGGTGGAAAAGTCTGAGGGTCTACATGCAGTATGTGGTCCTATCTAGGAGCTGGCCAGCTGGGGTCCAGAGGGGCTCTGGCAGGCCCCATGGTCTGGCAAGGGCTGGGAGGGGCCTGAGAGCTCAGGTGGAGAGTGAACGAGGGCTGAGATGGGGACAGGGCCAGTGGTGGGGGATCTGGAGATAGCCCCTCTGCTACCAGGGCACTCCTTGGTCCAGGACCTTCCCCTTTCCTTGACTGAGTCCTGGACTCTCAACTCCTGTGCACACACCCTCCTTCTGGGCCAGTCCATGGGGAAGGAGCAGTGGCTGGCCAGTGGGACCTTGTGGCTGAGCTGCCGTGCCGTCTCCACGGAAGAAGCTCTAGGCTGTGCCGCCACCAGAGTTCTGCCACTTAGGAGCTGCTTGGCCCAAGGACCGTCTCCTGGGCAACGCTGTGCTCTGCCCAGCAGTTGGGCCTGACCCAGGCTGTGCAGGTGGCCAGGTTCTGCCCGTGTGGCCTGTCCATTCTCTGCAGCGTATCCCTCAGACCCGCATGACTTCCACCCAACTACCTTCCTTCGTCGCCCCCACTCTGCACAACCACTTCAAGGACTTGTGTGCCAGGTAATCCCTCCCTCCCCAGCCAGGCATTCACTTTGTCCTGTATGGGGTTGGACTCAAGGCCATGTAGCATGTGTCTGTGTTTGTATGTTAGAGGTATCAGGTACGGAGGCTGCCCCAGCCCCCCCAGGGTCAGGAACCTCCAAGAGTCATTCGTTCACTGAACACCCACCTAGTGTTTTGTAAGCACCTTCTGTGCTTTGACATGGGGTTCAGTTCTGTTTGAATCTTGGCTGTCATTTACTTGCTGGGTGCCCTTAGCCAAGTCACTTTTCTTCTCTGAACTTCCATTATGTCATCATTAAATGGGAGCAACAATACTTACCTCATGTGGGTTTCTTAGAGGCTCAAAGGAGAAAGGAGATCAAAAGCACCGATCACAGACCTGGCACAAAGTAGGGACATTTGATAGTGTTCACGCTCCTTCCCCCACCACACACCTTCTTCTGCACGTCTCCCTGGGTTCTAGGGGTGCCTAGAGGGAAACAGGACTCCCAGCTTCAGGGAGTTCACAGTCCCATGACACTGCCTGGCAGTCAGGGCTCTGCTGAGGGACATGAGTGAGCATCTTATAACCCGGCCCCCCATGCAGCCCAGGCCTTGTTTAGCCTCTCAACTAGAGCGTACACGCAAAACTGGCTGCGTCAGCAAGAGCTGATTCCAGCATCTTCTTGGCTTGAAATAGGAAAAGGTTGGGTACTTTCAGATTTCTGCACATACTTATACATTCCTCCTATCTGCCTTTCCCACACCGCCGGGGACCCAGGAATCTTGCACCCAGCCCACTTCAGGGTTCCCCCCACCTCCAGTGGCATATCAGAGCATGGGTCTAGAATCACCCTGTCTTGCTGGACTCTTGCCCCTGCATCTAGCATCTTTCTATATAAAGTGGTCCATGGACCAGCAGGTAGTTAGAAACACAGGCTCTCAACCCTGTCCATCCCCACCACCCACATCTATTAAATCAGAATCTTTTCTTTAAAAAGATCTCCCAGTGATTTGTGTGCACATTAAAGTTTGAGAAGCTCTGATCTTGGAGACCTGGGCACATCAGCCGAACTCTCTGAACCTCAATTTCCTCATCCATAGAATGGGGAGATAATAATACCTACCTCATAGGGTAGTTGTGAGGATTCGACTAGATAGAGCATGTTAAGTAGTGCCTGGAGCATATTGAGTGCTCCTGAACTGCGGGTAACACCCACTTCTGCCCCAGAGATGTGCACACAGCAGGGAGTGGGGCAAGGGTAATACAGACAGGTAGGGGGAATGGGGGGAAGGAGAGAAGATAATGGACAGGTGAGGAATTAAGAGGCAGTGGATGGCCAGGTGTGGTGGTTTATGCCTTTAATCCCAGCACTTTGGGATGCCAAGGTAGGAGGTTCGCTTGAGGCCAGGAATTTGAGACCAGCCTGGGCAACATAGTGAGACTCCACCTCTACAAAAATTTTTAAAAAATAGCTGTGCGTGGTGGTAGTCCCAGGTACTGGGGAGGCTAAGGCAGGAGGATCACTTGAGCTCAGGAGTTTGAGGCTGTAATGAGCTAAGATCATGCCACTGCACTCCAGCTAGGCAACAGTGTGAGGTCTTGTCTCAAAATATTTAAAAGAAAAGCCCAACAATAGCAAAAAATTAGGCAGCAGATATAGAGAAGAAAGGATGAGGAAGGCACAGAGAAATGGAGCAGAAGGGAAGGAGAAATAGGGGAAAAGAAAGGAACAGGCATTGGAGTACATTCCTGTCTCATTTCATTTGTGCCGGGCCGGGGTGAGAGCTGGGTCCTGAGATAGGGGTAGGCTTGGTGGGGGGGGGTGCCAGCTGTGGGTGGTAGGAACAGCTTGAGCCTTGCATCTGGAGGAGTTCCACCTCTCCCACTCCCTAGCTGTGTGACTTTGGGCAAGTTACTTTACCTCTCTGAGTTGCAGCTTCCTCTTTTTTAATAACTTGGGTAACTAAACCTACCTGATATCTGAGTTGCTGAGTGAATGAAATGGGGCAGCAGATGCCACCACGTTTTGTAAACTCCTAGGTACTTTCTTTGTTATGCACGTGTTTTTGTCTTAGGAATCTTAGGCAGGGTAGTTGGGTTACAGAAGAACTGTGTGAAGGAAGGATCAGCACTGCGCCAGGGTGGTCAACCCAGGAGGTGACAGGGGACTTAACCTCGTTCCACCAGATGTCTCAGGAGGACCCTTGGTTCTCAGAACTCCGCACGTTCACTACCCTCAACCCGGCCTCTCCCTGCCACACGCTCCCTCCGAAGCCAGGCAGCCAGGATATCTTTTCCCTTTAACACCGCCTCAAGCCATCTCTCCCAGCTTTTACCAGTGTGAAAATGTTCCCGAGGAGAGGGCGGGGGAGCGCGCGCGAGTGATTGAGTGCGCCGACCCCGCGCCCCCAGGGAAGGTGCTGCCTGTGATGGGTTTGACCCAGGGGCTCGTCTCTGTGGGGTGAGCCTGGCAGGGGGGAACTGGAACCCGCCTCTCCCGCAACCTCTTCCCCACCCCTGCCGCTGCGCAACTCCTGGTGGCCGCTAAATCCCCTGCCAGAGCCTCGGCTTCCACCTCCGGGGCTTCAGCGCCATCTGCTGTCCACACCGGGAACTCCCCGCAGAGGAAGGGGCGCTGGTCTTCAGCGCTTGTGCCCCACACTGGGCCAGGTGCCTGGGGACTCCAGACAGGCTCACTGACTGCTTCTGTGTAGCAGACACTCCGGTGGGGAGAGACGGACAATGGACAGGAGGCACGTAGACGGGCAAGATCATCTCAGGTCTTGATAAGTACTTTGAGCAAACCAGTAAACACGTGGGTGGGTGGAGGGGGACACTGTGCACGTGGGTGTGTGGTGTATGAGTGTAACACTTGAGCTGTGGCTTCAAAGATGGACAGCATCCATGCCAAGAGCTTGTGTGTGTGTGTGTGTGGTGGGGGGCATTCCAAAAGAGGGTAAAACAGCAACAGAAACCTGAAGAGGAAAAGAGTCCAGATGTTTCAATTTGTCACAGAGATTTGGGGGTGGGGGGGCTGGCGATGTGGCAGGAAAGGCAGGCAAGGGTCACATCACAGGGAGACGTTGAGGCTAGGGCAGGAGTGTGACTTCATTCTCTGAGAGATAGGAAGCCACTGTTGGGTTTTAAGCCAGGGGAATGGCTTGACTGTCTCTGAGCACTTCTGCTGTGGGGGAGGGGCGAGGACAGGGGACTGTCAGGAGGAGGTGATGGTGAGAGGGGGCTCACTGGGGGCTTGAGGAAAGGGGGTGGATTCTAAATACATTTCAGAAGTAGCCCAGAACTAGCTGTTGGATTGCATGTGGGGTGAGGAAGAGGGAGATTTCAGGGATTCTGACTTGAGAAACGGGGTAAACCCTTTACTCAGAGGAGGATAATGGTGGCAGGGGTGGGGGACATAATTTGGGAGGGTATCAAGAGTTCTGCTATTGGTATGTTGTTCAGTTGGAGATACCTTTTCATTGTCTAAGGGAGGATGTCAGTAGAAAAGATGGAACTCAGGGGAGAGGCAGGGCTGTAAACTGGCTGCTGGGGTATGGGACAGGGATGTCCAGGCAAGTTCAGTGGCCCCCAGGGAGGACAAGGAAACTTGGAGTTGTCTTAGCCTCTCCTTCCATCTCCCCTCCTGCTCTCACCCCCACCCCAGGTCTATACTCGCTATGGGAAGTGTTACACCTTCAACGCCGACCCGCAGAGCCCACTGCCCAGCCGGGCGGGGGGCATGGGCAGTGGCCTGGAGATCATGCTGGACATTCAGCAGGAGGAATACCTGCCCATCTGGAGGGAGACAAGTACGCAGGCGGGAAAGGGACAAGGGCCAACCTGGGGACTCAGGCCTGGGCCCTCTGGCCGGGATGGGTTTCCAAAGGTCCTCATCTCTGCTGTGCAGATGAGACGTCGTTCGAGGCAGGCATCCGGGTGCAGATTCACAGCCAGGAGGAGCCACCCTACATCCACCAGCTGGGGTTTGGGGTATCCCCAGGCTTCCAGACCTTTGTGTCCTGCCAGGAGCAGCGGGTGAGCACCATAGCTGGACCCTGGGTTGGGCACAGAGCTGCGCCTTAGGGCTCAGAGGGGATGCTGACCAGCCCTGCCCCCAGAAGCTCACAGCCCACCAGCTGGCTGTGTGGACTTTGCTGGGGCTGCGGACACTGAAGGGCTGGGCGGGGCTCCTGGGCATGACCTCATCATGCCCCACCTCTGCAGCTGACCTATCTGCCCCAGCCCTGGGGCAACTGCCGGGCAGAGAGCGAACTCAGGGAGCCTGAGCTTCAGGGCTACTCGGCCTACAGTGTGTCTGCCTGCCGGCTGCGCTGTGAGAAGGAGGCCGTACTTCAGCGCTGCCACTGCCGGATGGTGCACATGCCAGGTGCGCACCCCATCCCCAGCCGGCTCTCTGTGCCACCCTGCCAGACTCCAAAGCCTCCAGAGGCAGGGCACTGCTCCTGTGCACAGGCAGAGTGCATGTGTACAACATGTGTGTGTGTCTACATCTGTGTGAATGTGCATGTGTATGCATTTGAGATTTTATATGTTTTTACGTATGCATTGGAAATGCAGGCACGCATATGCTTGTGTGCATGTTAATATGTGTTTGTGTATGCATGTGCTTATGTGCATCTGTGCTTGTATATTTGTCAGGGTTTGTGTGCATTTGCTCAAACACATGTATACAAACGTGTGTGTGCATATGTTTTTGTGCATATATGCATGTATGCATTTTCATGCTTATATGTATGTGTATAAATTCATCTGTATGTGCAAACATGCATATTTGTGTGCATTGGCTATGTGGTGGAGAAGAGAGGAAGGATTGTAGATTCCAGGAATAATTTTCTCTACTTTCAGGCAATGAAACCATCTGCCCGCCAAATATCTACATCGAGTGTGCTGACCACATCCTGGGTCCGTGCTGCCTTCCCCCTTCCCTGCCTCTCCAGCGCCCTCTGCCTGTCTCTGTCCACCTTCTCCTTCCTGTCTTGGCGCCTCTCCTTCCAATCTCTCCCTGGAGGGTTTTCCTGGGGGTTGAGCCTTATCCCATACTTCAGTGGGGGGTCTGAGGACCTCTGCAGATGTAGACACTGGGTAAGTGGAGGTAGCAGGGTGGGGGATTGCCAGGACTGGGAGTGAAGGGCTGGGCTGCTCATCTTGGTTCAGCTAATAAGCTCACCCTCGCTGAAAGAGCGAAATGACTTCTCTCTTGGTCTCAGGAAAAATGCATTGGTGGCTACAGGTGTGGGTAAGGCAAACCCCATCTGCCCACAGGTCTCACCCGATCTCCAATTCATACATCCATCCATCCATCCATCCATCCAATTATTGATTCATTCATCCAGACCTTCGCAGCCTGTGCTGGGTGCTAGAGATGAGAAGGTGAGAGTGGGAGCAAGAGCGCTACCCTTGCAGAACTAACAGCCCAGCAGGGCTGTGGACAGGCATCATGACACAGTGTGTCAGCTCTTGGATAGGGGAACCTCTGGGGTGTCACAAGGCCCCAACCTCAGGGAGCAGGGAAGATTCCCAGAGAAAGTGACATATTAGCTGACGCTTGAAGGGTGTATAAGAGTCAACCAGGTGCAATCTGTTCAACCAGGGTGTATAAGAGTCATCCAGGACATATGCTAAAGACCTTGTGGCCAGAGAGAGTATGCTGTGTCTGGGGCACTGAAAGGTCAGTGTGGCTGGAGGGCAGAGAACTGGAAGGGAGTGGAAAGAGTGGAGGAGGGGCCTCAGGCAAGAAGGTGAGTCTGATGAGAGGTGGAATAGTATAGGAGGGAAGGAGGACTTGAAGCCAGGGGCTGGCTGGGTGCTCACTGCAGTAATCCAGATGTGCTGGGACCCTGGGGATGAGTTTGAGAAGCTGGGCAGTAGAATCCCACATCCAGACCTTCTCTGTTTCCCATGCCACCTGCATCTGTCAAAGAGGTAATTGAAGAGGGTTCAGTGAAGGAACAGATGATGTGAGCAAGGATAAGGGGACCACAAGGCATGGTGAGAGTCCACAGAGCTAGCAACACCAGAGAGCCTTCACCCCTGTACCCCTAGGCCTGCAGGGGTAGAGAAGGGGAGCTCTGTGTAACCCAGAGAGAGACCTATGGCATCTGAGAGGACCAGCTGACAGCAGTGTGGCTGGAGGAATGCAGTGAGGAAGCTGGGGGAAAAAATATTCTGGCATCTCTCCCCTCCCACCCTCTGATCCTGCTGGGGCCTCCCGAACCAGACCCAAAGCCAGAGGTCAAGGAAGTCTAGGTGATGCACTTGGCAGAGATCAGGTTCCTGATCTGGGGCCCAGAGCAAGGTGGAGGAGGGAGGAGAGTGGATCTGAAGGGGCAAGCAGAGAAAACCTAGCACACCAAGCATGTGCATCCTGTCTGTCCATCTGCCCATCCATCTGTCCATCTGTCCATTCACCCATCCATCCTAGCATCCTTTCCACCCCTCCTTGTGTGTCTGAGGCCTCATGTAGTTGATTAGTTCCAGTGGATGGGCTCTGCTCTCCCTCTGAGCCATGAGAACCTCGCTGTCCCAGGGTCCTGGAAGGGTGCTGGGAGGTTCTGCCTATACCTGCTCTTTTGGGTTGTCTGAAGCTGGTCCAGGAGGGGACCCCCAGCCAGTCTTCTCTAGGAAGTGCCATGGCTTGCCAGTAAAGTCCCTCGTGTGGACCTGCCTGTGCCTCCTCCCTGCAGCTTGTGGGCCTTTGGACCCCCCTGCCCTATTCCTACTGCAGTTGGTGCCTCTGTGTTGCAGACTCCCTGGGTGGGGGCTCCGAGGGCCCATGTTTCTGCCCTACCCCCTGCAACCTGACACGCTATGGGAAGGAAATCTCCATGGTCAAGATCCCCAACAGAGGGTCAGCCCGGTACCTGGCAAGGAAGTACAACCGCAACGAGACCTACATACGGTGCGTGTGTGCTCGTGCCTGGGCACGGTGGAAACTGGAATTGAGCTGCATCTTTGTTCAGGATGAGCTTTCTGCTAGGAATGCCTTTCACACTCCTTTTCTTCTAACTAACTCCCACCCACTGTTCATGTCACATCCTGTGTCTCCACCTCCAGGGAGGCACTTCCCGGTCCAAACACCTCATCTGAGTTCCCACAGCACCCTGTACATATCTCTGTCACTCCATATGCCCCACTGTTTTAGATGCCTTTGTTTATGTGTCTTTCTCCCCAGCAACCTGGGAGCCATTAAATGCTTGGGAGTGAGTGTGCGGTGGGGAGGGAAGGCACAGGATGGGGTGGGAGGGGCCCAGGTCCTGCAGGGGGAGGCAGGAGGAGCCATGCTGAGCCTTGGTCTGAAACCCTGCAGCCATTCAACAGTGCCCGGTGCTGGGTCCCGTGGGGACAGATGATTACAACACAAAACCAATGGCACGATTTGTGAATGAGCCCATGTTTGATGGTGCAGTATGGATTCTCAGGCCATGGTGGGGGATCACAAACAAGGGGTCATGGGCCTCTGAGGACACTGGGTTTGGATCCCTAAGAGGAGGAGAGAGGGGAAGCATCCCAGTTAGAGACCTTTGGGAAGGTGTAGTCTGGGCAGGAGGTCATTGGAGAGCAGCAGCAAAGGACGAGGCTTGAATAAGAAGGCGCAGTGGGACAGGGCACAGGTGACTTTGAAAGTGAGAAATTTTGGAGTGGACCGATGGGCAGTAGGGAGCCACTGAAGGTTCTAGAGAGGCATAATGACGAGGCAAAGTAAACACTATCTGCTGCTTCAGAGGAGCCAGGAGGGAATCCTTCATGAGTTTAATTTTGCTGTCCGGGTCCTTTGCTACGAGGACGTACTCCTCAAAATAAGAAGCTAACACACACCCGGGACCACCTCCCCTCACAGCCTTGGGAACCCGAGGGCATGGCCACAGCTTCTCAGGGCTGGGCATCTCAGATCAGGATGCCCACCAGTTGCCTCCTATGAGGAGCTGCCTGAGCGGCCCCACACAGATACACCACTTCCTATCTCCACAGGGAGAACTTCCTGGTGCTGGACGTCTTTTTCGAGGCCCTGACCTCTGAAGCCGTGGAGCAGCGAGCAGCCTATGGCCTGTCGGCCCTGCTGGGTGAGACACAGCCTCTGCCTGCCTGCAGTGTGCATGGGGTGGGCCGGCCTGGCCTGCTTCCTCTGACCCTGCTCTCCTGCCCCTAGGAGACCTCGGGGGACAGATGGGCCTGTTCATCGGGGCCAGCGTCCTCACGCTGTTGGAGATCCTCGACTACATCTATGAGGCAAGGGCCCTGGCCAAGGGGGTGGGGCTGTGGGAGAAGGGGGGGGCACGGCAGAGGGGATGGCACTGGCGCCCTGCTGGGGCTGGTCTGGCTGCCCTGACTACCGGGAAGGCCTGAGGGCCCTGAGGAGCCAGGAGAAGGGGATGGGCAGGCAGGAGGGTTACTAGGGGGTTGCTGTGGCAGCAAGTCCTCTGAGCTGGGCCTGGGAAAGCCCTTCCTTCTCAACCAAATTTCCTGAGCCCACTGTTGTCCCCCACCCTGAACCCCAAGGTGTCCTGGGACAGACTGAAGCGGGTATGGCGGCGACCCAAGACCCCCCTGAGGACCTCCGCTGGGGGCATCTCCACCTTGGGGCTGCAGGAGCTGAAGGAGCAGGTGAGGACAAGCTCTGTGGAGTGCGGAGCCAGCACCCTCTCCCCGGGGTGGGGAGCCCCTATTGTTTCTGGACTAGCCCGTGGGAGGGGTCCTTGGGCGCTCCAGGAGCCTCTGCCCTGCGGTCAAGGAAAGGCTGGCTGGGCCGGGCTGGGGCACCGCTTGAGCTCTCCCTGCCCCACTCTCTCTTCGTCTTGCAGAGTCCATGCCCAGGCCGGGGCTGTGCTGAGGGCGGGGGGGCCAGCAGCCTGCTCCCCAACCACCACCACCCCCACGGCCCCCCAGGAGGCCTCTTTGAAGACTTCGCTTGCTAGAATGGTGCTGTGTCTGAGAGGACCCAGGAATCTGGGACCCCTCCCCAGATCCCCAACAAATTCTCCTCCTGCTCCTGAGACAGAGGCTGAGGGGAGGGGGTGGTGCTCCCTGGGAGGGCCAGGACTCAGTTCCTGCTCTCATCCTACCCTGGTGTCAGCTGCTTTGCACAAGGGTCCTTCTTGTTATCCCCCACCCCCCAGCTGGTGCCCAGGGAGGGCTGGAGACCAGACCATGGTCCTCAGTGGACAGGAAGGAGAGAAGGAGGTGGAGGATAGAGCCCACCCCAGTAGGGGTGGGACCCTCTGTACATTTGTATATATTTAGGGAGGACTGGGTGGGGGTGGGATAGATATAGAAGGTGGGTGGGGCTACAAGGGTGGGTGATTCAGGCACAGCCAGGGTCCCAGCCCAAATGTCAGCAGGATACTGGGAGCCCACAGGGCTGGGCTGGTCCTACTTCCTGCCCCTTTCCAGCCCAGCTCCCCTCTTGGCAGGGGGAGTGGGTAGCCCAGCAGGCCTGGCCCAGCTCCCAGTTCCCCCTGCACCAACCCTGCCCCCAGAGTCCCTCCACAGGGAGTGGGTAGGAGACCTTTCAGACCTTGGCTAAGCTGGAGGGTGGGAAGGGAGCCTTCTCAGGCCACTCTCCTTCCAGTCTGATTTTATAAAATCAAAATTGGGAATAAAGAGGCATAAAGAATTCTGTGTATGTGTGACCAAGCACGTGCCAGGGGCTGGGGAGGGGCTGGGCACATGCATGACTTGGTCTGGGGTGAAAGGAAATGTAGGCCCCAGCAGGGACAAGGGAAGCCTCCATACACAGTCAACCCTACCTCCCCCACGCTCACTTTCAAAGCCTCAGAATCACTAGTCCACACTCAGCCAGTTTATTAAAGGCAGGCAGCTTCATCGGGGGCCCAGAACAGAAAAGTTGGAAGATGCCCCCCCTCCCTCAGCTCCCCCTTCCTCAACAACTTATCTACAGCCCAGCCCCCAGGGCCCGACCCCTGAGGCAGGGCTGGTGTCAGGCAGACTGTACTGCATAAATATACGGAGGCCACAGCCAGAATCAGCAATGTCAAGGGGGCAGGGAGACTGGGTTTGGGGTGAGAAGGGGGTAGTTCTGGGGGTGCCTACCCCAGGGCTTGTCCTGAGCCCAAGAATCCACAAAGCCAGAAAGAGGGGTCCAGTGGGCTTCCCTGGGGGCTGAGGCCATGGCCAGCCCTGTCCAGCGAGGCTGGCAGGTGGCTCCGGTTGTTGGGGAGGAGTGGGGCGGGGTGGGGCTGTGCCAGGGCTCAGGGGCACGGGATGGGGTCAAGTGCTGTTGCCCTGCTCCTGCTCAAAGAGCAGCATGGCCAGCTGGGTTCGGGAGCCGAGGCCCTCAAGCATGCTCTGGCGGCAGCGGTGGTACAAGTCCTCACTGAGCCGTGCACTGCACGTCTGGACCCGGTAGCGCTGCAGTAGTGCTGGCTCCACTGCCCGCAGCACGTGCAGGCCAGAGAAGCGCAGGAACAGCTCATACACATCCAGGCTCTCCAGCAGCTCCTCCTCCTGCTCCGAGGCTGCTGCTAGCCGGCCTCGGGCTGCCACATAGTCAGAGTTGTAGAAGCAGGCCTCACTGGCCGCCTGGCGATCAAAGTGGCCCGTGTCTCGGCCCAGCTCCGGTGGCCCTGGCCCTTGTGGTGGGGCCACGGCTGGGTGGAAGGCTTGGAAGTGCATGGGGAAGAAGGCCTGCCAACCGGAGATGGCATGCATGCGGCAGCGGTTCAGGAAGTCAGACGTGAGCACCGTGTCTGGCCCGGCCAGCAGGAACAATGTGTCCAGCGGGTGCTTCTTGGAGAGTAGATCCATGAGGCGTAGTGGTGAGGGCGCGGCTGTCTGCACACTGAGCCATGGCACCCGGGTACCGGGGAAACGCCGCTCCAGCTCCGCCACATGGGCCTTGACAGATGCGAAGACATCTGCGTGTGCTGCCCGCTGGGCCTGGCGTGGCTCATACAGTAGCAGCAAGGTCAGGGCTGCCGCGGCATCACCTGGCTCCATTGCTGCAGTGGCAAAGGCCTCCAGGAAGCCAGGGGCCAGGTCACGCTCAGCAGCAGCCAGAGGCAGCAGCACAGTGAGACGTGAGGCCTCAGTGACATAGGGTACAGGCAAGATTTCCACGCGGCTCAGCGGCCGGAGCAGCTGCACCCGGCGGGTGAGGGGCCGCCGGCCACCCTGGGGGGTCAGGGCCTCCAGCTGCAAGTCCAGCGTGTACTCCATACCGCGGGCTGGATCAAAGCGTCGGTACCCATTGACCAGCTGCTGCTTCTGAAGCCGTAGGGCAGGGTGGTAGCGGCGGTTGAGCTCCTCCAGGGCTGCCCCCAGCACATCGGCTACGTCAGCCTGGTCAGCCCCACGCAGTGGACAGCGAGGCGAGCCATCAGCGCAGGAGAAGGCATGCTGCTCCGTGAAGTAGTCCCAGCGCAGCACCTCGAAGCGGGAGGCTGGGCGGGATGGTGCTGGGATGCCCACAGGCCAGGCAGCTGCCCGCTCCCCATCAGCAGCCAGACGGCTGGTGTTCTGTATCTCCCGCTGGGTTGGAGAAACAGGCCATGAGCAAGGGAGAGACCAGAGAGGCAGGCACACAGCTAGGGGATGAGGTAGGCTACAGGTGCCACTCAGGAAGGGTCTCCAGTCCTCTGCCAACCTCTGCCCGCACAGGGCCCCCACCTTTCCTTTCCCCAGATGGAGGCAGCCTAAGAGTTAAAAGGAAGGTTTCTGGAAGCTCCTCAGAGAATGTGGAAACAGACAGGGAATGGGAAGTACATTTGTTTCGTGATTTTGGCACCAACTTTTTTCTTTCTCTGGGATCTCTGAGACCTCTCATATCCTGTTCCCCTCACCACTTCTCTGCCCGCCACCCCCAGGCCCAGACCATACCTGTAACTCCTGGATCTCCTGGTACGTGCGTTCCAGCTCGGCTCGGGCAAACGCTTTGTGCAGCTGGTACATGTGCACAGGGTCACGCACAGGGTAGGCTGTCAGGGCACTGCGGAAATGAGGGTCCCCCTCCTGCATGGACTCCCCAAGGCTCAGATCCAGATAGCTATAGTGCACGCCCTGGGGAGAGGAAGCGAAGGGGTCCATAATGGGATGGGATTGCCTTCCCCCTTGTCTCACAGTATCTCATCTCCTGTTCCTACGACCTGTGGTGGACTTGAAGTCACATTTCTGCGGGTTTAAGTCTACCTCAACCAGTCATGAGTTTGTGTGACCTTGGGCAAGCGTCTGCTAGATCATCTGTGAAATGGCATGCATCCTGTTTCAGAGCTGTCCAGGGGCTCAAATAAAATAATAACTAACATTGCATGCCTACTCAATGTAAGGCTCCCTTATTTTCTCTAATCCTTACAACAACTCTGAGCAATAATTACTTCCTTTGGCATGGATGAGGACACTGGTGCTCAGGAGATTTAATAATTTACCCAGAGTGACAGGAATAAAAAATGACAGAGCTGGCATGGAAACCCAGGCCTGTATCTCAACCACCTCCCCTTTGCCTCTCAGGGAGAATGCACAAGCTCAGATAGGAGGCACCAGTGGGGTGGCTTATCATCCCACCTCATGGTCGCCAGTGCAGCCCACCCCAGTGGCGTCCAGAATGCAGCGTCCCAGCCACTCGTCGGGGTGTGCACTGACGATGTCGTTGCGGCAGCCTTCCAGGTGGGGGCGCAGCTGCTGCAGCAGCGTGCGCGACAGCAGCACTCCAAAGCCACCGTGGCAGTAACGGCCTGGCGTGGGCTCTCCGCCAATGAAGTCCTGGGGCCGGCCCAGATAGAGGTGGGCAGCGGAGGCCAGGCTGAGACGGCCAGTTAGGCGTGTCAGTCCGTGCGCCTCAGTGTAGGTGGCGTCAGGCACCAGGAAGAACCAGTCAAAGTCATCGCCGTGCTGCTCCAGTAGGTGGCGCAGCGCCAGGTGCAGGTGCCCGATGGGACGCTCCTCGCCCAGGGTCACCACGGCCATGCCAGGTGGTGCCCGGCGACCCCGTGCGCCTGTCAGGAACACCACACGCTCTAATCGGTGCCCCAGTGTGCGGTTCACGGCCACACCCAGCGTGGGCAACGTGGCCTGTGAGGTCAGCACTGCCACAAGCAGCCTCTGCCTGATGCCCAGCTCGGTGCTGATGTAGCGGGTCCTGAGGGAGAGGAAGGCACAAGGTTATCGAAGAGAAAACAGGGCAGGCAAGGGACTGCACACACAGACTCCGGCAGGTCATGTCTTCTCTGCGTCTATTTTCTCACCTGTGAATAGGATAAAAACAAAACCTCTCTCTCAGGGGTCATAAGGATTTAAATGAAATATTGGTCTTATCTACACAGTGCTTTGCATTTGGAAAATGGCAATATCCATACAGATAAGAGATAAATTGTGGGTCTGATTCCCGGTTTCACTACTTAGTAGCTGTGTCCTTGAACATGTTATTTAACCTCAGCCATCTGTAAAATGGGACTGATTGTGTCTATTTAAAGCACCTAGCCAAATGTTTGACACACCACGTACTTATTTCTACATAAATATGCCAGTGTATCACAAATATCTCACATAAATGAAATAAAGGAATGTATGGCACAGGAATGAGTATGTTTTGGCGGGAGGCAAACTGGGACTCAGGGGTTCTAGTAACTTACCTTTACCAGGCAGAAGGTAAGTTGCAAAACTGGAATTTGAACCCTGTGTTACTTAGAAATTATTTCAAGTCATCAGCAGAGACATAAATGGGATGAGTGCATTCCTCCTTCCCCTACTGCACCCTGAGGTGGCCCTTGTAGCCCACTCAGGAACGAGATACAGGTAAATCCTAGTTCTCTCCTTTCTCTTTCCCTCTCTCTATATACTGACTTTATATACCAGCCACTTTTTCTAACCTCAGTGGCCCAGCCAAGGAGCTAAGAGGATCTTTGGGGGACCATCAGATCGAGCTGGTTTAGGACAGAGGCTGGCAAGTTCAGCCCAGGCCGGGATGGGGTCCAGAAAAAGGTCAGACTGGCCCTACAGCTCCCGAGAAAGCAGGGCCATCGGAAGTTATCGCGGCCCGAAGACTTCCTGGCCGGCCAGCCCCTTCCTTCCGGAGCCCGACCCGGCCTCCGGCGGCCCTGCGCGCGCGTCCCGGCCGGTGCTCAAGAGGGTGGAGGGGGCGTAGCGGATCTCTACCTGACGGCCTTTTTGGCGGCCTGGCCGGGCTGTGCGGGGTGGTAGGGCAAGACACGCGGCTCCCAGTTCTCCGCGCCGGCCCCGGGCCTCTCGCGCTCCGCTCCGGGCTGCACCGAGTTGGGCCGGCGCGCCGCATTCGTGTTGCCGCGCGGCGGCAGCTCAGGGTCTCCAGATTGGGGCGGGCCTGGGCCGCACGGTTCCTCCACCCAGGTGACACTGAGCAGGCTCAGAGTGAAGCCCAGGGAGATGCCCACGGCCACGGGCCCTGCGGGCCGTAGCACAGACAGCAGCAACGATGCCCGCATGGCGCCCGGACCGTGGGCCCCGGGCCCGGGCGAAGCCGCAGAGCAGCCAGAGGAGGCTCCGAGGGGGCGGGACCGGGGAGGGGGCGGATCCGGAGCCCGGGCCCAGCGGGCGGACCCGCTCCCTCCCAGCCGAGCAGAGCCAGCGGCCCGAGCCGAATCCCCTGCGCCGCGCGCAGATCCCACTCCGGCCGCTGCTCCGTACTATGCGGGATTGCTGCGCTCGGCGCCGGAGCCCCAGCAGTTGCCGCCGCTGTCCGACGTGTCACTGCGAGGGCACCGCCCCCGGGGTGGGGTCTAAGGTTCTAGCTACCGGAGAGGGAGGAGAAGGGGGAGGTTAAAGGGGAAGGACCCCCGGAAGTGCCCCCTCCTCAGTGCGAGAGAGGGAGACGCCGGGGGCGGAGTCCCCTACCTACCCCTGGCGTGGTTGGTGCGTCTCGAGTGACGTCAGAAGCAGCCCGCCCCTGCCTGGATGGTGCGCCCTGAGTGACGTCAGAAGCAGAGGCCGGAGCTGTCCATCAGCACCAAAGGCCGCGGGCGGGCTCAGGGCATGGGGCCGCGGCTCTGGGGCGGCCTGAGCCCCTGCTCCTGCTCCTTTCCCGTCCCCAGGCCCAGTCCGAGTCCCCGGACGCCGCGGGACTGGAGTGCCAGCCGGTGTTGGAGGTGGAGCGGCACCGCCGCGCAGAGACAGTTCTCTCCGGCCCAGCGGCCCCCTTCCCCACACGGCGGACTTTCCCCGGACCCCAGTCAGTTGGATTCTGTGGAGCCTCCAAACCCCAGCCCCTCCGGCCCCTGCACAGCCTCTTTCGCTCAGAAGCCCAGGTCGCCTCCAGCCCAGGTAAATCTTGGACAATCCCAGATTTATCCGCCCACAGATGAGTCTCCTGGCTACCTCCTTCTCACTGGCTCACCGGCAACACACTACCCTCATCTCCTCTCTCCGTGCCCCTTCTAACTTCATCCCAAACCCCTCTAGCCAGACACTTTTGTCTCCCTTTGTCTCTGCCCTCCACCCCAGGGATGCTTCCAGAGCTGCATGATGTGGGCACCATTCCTTTGTCCACTATGTCCTTGCTGAGTTCTCCCACTCCCAATCCCATCCCCATCTTGGTGAAGACCCAGGAGTCCTCCTTGACACCAACTTCCCCTGTCAGGTTAACCTGGGAGGTTGACTCCCTTCCGTTCCCAGCACTATGCCGGGCACTGTGGCAACACTGCGGTTCCAGCTGCTGCCCCCTGAGCCAGATGACACCTTCTGGGGTGCACCTTGTGAACAGCCCCTGGAGCGCAGGTACCAGGCACTGCCGGCCCTCGTCTGCATCATGTGCTGTTTGTTTGGAGTCGTCTACTGCTTCTTCGGTGAGATCCCCATCTCATCCCTCACCTGGGCTCCCCGAGTTCTTTTTCTGGCCCCCCAAATCTTCTCTGAACCCCTCCAACCATCATTAATAACTATCTTTCTTTTCTCTTTTTTTCATCCCATTCATGTTCATAGATCATGTCTACTCTAGATTCTAGAGAACACAGGTTTTTAAATTAAACATGCTTGAGTTTGAATCTAGCTCTGCACTTAATAATTTTGATGCTTTGGGTACATTAACTTGTCTGAACTTCAGTTTTGTCATCTGAATAATGGGAACAATGATATTTGTCTCACATAGGGTTATTATAAGAATTAATAGGCTCTCAATAAATAGTAGCTATTGTGAAGATGTGTTGGGTCCTTGTGCTAGGTAGGCACTGAAAACACTCAGTAGGGTTATTAAACATGGTCCCTTGCCACAGGGCATATTGTCTGATGGGGGAGAGAGACTCCTGAACATTCACACCTATGATACATATTAGAGTGGGCTGGATGGTAGTCACACATATGGAGATCACCTACAAGGAAGGCTCTGGTAATCAGGGCTGCTGTGAACTGTTGTATAGGATGGGTACTGCACAGGGGAGCTCAGTTGAATAGGCAAGTGGGGGCTGAAATCTAGCTCATGCTCTACTTGACGAATTCTAGTCCTTGGCATAAGGCTGCTTTGCCTAGAGAAAGGCACCCCTTTTTCTAATTTGCACAAAGGTACCATATGGGCTAGTGGCAGCATGGAATAAGTGCCCACTGACTCTACAGCAAGAGTTACAGAACCTCAGAGAGGAAAGTGAGCTCTATGGGCTGGGGGCCCAAGGAAAGCCTCCAGGAGGAGGGTTATAGGTAACTGGAATCAGTGGGACAAAGGAGGCCAGGGGGGTTGGGTTTCAGGCTGGGCAGAGGTAGTGCAAGATGTGTTCTCTGCAGCCTCCATACCTCCCCCTGGAATGGGTGGGTAGATGGGAGCCAGATGGTCCCACCCATTCCTCCCCCAAACTGTAAGCTGAACAACTGCAGAGTAGGCAGGAAGAAGTGCCCGCCACAAGGGTTCAGGACACGTTCTGGGCCTCCGAGGAGTCTGTATCATCTCACCCCCTCCACTATCCATACCCACTCTCTCTGCATGTTGCTCAGTACAGCCCCATATTTCCTCTCCTGGGCTTGCCTGACATCCTACCTCTCTTGGATGCCACTATTCCCAGGCTCTTAGACTTTGAGCCCTTGTCCATGCCCTACTCATCTCTCTGACCTCAGAGCCTCCTGGACTCTGATACTTCCCCTCATCCCTGGAACAGAATGTCCTCTTTATTATCTTTCTCTTTGACTCTCCCTGACTCCCTGAACCTCCATCTCTGACTTCCATCTTCCCAACTGTTTAGGGTCTACACCTCCCTCACCCTTTCAGGTATCTCTAATGAGCCTAGTGGGCCTATAACTTCCTTATTTCTGAAACTCCACAACCACTATTTCCCCTTCTTTGATTCCCTATCACCCCATATAAGTCCTAGTGACCTCCATGACCCCCACTACCTCATTACCTTCCATTCCTCTGACTCCCGATATTACTCCTAGCTCTGATCCCCATAGCCTCATCATCTGACCACTCCTCCCCATATTGTATTCTCAATAATCCCTTTTTTTTTTTTTTACCTCAGTGTTCCTTTCTCTCAGAAACCCTTTAATACTCTCAGTGATTCCATTTCTGTCAACCCTCATGACCTGCAAAGACCTGGAACTCCTCCCCAATAACCCTGCAACTCTGTCCTTTGTAATCTTCCAATGATGCCCTATCTCTGAAGCCCTCTAACCCCTCAAACATCTTTCTGAACCTGTGTGACCTCCATCACTCAAGTTCTTTCTGATTTCCAAATACGTCCTGTCTCTGAATAATCCCTCCCCAAAGTACCCAATGACTCTTCTTATTTTTCTTTTGAGACAGGGTCTTATTCTGTCACCCAGGCTGGAGTATAGTGGTGCAATCATAGCTCATTGTAGCCTCAAACTCCTGGGCTCAAGAGATCCTCCTGCCTCAGCCTCCTGAGTAGCTGAGATTATAGGCATGGCATGTGCCACCATACACAGCTAATTTTAAAAGATATTTTGCAGTGACAGGGTCTTGCTATGTTCCCCAGACTGGTCTCAAACTCCTGGCCTCAAGTGATCCTCCTGCCTCAGCTTCCCAAAGCACTTGAATTACAGGCATGAGACACCATGCCCAGCCCCCCAATGACTTTTTTGCTGATCTCCCTGTGACTCCTGTGATCCCAAAGACTCCACTGCACCATTTTTGATTTATTCTTGACTCCAATGATCTGTCCTGATCTCTGTGACCCTCAAAGACCCCAACTCATTATCTCAATGATTATGCCCATTTTTCCAGTGACCCCCAATGGCCATATCTCTCTGACCTCCCCTGACCTCAATGGCCCCATCACTAATGCCCTCATGACCTAGTGACCCCCAATTCTCTGATCTTAGTATCCTTGTCTCTGGTTCCCTTGTGATCCTATGTCCCTGACCCCTCTGACCTCCTCCCCCCAGCCTGATGACCTCATTTTGGCCCCTCACTAGCCCCTGTTCCCCTCTAGGTTACCGCTGCTTCAAGGCAGTGCTCTTCCTCACTGGGTTGCTGTTTGGCTCAGTGGTCATCTTCCTCCTGTGCTACCGAGAGCGGGTGCTGGAGACACAGCTGAGCGCTGGGGCGAGCGCGGGCATTGCGCTGGGCATCGGGCTGCTCTGCGGGCTGGTGGCCATGCTGGTGCGCAGCGTGGGCCTCTTCCTGGTGGGGCTGCTGCTCGGGCTGCTGCTCGCCGCTGCGGCCCTACTGGGCTCTGCACCCT
Source organism: Cheirogaleus medius (assembly GCA_008086735.1). NCBI lineage: Eukaryota > Metazoa > Chordata > Mammalia > Primates > Cheirogaleidae > Cheirogaleus > Cheirogaleus medius. Next base: position 56,659,392 of record VBSM01001562.1, read on the forward strand.
ACTACCAGCCGGGCTCTGTGTGGGGCCCTCTGGGGCTGCTGCTGGGGGGCGGCCTGCTGTGTGCCCTGCTCACTCTGCGCTGGCCCCGCCCACTCACCACCCTGGCCACCGCCGTGACTGGTGCTGCGCTCATCGCCACCGCCGCCGACTACTTTGCCGAGCTGCTACTGCTGGGGCGCTACGTGGTGGAGCGTCTACGGGCGGCCCCCGTGCCCGCCCTCTGCTGGCGGAGCTGGGCCCTGCTGGCTCTCTGGCCCCTGCTCAGCCTGATGGGTGTTCTGGTGCAGTGGCGGGTGACCGCGGAGGGGGACTCCCACACAGAAGGTGAGAGGGCAGAGGGCAAGGTGGGCATGATAGGAGTGGATGGCCGGGGTGATTAGGGGGCTGGGCACTTAGGGAGTGGGGGACAGAAGCTGTACACACCAGCAGCAGAAGGCCTCAGTGGAGTTAGAGAACTGACTTGGGTCTGGGAGGATAGGACCCAAGCTCCACCATTCATTCCACAACAACGTATGGAATAATGTATGAGCTCTGTGTTAACCTCATTCCAGGCACTGAGGATACAGCAGAGATAAAACGGAAAAGGTCCCTGCCCTTATGTGTATACATTCAGGGTGGGCAGGAGACAGATAACAGACATGCAAACAAACAAGATAATTTGTTGTGCAGAGTGATATGAAAGAGATATACAGTATAATGTGAAAGAGTGACCTACGGAGGCTATTATAATTAGGGTGGCCAAGGAAGGCTGCTTGAAGGAGGTGACATGTAAGCAGAGACCTGAAACATAAAGGGCCAGGCATGCAAAGAGATAGAGAAGAGGGATAGCGAGGGAGGGCTCTGGGAAGGAATGAGCTTGGCTTGTTTGAAGAAGTGGGGCTGGACTGCAGTAGGTGAGGTTTGGGAGTCAGGCTGATCACGTAGGGCCTCTGGGCCGTGATGAGGACTCTGCATTTTATTAGGACAATGAGATGCCACTGGAAGGTTTAAAGTAGGGGAGGATAAATTCTAGTTTAGCTCTTGGAGTGCTCATTCTGCTGCTGAGTGCCAAAAGCACTGGAGGGAGGCTAGCATAGAGGGGGAAACCAGTGAGGAAGCAGTTGTGGTTGTCTGGTGCAAAGATGATGGTGCTGGCCTAGGTGAGCCACCTATGGCTCAGGATTGGGAGAGGGGTAACAGTGGGAAGGGGATACCTAGAAGTCTAGGAATCTTCCATAAAGATCTTTGGAAGAAAAGAACAACAGCAGGAAGTCTCATCTGAGAGGTGGAGGACCAAGAAAGGAAGTGATGGGGTGGGGGCAGGGGTTAGGGACAAGGGGAATCTGGAGGCCTGGAGCCCCCAGTTGGGAAGAGAGAGGGAGGGCTTGGGGGTAACAAGGCACATAGGCCTCAGAGACCCTTCTCTATGTATCCTTCCACAGTGGTCATTAGCCGGCAGCGCCGACGTGTACAACTGATGCGGATTCGGCAGCAGGAAGAGCGCAAGGAGAAACGGCGGAAAAAGAGACCTCCTCGGGCTCCCCCGAGAGGTTCCCGGGCTCCTCCAAGGCCTGGGCCCCCTGACCCTGCTTATCGGCGCAGGCCAGTGCCCATCAAACGCTTCAATGGGGATGTCCTCTCCCCGGTGAGCACCTGAGCCCCTCCAGCCCAGATGGGGGAGAAGAAAGTGTGCAGACTCCTCCAAGCAGGACTGGGCTTTCCCCAGGAGCTGGTCACTGTCTAGAAGACTTACTGTTTGTCCACCCATTGGATCCCCTGCACCAGGGGCCTGGTGGGCCCAGCTTTGGGATTGGGGAAAGGTGTCCTGAGTGTGGATTTTAAGTGGGATGTGGTATGTGGTAGAAATGTTGGGTGTGGTGAGGTCCTGGGTCTATGACAGTCTGGGGGAGTGTCAGGCTTTTGGGGATACAGGAAGAGGTAGCTTTCAGGGCACCAGTCTGCAATGGAACTCTCACACCTACGTTTACTCCCGCACAGAGCTACATCCAGAGCTTCCGAGACCGGCAGACGGGCAGCTCACTGAGCTCCTTCATGGCCTCTCCCACAGACGCGGACTATGAGTACGGGTCCCGGGGGCCACTGACAGCCTGCTCAGGCCCCCCTGTGCGGGTATAGCAGTATCTCTGCCTATCTAGACTCTACAGTCACCAGCTCTGCCAGCTTGGGGAGGCCTGCCTGCCAGGCCACCACCCACCCCCCTGGCCCTGCGGCCTTTGGCTGTCCCTCTCCCCTCCCTGGAGAGGGCTAGCCTGGCCACTAGAGGGAGGATCTGTCTCAGGCTAGGCCTGGCCTGAGGGGAAAGCCCCCTCCCAAGCTCCGAAGGGGCTCCTAAGGGACTTGGGGTATAAGCCCCATTGGAGTGTGCTCAGGGTTGTGAGTATGTTGCCTGTGCGTTCGTGTGTGTGTGTGTGTGTGTGAGGTAGGCTTGGAGGGGACACTGGGACCCTTGCCTTAGATTTCCGATTGGTAGGGCTTCTCCAGGGTTGGCCCCACCTCCTCTCCCACTGCTGGGGTCCCATGGGTCACTATCTTGCATGTCTAAGTGGAGGAGGTCTGCCTTCCTCTCCTATCTCTCCACCTCCCAACCAGACTCATCTAAGGGTTCTTGTCCTAGTCCTTGGGGCAAACTGCAGCACCCCTCAGCCTGGTCCCCTGGCCTCTGCAAAGCCACCAGCCTGAGGGCAGAGGCAGGGGATGGGGGTGGGGGGTGCTGCTCTGGGCTAGGTTGGGGAGGGGGTTGGGGGGCCGTAAATGCACGGTGCATGTCTGGTGTCTGTCATGCCTCTCTGGACACCTCATGCTTCTGTCTCCCCCAACCCCACTCTCTGTTTTACATCTTTTATAAATGTGCCAAACTGCATGGCCTCTGCCAGGAATGGTGGTCTTCAGTGGCTGGCACTTCCATGGGCCAAGCTGGAAGCACTGCAGCCCTTGGTCCCCTGTATCACTCATTACACAGGGGCTCCAGGCAAGATCTGCCCTCTCACTGTCACACAGAGAGACAGGGAAATGAGCTGTAGCACTTTTATTGTTTCCTGACACTTCTGGTTTCCCTGTCTCCCCACCCCTGCCCAGGGTAAGGGCACACGCCTTCCAAGCTGTCCAAGGGCACCTGCCTGGCCTGGTTCCATCCTCCTAGTTACCTGCAGAGGAATGACTCCATGTGGGGCTGGGGAGAGAGTGGGTACCACCTTCCTCTCCTCTGGCAGAGCCTGGGCACCCACACAGGAAGAGTTGGGTCCTTAGCCTCTGCCCTACACTTTCTGGGCCTCTGTCAGGACTGTGGGGGCAGGAAGGTGGTGGTCAGTTAGGGGTGGGGCAAAGCATGGCATCTGAAGGGAATGTAGGGATTTGGGGTAGAGGGTGGGGCATCTCCTATGTGGAAGAGGAATGAAATGGGACTAGCTTAGGAGCCCTCTGCCCAGGCTGATGTTGAACTTGCTGAGATGGGCAGAAGCCAGCTGGACAGCAGAGAGTGGGGTGGGGAGTTAGGGGGACAGGTTGGGGGCACAGACCAGGGATGGGTAGGTGGGAAGGAGAGGAACTAACAGAAATGAGGGTATTCAGGAGAGACAAATATGGTCCAGAGGCAGCAGGGAGTGAGATGCCCAGACAGGAAGGGGCAAGGGGTGTGGAAAAGTGGGAACAGCTAAGTGGGAACCAAGAGGTTCCTGTTGAGAACTCAAGGTCCCCTCCAATCCTCAGCCCAGCACATCCCAGAACTGACTGCCACCCAAAGTCCTGGAAAGCCTCCCATGGTTGTCTTAGCCCAGCAGCTCCTAGGCGCCCCCTCCTGCCCCTCTGACCCCTGCCCCGTTGGCTTTACTCACCCTCTACCAGCAGCCGTGTGTGGGCACTGTCCTGGCCAGCCTGGCAGCAGTAAGCGCCCTGGTCCTCAGGTCGCACGTCATGGATGACCAGGCTGTGGGTGGGGCCGTGGCTGCGCATCTCATACTTGTCTCCTGGGCACAGCTCGACCCCCTCCCGCAACCAGCACACGTGGCCCCCCAAACGAGACACAGTCGCCTCTAGCACCGCCCGGCGGCCCACCAGAACTGTCTTCTCGAGAGGGGGGCGGCGGCACATCTGGAGAGGCAATGCTGGGGATGAGGGGCGGGGGCTTAAGTTAATAGGGACACGCATGGCCTCCAGGAGAGGCGAGCCTCCCTCCACTCCTGGCCTGCCACCGGTCTGTTTTCTGTACCCCCAACCCAAAGTCTCTTCCCCAGGAAACGCGCTGCCCTCCATGACCTGCCCCAGAAGAGTCCCACGAGGGGAGGGGAAGGTAGGGAGGAAGCATTCCTAGGACCAGCCGCCAGTCTGTCAGTCCCAGGGCAGGAGATGATGTCCCCTTCCCTGTCGCCTTAACCCCAGTTGCTTACCCTCCACCTCCAGTAGAGCCAAGGACTGGGCGGGTCCCGCCTGGAAGCGGACTTCACCGGCGTCCTCGGCGCGCAACTCGCTCAGCACCAGAATGTGTTTCTTCCCTAGGGGTGAGGGGGGCGCTAGCGAGGCCGAAGCCGCCTCTGAGAAGGGTTCGGGGATGAGGGTGGGGCCGAAGAGAGCTTCTGGGTCAGTTCGGACGCCTTAAATGTTCCCTAGGGTGGGCGGCACCGGGATGCCGAGGGGGAAGAGCAGCGGTCCAGGACTCAGAGCTGGGGGCTGGGGAAAGACTGGGGGGCGGGAGAAGGGCCGGGAGGCGGAGATTGTGGGGCGGGGTCCGTTCGGGCCGGAGGCGGGGCTTATCGTGGTGGGGCGGGGTCTGTCTGAGCCTGCGTTGGGACAGCAAGGGGCTAGAGAGCGTGGTGGGAAGGCGGCCAGACCTTCCTGTCGGATGCGGACGCGGCCTCCAGGTCTCAGGGGGCGGCCTCCGAGCTCCCAGCGCCCCGTGGTCTCGGCCTCCGACACGGTGCACTCGAACGTGGCGCCGTCACCTTCGCGCGCCCTCACCGACCGGAGCTCCGAGAGCACAGCCACCGTGCGCTCTGGGGGGCGGAGTCCGGGGCGTGAGGTGGGGGCGGGGCGGGACAGACCACGCCCACTACCCCCTATGTAGAAGGTCCGGGAAAAGAACCGGGCCGCGACTCTCGTGTCCCAAGCAGTGCCCTGCCCCAGCATCGCCCCATACCCACCTCGCACTGTCAGACGGACAGGCCCGGCGCAGGCCGTCCCCACCGCGCAGCTGTAGGTCCCGGCGTCCGAAGGGACGCAACGCCGCAGCTGAAGAAGGCGGCGCGTGCCGAGGGCCTGGAGCCGGAGCCGAGGGCTGGGGGTGAGCGCGCGCCCGTCCTAGAGGCGGGAGTTGCAGAGGGTCGGGGCGAGCCGGGCTGGGCACAGACGTCCCGGCCCTGGAAGGCGGCGGCGCCCTCCTTTGATACCAAGTGGTCTCTAGGCGCGTTAATCGTGTCATGTTCCTCAGGCTGGATCGAGCTATCCCACGCCTTTGGGGCCGCCCCAGGAACTTCTTAGAGATGTCACCCTATGGGGACGTTGGTGCCGCGAAGGGGCACCACAGGCTCAGGAAGCCCAGGGCCAGATACCGACCACACAGGGCATGGGCGCGGATTCTGGAATTAGGCAAACCTGGACTCAAACATGGGCTACCCCTTTTGTCTGCCATTGAGCAGGTAACCTCCCCACTGAGCGTCAATGTCTTCATAGAGGATAACAAGACCTGCCTCCTAGGCTTGTAAGGATTAAAGGATTAAATGTAACGTCAATCTTGGCACACATCCACTCCATGCGTATTAGTCATTTCTGTTTGGGGCATTATTATTGTTGTTATGCTGAAGTGGTTTGGGCTGAGTTCTGACCTTCTCCCAGGTAACATCAGCCAAGGTTTGGGAAAGCTCGCACTCAAACATAGCTGTGTCGCCCTCTGTCACCTCTAGGTCCTGCGGCCCCCGCACAATGGTCACTGGGACCTCTGGGAGTGGGAGATGGAAGACAATGTAGAGGGAGCAAGGGTAAGGGGAGAATGGGGACCCAGCTTGCAGGGACAAGGACACACTCAGGCACAAGCAGTCAATGGAGGACACATCTAGACAAGGTGATCAGTGGAGGCCATTGTGAGAGATGTGCTGGGACAAATCATCCAAGAAGGATGCTAAGGATTCTGGTCAATGGGGGACACAGAAGGGCCAGAGAGTCAATGAGGCAGGAGCAGCCAGCTGGGAGTCACACTTTGAGGTGGTTAGTGGGGGACATGCTAGAGGCTAGGGGGGAATTGGAAAACTAGAGCAGAGATGTGAGTGGAGTCACCCATAGGCGGGCATGGTCAGTGAGTCATGCATGGCTGGAGTGGACAGTAGGAGACACTAGTCAGTGGGGGCACAATGGGTTCAGAGAAGCCATGGGGGGCCCTAGAGCAGGCATGGTCAGTAGGGAACATGCTGGGACTTAAAACAAAAATGGGGGACAGTCAGGCAGAGTTGTTAGTATAGTCACCCTTAGGCACAGTCAGTGGGCTGGAGGGACTGGAGTGGTCACTGGACACAGGCAGGCAGAGGGGGCCATGGCAGGCAGCGTGGTCAGTGGCGTCACCGAGTGGTCGGTGGGGCTACATGCAGGCAGGTAGACAGTAGGAACCACACTGGCATGGGCATGCTCACAGTGGCATGGTCAGTGGTTTGCAGGGCATGGGTCAGTCAGAGTCTACACGGGACTGGAGTGGTCAGAGGAGCCACACTCAGGCAGTGCAGTCACTGGGGCCACACAGGGCCAAAGGGTTAGGGGAGCCACACTCTTGCAGGGAGGTCAGTAAGGGCCACATTGGGACAAGCATGGTCGGTGGGGGCGACACGTGTAGAGGGGTCAGTAGTCACACCCAGGGCATCAATAGGGCCACACGGGTCACCAGGCAGGTTGTAGTCTTCGAGGCCACACCTCTCACAGTGAGTCTGGCTGCACAGCGCAGGGAATCCACTGTGAAGGAGACGCAGCCTGAGTCCGCCAGGCCCAGTCCATTCAGTTCCAGACGGTGAGTGTGGCCCTCTGCCTGAATGTGGCACTTGGGTCCCGGCTGCAGCCGGATTCCACCTCGGGCCCACTCCCCAGTCACACCCTCCTGGGACAGCTCCAGCTGGAAGGTGGCACTGCCACCCTCACTGACAGTCACATCTTCCAGAGGCCGCAGCACCTTCAGCTGCCTTGCTGGTGGGGGGAGATGGAAGAGAGGGAGGATGAGGCTTCTAGCTCAGGCAGGGGCTGCAGGGGCTCACCCACCCCTGGCCCTGCCTGCACTTCCCAACACCCCACCTAAGGCCCTGAAAAAAGGAGTTCAGAGCCAGGGTGCAGGAAGAAGGGAGCACAGGCAGCCAGACGAGGTACAGGCACCATATTGAGGTCAGGAGAGGAGGACACAGGTGGGTGTGGTTAGGGTGTTCTGGAGTCTGAGTGAGGGGTGCTGTGACACCAGAAGGACTACGGAAATTGGAGTCAGACACACCAGGATTGGAACCTAGCTCTACCACATAGTTGGTGTGCTGTGTGATCTTTGGCAAACTACTTGGCCTCTCTGGGCCCTAGCTGTCCCAACTGTACAAAATAAATAGCACTGGGACATGGGTTTATCGTGACAATGACATGAATGAAATAAATTAGGAGAGAATATGTATCACCAATGACAACCCTTCACCAAGCTCTGTGTGGACATTTTTCATGTTAGCTAATGTGCTCAAAGACCCTTGAGGAAGGAATAAGCCCCATTTTTAAGGAGACTTGGCCCAGAGAAGTCAGGTAACTTGTATGAGGTCACCCAGGCAATAGAGGGCTCGAGCTTGGCGTGGGCAGTGCCGGTGCTATTTGCCAGCCATTCCTGCTCCTTAAGTGGGCACGTGTATCCCCGGGGCGTGTGACTGAAGGATAAGCACGGCAAGTCTTTCTGGAGCATAATATTTATGTTTATAGCAAAGCCAACTTGGAAATATGAAATGGAATGCAAAATCCACATGGACTTCTAAGGTAACTAGAAAACATTAGAAAAAGAAAAGGTTTGCTTTGGGCAGGCTGCTGCAGGTTCCTCAGTGGTGAGGGGCACTTTGGTGAGGGGCTGAAGGGCTCTGGGACAGCCAGGAAGGGCTGCGCTGTGGGGCGGGTGATGTGTTAGGACAGGACGGGGCACTCACGCCTCACGCTGAGCCTGGCCAGGGTGCGATCATGGTGGCTCTCGCAGCCGTAGGTGCCCTGGTCGGCCAGTATGACACCGTGGATGAAGAGGCGGTGGATGTGGCCATCCTGGGCCATGGACAGGCGAGAGTCTTGGAGCAGGGGCTCCCCACCTCGCACCCAGCGCACGGCCCCCGCTGCACCCACTCGGCCTGTCTCCACCTCGAGGCAAACGTCTTGGCCTTCCTCTGCCCGCACATCCTGCAACCGCCGCAGGAACAGCAGCTCCGTCTCTGGAGGGGAAGAGGGAGGAGGCTTGGAGCCTGTTGGGGGCTGGGGCTGACCCCTGCGCCATCCCACCAGGCTGTGCCTAGCAGAAGGGCAAGGCTGCTGCGGCCAGGGCTGGGAGCAGGGAACAGAGCATTTCGTCTTCATCAGGACCAAACCTCGAACGTGGAGCCGGGCACTTGTGGCTGTGCTCCCAGCCTGTACAGTCACGGTCCCCGAGTCCCCCAGCTGGCAGTTTCGTAACGTCAGGGTGCGGCTTGATCCATTCTGGGCCATCTCCAGCTGGGGCCCTGGAGTGACAACGGCCCCATTGCGCAGCCAGGTGACATCAGCATCTGGTGGGGAGACTTCACACCGGAATGTGGCATCATCGCCCTCATGGACAGTTAGTGGTGTCAGCTCTGAGACCAGCTTCACCGGCGGTGGCTCTGGAGGGTGGGGCCAGGCAGTGAGCTGGGCTTGGTCTGTCCCCCTCCCTCCTTTCCATCCCCTCCTCAGGTTATGGGCCCTCATTCCCCAGCCATTTAACAAACCTTTCGTGGGGAACTACTGTGCATCAGCCATGGGGGTATCTCAAAAGACAAAATGCCAACTCCCTGCTACTCCTTTTGGCCAGCTCCTGTCAATCCTGGCCTGGCACCCCACCTCTCTGACTCCCTAGTAATAGCAGATCATTTGCCATGGACCCTATTTATAGCATTTACTTGTCATGACAGGCCTACAAGAGCAGCAAGACCACCTCATTCCAGAGCTGAGGCTCAGAGAGGTGAAGAAACTTGGCCAATGGCACACAACTACTGGGGCTCAGAATCCAGGTTAGAACCTGGATGGGTCGACTCCAGAGCCCCTGCTTTTAACCACTGGGTGGGCTATGTCTCCTCCTATCTGAGGGTTTCTAGAAGAGGGAGCCCCAAGCCCTCATCCACGTAATAGTCACACATGCATTGGGTGGAGCCAGAGGCAGCAAGGGAGGGGTGCAGGGATGACTGGGCCCTAGAACGGTGGGGGGTGGTCCTTGGGGTGACAGGGCCCACAGGGTGTGAGGGTGCACTATTACCTTCTACGCTGACGAGGAAGATGCGGCTGTCCTGGGGCGTGTCGCACAGGTACTCCCCAGCGTCCCCGCTCCGCGCCCCCCGCACCCGCAGCACCTGCCTGGCCCCGGCCTGCTCCAGCTGCACCCGCCCCTGGCTTGCCAGTCGCTCCCCGTCCTTGTACCAGCGCACAGGGCCCCCCGGCCCGGAGAGGTGCACCACCAGCTCTAGGTCCCCGCCCGGGGTGCTTCGAACCCTCGTCTGGGATGCCTCAGGGGCCACCACCCGCACGGGGGGCTCTGTGGGGTCAGAGCTGGGGGTCACTGGGAGGAGAGGCTTGAGGCTATGAGGGGGCAGTGGCAGGCAAGAGGGGGAAAAGGCACTGAGGGAGGTGGGGCAGGGGCTGGACAAGGCATGCTCAAAAAGCGGGGAAACCTATGGGTGTTGGGTGCTTCTCTCAGACATTCTGCCCAGACTATACTCACCGGCCACCTGGACAGTGAAGCTGACGCTCGGGGCTCCTGGGGCTGCCCCAGACTGGCAGGTGTAGAGGCCTGCGTGGGCTAGGCCTGCAGCCCGGATGCAGAGGACACGGCGGGGGCCCTCAGCGTGGAGCTCCAGGCCCTCTCCCTCCTGCACAGGCCTCCCATTGTGGCTCCAGAACACAGGGGCACCAGCCCGAGACAGTTCACAGCTCAGCATCACTGGCTCCCCAGGGGCCACGCACAGTGGGCTAGGGGCTGCCTCTGGGGCAAGGAACTGCACTGGTGACTCTAGACAGAGAGAGGAGGGTGTCAGCCTGTTGCTTGCCCTGCCTCCCTGTCCTGGGCTGGCCAGGAGCACTCACCAGCCAGGCTGACGTTGAAGGTGATGGCTTCATCACGGGTCTCACACACATACTCCCCAGCATCCTCAGGCTGGGCATTCGGCAGGGTCAAGGTGCGGACGGGCCCCTCAGCACCCAACTGCAGGGCGTCTGATGCCTCCACCTCCAGCCCATCCTTGTACCAGCGCACCTGGGACCCAGCTGGAGCCACCTCACAGCGCAGCTCCACGCACCCTGGTGTCCCGAATTGCAGATCCAGGCAGCGGGCTGCTGGGTGCACAATCTTCTCTGGTGGGGCTGGTGGGGACAGAGAGAGGGGCACATGGGCTCGGCCAGCTGACCTCTCCCTGCTTCACCCGCCAGATTCTCAGCCCTCCTCTCTTGCAGCACAGCTCTCGGGAATGGTGCCAGGTGCAATCCCTGGGTACCTGCCGTGTGCCAGGCACTGTGCCAAGCACACTGCAGCTCTGTTCTCAGTTACCTCGACCGCCCCCCAGGAGGTGTGCAGCCATCAGCTGCACTTTACAGACCAGGGCCTGAGGCCTCTTTAGAGGAAATTGACTTGCCCAAGATCACACAGAAAGAGGCAGATCTGGACTCATACCCGGATCCACTTGATCCAGTGCAAACTCCATTCTACACCCACCCCCACTTCCTGTCCCCTTTCCCTGCTTTGCCTCCAACGAATTTATTACTTCCTGACAAACCATCTGTTTTGTTTATTTTTGTCTGTCCACCCTCACTAGAGTGCAAGCTCCACAAAGGCAGGAGGCTTTGTCTTACTGGTTCACTACTATATCCCCAGCATCTAGAACACTGTGAGCATATAGTAGTTACTCAGTAAGTATTTGTTGAATGAATCAATGTCCATAAATGCTGGGTCCCCTCCCACCAGGCCTCTGGTCACTGTCCCAACCTGATTTGGGCAAGCAGGACTCTCGACTAGAGAAGGGGAGGGGGGTGTGGGAGTGAGGAGTAGGGCTAGTTGGGTGCCTGTCCCTCAGTCCCTTGCCTCTCTACCTCTCTGGGGTGCCCCACAGACTGCCCACCTGTGACAGTGACAGTGAAGAAGGCCGAGTCATCTCCAGCGTCACACACAAACTCGCCCCCATCCTCGGGCAGGGCAGCAGGCAGCACCAGGCGGCAGCGTGGCCCGTCCCTCTCCAGCACCAGGGACTCGCTCTCCTCCACCTCGAGCCCGTCCTTGTACCAGCGCACAGGAGCATCCTCCCGGGACAGCTCACACATCAGCACCACACACTCCAAGGTCACGGCGATCAAGGTCACCTCATCCCGGGGGTATATGATCTGCACCGGGGGCTCTGCAGAGTGGGTGCAACCACAGGCTGTCACAAACTCACCGTCAGCCTCCCCGTCACGCACATGATAGTAAAAGTAAAAAGTATAATTATATAATAAGCAATAATAGGTCCACAATCTGTTCTCTGAAATCCCTGGGGCCAGAGGTGTTACACAATCTGGAATGCTTTGGATTCCAGAAAGATGCATTTATCATACAGCATACGCCTCCCTCAGCCCCCACTGGGGCACTCCCCATCATTGGTCACAGTGACACTTCTGTCAATAACATATTACATTCACCCTAAGCAGGATAAAGAGTAGAAACAGTTACCCAGTGGTCAAGCTCAGGTTTTACTGAAATGACTTTGAATACCAAACTTGTAAAAAAACTTTTTAATTTTGAGAGTTTTTTGAATTTCAGAATTGTGGATACAGGAGGGTGGGTCTGTAATAGCGAACACTTATCACTACTTCCCGAGGTTCCAGGAGACAGTCCTAAGCATTAGAGTTAGCAACCCTCACAGCAATCCTAGGAGGTGGATATTGTGTTATCCCCCATTTTCCAGGTGAGGGAACCAGGGCACAGAGTGATTAACTTCCTTAAGGTCACAGCTGGCTACATTTACTCCAGGGCAAGAGGAAGAAATGTCATCTGTTAAAAGGAGGCTCAGACTCCGCAGGCAGTGGTGGGAATTCCAAGCCAAGGTTTGCACGTACTCAGTAATGCTTTCTGCATCAGTGCATGAGAGTTGCCAACACCTGAGAGTTCCCCAGGGATGCTAAATGCTGGTTCTGGGAGCTCATCTCCAAGTGTTGATCACTCCTCCACAGAAAGGGAGCCACGTCAATATTGGAGGTGACCAGTGCCTTTAGCCCAGGCCTGCCCACACACCCATGCTGGGGTGATCCCCTGGAATCTTCCAAGTTTCCAGGGGACTTTAGTGCTCCTTTAGCGTTTGGCCCCCTTGTGGCTGGGCCGAGGAACGCTAGCTTCCCGGTTTTCAAGGGGGTGTGTGGGCAGACACACCCAAAAGCACGCACTCAGCCCTCCGCCTCCATGGGGACTCCTGCCTTGGGCCCACACAACCCACCTCCCCAAATGGGCTCGCTCTAAGAGGCTGGAGGATGCAGGCTGGTTTTCTGGGGCCCAGCAAGGCCAGGAGATTGCAGAGTGCAGTTGCCCAAGGATTTGGGGAGGGGATGGGGTAGTGGGTGAGCACAGGCTGCAGTGATGGTGGCTTGGGTGCCTGCATGGCCTTGGGACCTCAGCCTGGCATCAGACTTGATTCACTCTGGCCTGGAGGAGAGGTGGTGTTTGTGTGAACTTCCCTGTGAAGTCTGGTATAGTCTGGAATCCCTGCAGCTATGGCCATGATGTCTGGCCAGGACTGGGGGTGGGAGAGGGTGAAGGTAACTTGCTGCAGGACAGAACACGTGCAGAAGGCCTCTTTGGCATTGTGGCTTATGTGTGCCAGGCTGTACTATCTGGGGTGCAAAGAGTGTGGAGCAGCTCAGCCTGGGCTGGGGCAGGGAAGGGGAGAGGATGACAGGCCTGTGCCAGCAGTAGGGTGAGCACTCCAGTGCAGACATCGGGGTTCTTCTGTGCCACTCAGAGCTGCCTAGGTGGCTCTATGACCCCTGACCCTGCCACATACACTGAGACTGGCTCCATGAGCCCTAGCCCCTGTGTCACTTCTGTAGTCGTCCTGTGCTTCTCCCCAACCACCGCCTTGAACATCCCCCTCCAACCTCCTGGCCACACCCCAGCCCCACTCAGCTAGGCTCCTGTATCAGCATTGAAGGAACTTCCAGCTCAGCCCCAACAGGACAGCAGCCCCCAGCCTCAGGCTCTCTATGGTGGCCCTCGACAACCCACACCGAGACCTTGTGCACTCTGGGAAGGAAGCGATCGTGTTTGTCTGCGTGCTGCGGGCTCTTGTGTGTGGAATGGTGGCTTTCTCCTAGGCCCTCCCTGATCCGCCTGCTCTGCTCTCCTGAGCCCTCTGCCCTCACAGCACTTATCACCAGGTGTCACTGAACATTTATTTGCACGTTTATTGGTTTAACACAGGGGTCGCAAACTCAAATGCCCGCAGGGGCCAGGTCGGTTAGGTCAGTGGCTGAAGGGTCGGGGTGAGGCAAAAAGGAATGGCAGGGAGGCGCGAGGAGGAATGTGGGCCCCAGTTACGGGGCGCTGCTACTCAGTGCCAGCCGTTCGTCGCCATGGGGGGAAGCGTGACCAGAGCCGCCGGGTCTTCGGCTTTTTCAAGAGGACGCATAACTCCGGATTGTTATTTGAACTGTCCTGACTTTGGTAAGACTCTGCAGGCCAAACAAAGCACATGTGTGGGCTGCGTGTGGCCTGGGGACTGCCCGTTTGCGACCCCTGGTTAACAGCTGCCTCCCTGCTAGACTGGCAGCTGAGAACAGGGACTGTCTACATTACTCACCAGTGACGCCCACCGCCTGGCCCAGAGAGAGTGCTCAGTAAATGAGCTGGTGGCGCATGGCCAGTCTTGGCCTTGGGCATCAGGGAGGGGCCCTGGGCTCTTCCTGGCAGGAACCCTGGGACATGCACCCACAGCCCACACCACCCTCTCCAGTGTGCCAGCAGGGGATGTGTGGCCAGCTCCCCCAGGGTTTGGGGCCGTCCTCTGGTGACCCTGAAGAGTTGGGGTGGACCCACACCTGTGACAGTGACAGTGAAGGACGCCGACTCATCATCGATTTCACACAAGTACTCGCCGGAGTCCTCGAGCTGGACGGCAGGCAGCACTAGGCGGCGGACGGTGTCCTCCTTCTGCAGGAGAAGCGCAGGACTCTCCACCACCTCCTCACCGTCCTTGGTCCAGCGCACCTCGGCCCACGGCCGGCACAGCTCGCAGGTCAGCACCACACGCTCCAGGCGCACGGCTGCCACATACACCTTGCCACTGGGGTACACGATCCACGAAGACACATCTGGAGGACAGGGACAGCCACTGCTGGGCATGAGGGGCTGGGCCTGGTGTGCCCTGCTGCCCTCACTGATCCAGGCCCTGTCCCTACTGGAGGGAGCTAGGCTACGTGCTAAAGAAGAGAGGCCTCCTTCAGACTGTGGCTCACAGCAGCTTAGGCAGTTACAGCTAGAGACACACGGTCCCCTGAATATAGCCGTCATGGCCAATGAGACCCACAGTCACCAAAGTACATCAGGCATTGTGCTGTGCAGTCTGTGCTGTGTAGCACACTGGGGACCATGGTGACAGCCTCAGCTATAGAAACACTCCACATTCTCTGGGTTGGGACAGGGATAGTATCAAGGGTAGAACTGGGGAGAGGAGGGTTGGGTCCCCACGTGCAGCTGGAGTCACCTGCTAGGCCTCTGAGATCTTCTGGCCCCTCTCATGCCTGGGACCACCTGCCCTAGACCCTGTCCTGCAACAGATTTGCACCCTCTAAGTTCCCCTTGGCAGTGGTCTTCAGGAGAATGCAGAAGGCAGGGCTTTCCTGGGGCCAGGTGTAGCCATGACTGATGTGCTCATGGCAACACATTTCCTGACTCTGACTAGAGCTCGCATGGAGGAGCAAGAGAGGAGGTCCGATCAGCTAGGGTAAGGGCAGCAGTGGCTAGGAACAGTGACCCAGGAGTGAAACTGCTCCAGTTGCTCTGTCCCACAGTGACCCGCCTGGCCCCCCACCTGTGATGGTGACGGTGAAGTAGGCACGCTCCTCTCCAGCGACGCACTGGAACTCGCCCCCGTCTGAGGGCTGGGCGGCAGGCAGCACCAAGCGGTGATGGGGCCCTTCACTTTCCAGCACCATGAAGTCACTCTCCTCTACCTCCTGCCCGTCCTTGTACCAGAGCACTGGGGCGTCCTCTCGGTCCACCTCACACGTCAGCATGACGCACTCAGAGGTGATGGCGTGTACAAACACATGCTCCTGGGGGTCCACAATGTGCACTGGGGGATCTGGGTGGGGAGCAGAGGTGGGGTCACACAGACACCCCACACACACAGGACATGAGCCCAAACTGGCGGTGTGGCCAGGAGACATAGTCTCCACAGCACACTGGGGGAGGCCTAAGGCCACACTGTGTAGGGTCACAGGGGCGATGACATGGGATACTGAGGGCATGGCAGATCACGTGGCACCCAAGTGCTCCTCCATGGGTCTCCAGAGGATCCAGGAGGCTGACTGGGGACATGGAGGGAGGAAGGCTCAGAGAATTGGCATGGTGGCAGCCACAGTTTGTCCAGGCTGAAGGGAGGTGACTATCACAAGCCACATGAGGGCCACGCTTGCTGCTTCTATTGCAAGGAAGCCCCCAGGATGGGCAGGAGGTGGACAATGACCTAACAAATGGCAACAGTTGGACAGCCGCTCCCTACATGTAGTGAGTTCCCTGTCAGCAGGTGAATTTAGGCAGGGCCACAGGACCTCCTGGCAATGGTGTTGAAATTAGGACTTCCACTCAAAGTGAGATGAGTGTGCTCCGAGGTTCCCAGACTGCTCTCCCAGAGAGTTGGCACTTGGTGAGCGAGGACCCCAAGACTCTAGCCTGGAGATTCTGGCTGTGGACAGTTCAGGGGGCCTGGGCATATGCATTTGTAACAAGCTCTAGGGTGGTCCCAAAGCAGTCATACAGTGGTCTGCCTCGTGAGAACCACAGGACCACTGCACTTAATGCTTCTGTTGACTTTGACCACCTGGGGCAGCTGGAGAAGTACAGGCCTGGGTGTGACTCCGAGCTGTGGTGTTTGCTGGCTGTGTGACAATGAATGGGAGGTCACATAACCTCTTCTTTTCTTTTCTTTTTGTTTTTTGAGACAGAGTCTCACTCTGTTGCCCGGGCTAGAGTGCCGTGGCATCAGCCTAGCTCACAGCAACCTCAAACTCCTGGGCTTAAGCAATCCTTCTGCCTCAGCCTCCCGAGTAGCTGGGACTACAGGCACACGCCCCACTGCACTCGGCTGCTAATTTTTTTCTATTTTTAGTTGTTTGGCTAATTTCTTTCTATTTATAGTAGAGACAGGGTCTCGCTCTTGCTCAGGCTGGTCTCGAACTCCTGAGCTCAAGCAATCCTCCCGCCTCGGCCTCCCAAAGTGCTAGGATTACAGGCGTGAGCCACCGCGCCCGGCCTCACATAACCTCTTACAGCCTCAGTTTCTGTCTGTGAACTGGAGATACATTGCCCCTCATCTAGCCATGAAGATGAAATGAAAGTGTATATCAGACGTACTTAGCCTAGTACTTGACTCAGAGTAGCTGCCCAGGCAATGTCAGCTCTCATCTCTCCTCTTAATTGCATTTTGTTCCCCACCCAACCCAGCAGACGGTATGTGGAGTGCAAGTGTGCTAGAAGGTTTTGGTGCACAAGAGGTTAAGCAGCAAGTGCAGAGTGACCTAAAACACATCCCCGGGCTCACTAGGCTCTCCCTGGAAGTGACCCCCGCTCCAACAGGCAGACTGGGGGTGTAGCGCTTACATGGCCCCCAGAAACAGCCTCCACTGGAGGAGCCCAGGCTAGCATGGTTCCTGACCTCGGACGGTGACATCAAAGACGGCGGAGACTCCTTCCGTTCTGCACTCAAACTCGCCGCTGTCCCGCACTTCGGCCTCGGGCAGGATCAGGCGGTGTTTGCGTCCATCCACCTTCACCACCAGTGACTCACTTTCCTCCACCTTCTGCCCATCCTTGTACCAGGTGGCTGGGAAGTCTGCCCGTGAGAGCTCACAGGTCAGCACCATCCTCTCTGAGGTCGTGAAGGTCAATGACACCTTGTCCTGGGGGCTCAGGATGTGCACTGGGCTCTCTGCGTGGGGAGAAGCACAGATAAGCACCCCTCTCCCCAGCGCGTGTGGTCAGTGTGGCAGTGGATACGTGGTCTGGGCTGATACGCCAACTCTTAAGAGCTGTGGTTTTGCTGTGCATAAGAATCCCTAGGGAGCCTGCTAAAAATGCAGAATTCTTAGCCCCCCAGCGTGCAGGCCCCCCGGGCGATTCTGATGTCGGGACCCCATCACATTTTGGGAATGCTGCTCTGGTTGCCCCCTGCCTGCGGTGCTAGAAGCTATCACCTCAAGGCCCTGTGCTTGGGCGCCAATGGATTCCGTGATTGGCCTTACA
The DNA here is from genome assembly GCA_008086735.1 of Cheirogaleus medius. Lineage (NCBI taxonomy): Eukaryota > Metazoa > Chordata > Mammalia > Primates > Cheirogaleidae > Cheirogaleus > Cheirogaleus medius. Next base: position 56,677,060 of record VBSM01001562.1, read on the forward strand.
GACTCCAGCAATGGTGAGATGGCAGATGCATGTTCCTTGAACTTTCAGCCCCGCATCCCCAATTGTCCCCCTGAGGGAAGCCTCATTCCCTCTCCTTCCCTGTTTTAGCAGGTGGCATAGTAGGATTTGGAGCCAGACTGCCTGGGTTCATAATCAGCACCACCGCCCATTAGCTTTGTGTCTTTGGCCAAATCACTTAACCTCTCTGTGCCTCATTTCCCTATCTAGAAAATGGAGATGACAAAACAACCTATTTTACAGGGCTATTGAGGATTGTGTTAATCTATGTAAAGTGATTAGGACTGCCAGGCACATAGGAAGTTGCCATGACAACGGCAGCTATTAGATAATAGGGCAGGTGGGCTGTCTGGGACTAGGAGCCAGAGTCTGTGTCTCTCAAATGAAATGACAAATGTGACAGAATTCTAAGCCACAGTGCACTCCAGGGAATTGAGATCCGATGCTGACAAGGTAACAGGGGGTGCCCTGCCTGTTAACAGAGGTTGAAATCGGCCTTCTAGACCAGAGCCCTCAATGTGAACCCATCTCGGATGGATGCTTCTTACTCTCCTGGCCCAGATGTGAGAAATGGGAACAGAATCAGACTTTGGTCTCTTGACCCTGTCTGCCCACCCAGGTCCCTACCAGCACCAACCTTGGATGGTGAGGGCGGCGGAGTCCTGCACACCAGGGCAGCTGAAGCCCACCAGGGCCCCGCTGTCTTGGTGCTTGACTGCTTGCAGGATCAGTCTGTGCTGTAGGCCCTTCTGCTCCACACGGTACCGCAGGGCCCCAGGGGCCACCTGGCCCTCTGGCTCATTACTCTTGAGCTCTTCCCCATTAAGGAACCAGGTGCCCTGGATGATGGTGGAGAGATCAAGGGAGAAGACGGCATCTTCCCCGTCGTATACCTGCACATCCTCCAGACCTGCCACCAGGCGAGCTGTGGGCACTGAGGCAGGGACAGAGTGTAGTCATCAGAATGAGAGGGGGTGGCAGAGGGCAGAGGCTGGCGGATGGAAGGTGTATGAGAGGACGGGCACTGAGGGCTCAGGAAGGGAGGAGGGGTGATGGGGGACACGACTTGGGGTGTGGCCACCGATGGGCAGGGTCTGGCAGGACCGACTCACCAAGGTGAGCAGAACCATGGAACACAACGTGGGGACTGCGGCCGTGTTCGCTGACCGTGCAGACGCGGAAGCGGTAGTCACCCTCAGACGGCACACAGTCCCCTGGCACCTCCACGGCTCCGGCCTTCTCAATGCTGAAGCACTGGATCCAGTCTTCGGAGCCTACCTCCTGCCGCTCCAGCCGGTAGATGAAAGGAGTCTCAGGAGCTGGCTCGGGAGGCTTCCAAGTCAACAGCACCGTGTTCTTGTGGCCCTTGAACATCTCTACCAACACGGGGGGTCCCGGGGGACTGTGCTTGATGCCTGAGACCAAGGCAGGGAATGTGTTCCAGCCTCGCTCAGGCCTCCATAGCCCTTCCACCTTAAATCCACTTCGCCAACTCGGCTCTGGCATCTCGTCACCCTCCCGCTCCCGCCCTCCTGTCCAGAGGCCTTCCTGCCCTCACATTTGACTCTAAGCAGGGTGGTGGTACGGGAGTTGCCCAGGCTAAAGGTGACTTCTCCGGCATCTTCTCGGGTGACTCCTGGAAGGACCAGGGCATGCATGTGGCCGGAGCTGCTCTGGCAGGTGGCTGGCAGCTCCTCGCCATCACGGCTCCAGTGCCCCTCGACCCCAGCCTCTCGAGTCTCCACCAGCAGCACTGCGTTCTCTCCCTCCAGGACGTCGAGCTTCCGGGGCAGCCGCTTCAGGATGGGCCCTGAGAGGTGGACAGGAATCCATCAGCCCGGACTCTGCGCACCTGCCTCAGCCTCAGCCTCGGCCTCCTCCCCACTGGCCAGCCAACCTTTGACTGTCACGTTGGCCACGGTGCGCACCCGGCTCCGCATCTCGCACAGGTAGACGCCATCATCATCCGCCTTCAGCCTGTGGATGATGAGGCGCCGGACAGTGCCCTCTTCAATCTGCTCATACTTGTGGCAGGGCAGCAGCCGTTGGTCCTCGCGGAACCAGGCAGTGGGGATGCGGGAGTTGGGTACTTTACACTCCAGCACAGCAATCCCATGCTCCCTGCCCTCTACGTCCTGTAGGGGTCTCGTGAACCGGAGTCGGGGCTCTGCAGAGAGGAGAGAGACAAAGAGAAGGCTCTGGACAGGGGCCAGACCAGGAGGAGGACTCCTAAACACACCTTAGCTCAGGCTGGCGCTCTTTGCCTAGGGCCAAGAGAAAGGGAAGTCAGAGAGCCTAAATTCTCATCTGGCCCTGCATTTACTTACCACATCACCTTGAGCAAGTCCATTTGAGTATTGCTGGGCCTGTTTCCTTACTTGTAAAATGGGGAAAGGGAGGAAACAGGATGGACTAGAACAGTGATTTCCAAACTGTCCTTTGGGGTCCCTCAGATGTACCCCATATATTCTGCAAGGGTATGAGTTGAACTGAACATATTTTAGTCCTTTTCAAAACTGTATTTCAAAAAAAAAAAAAGAGAGAGAAAACAATGTTGGAAACAACCAGAGGGTTAACTTGGGTTGCTGGAGAAGCAAGCTTCTTATGTAGCTCTGGTGAGCTCCTCTTGCCTGCCCGCTGGGCTTTTCTTCCTGATGGGGCTCCAGTGCAGCGGTGGCCCGGACAGGTGTGCACATTGAACTGTACCAGTGAGGTCGGCACTGCAGCCCAGGTGCTACATGCCTGATTTTGTGCCAGGCAGGACTCAGGAGAAATTGCCAACTCTTTTTTCTCCGAGGGAAAAGTTGGGTAATAATTAGTGAAGGTGTAATCCCTTGAGTTGTGATGAAACCCTATTATGGAGTTTTAACTTCTAGTGTGAGTTTGGGATATTTTTTTCCTTTGAATTTTCTGTTTATGAGTAATGTAAGCATTTATTAGATATTGCTGGTGATTCAACTTTGAAATATAGATTTTTTTCTCCTTCACCTTCCTCTTTCAAATATAGGGAGCAGCTTAATAAAACAACAGTCAAAAATTGCAGGACATTTGTCCTCCTCAAGTCTACCTTTCCAGTGAACCGGTTGTTTCTCAAGGTAATGTTTGCAGCGGGGCCTTCCCCACAGGGTCCAAAGACTAGACCTGCTATGAATGCAGCCTCCACTACAAATGTGTATATTCAATAAAACAGGCCCCTGTTCTCACTGATCAGCTTTGTAAGTATGTTATCAATTCAGACTCAGCTATTTACACCTACAAAATCTGTCTCATATATTGGGGCTCCAGATGTGTATGCAGGTGGGGAAGTTGGGTTAAAACATCAATGAAGTTGAAAACCACTGGAGACGAGTTCTAGGGCCCTCAAGGTTTGTATATCAACCACTGCTTGGTGGTTTTCCACCATCTCCTTCAAAATCACTTGGGGAGTTTGCTAAAAAGTTCCTGGTACCTTGGAGACCCACTATATCCGAATCCCTGGGGGGTGGGAGGCAGCAGGAAACGGTATTTTAATATTTCTGCAGACCCTCCCCACCTTCAGTCTTCTGGGCAGCGCTGGGCACCTGGGCCACTGGGGTACCTTTGACATGCAGCTGCACTGCGCTCAGCGTCTGTCCCGCCGAGTTGCGCGCCGCGCACACGTAGAGCCCGCGGTCCTTGGCCTGGCAGTAGAGCACCTTGAGCACGAAGCCGCCGTCGCGATCTCGGTACATGAGGCGGCGGCGGTCGGGGAGCAGCGGGCGGCCCTCCCAGTGCCATTCGATCTCTGGCTCTGGCTTGCCCATCACGTAGCAGCGGAACTTGGCGTGCTTGCCCTCGTTCACCCAGAAGGTCTTGGGCGCGCACTTGAGCGGCTCCACCACGGGCGCCGGGGCCTCCTCGGGGTCCTCAGGGGGGCTCTCTGGGGGCTGGTGCACCTGGAGCAGCGCGCCGGCCTGCGCGTGGCCGTGCGCGTTGCGGGCGTGGCACACGTAGACGCCCGAGTCGGGCAGCCGCGCCGCCAGAATGCGCAGCGCCAGGCTCGCGCCCGGGCCACCCTCAGCGCGGCCTGGCTCAAGCGTGAAGTGGCTGCTGTCCCACACTTCGTCCAGGGCCATCCCGTCCTTCTCCCAGTACAGCGTGGGCTCGGGGAGGCCCCCCACCTGGCACGTCAGCACCACCTCCGCCCCCCGCAGCACCCACTGGGACCGCGGCCCGGTCAGGAACACTGGGGCGCCCTCCCCGGCTCCCGGCGGCGGCAGCGGGCTCTCGGCGGGCTGGGGCTCCGGCTCGGGGGGCGGCGGCTCCAGCACGGTGACGGCGGCCGCCGCGTAGGCCTCGCCCGCCGCGTTGCGGGCGCGGCATACGTAGACCCCCGCATCGGTGGGCAGCGCGCCGCTCAGCAGCAGGCCGTGCTCGGCGCCGTCCGCGGGGAAGCTCAGGCGCTCCGAGGCCGCCAGCTGCTGCCCGCCCTTCTCCCACACGACAGTGGGCGGCGGCTCCCCCAGGACCACGCACTTGAGCTCGGCCTCTGCGCCACTTACCACCCGCACAGGCCGCGGGAAGCGCAGGAAGCACGGGGGGCTCCCCTGATCCCCCGAGCCCGCCTTCATCGCGGCGGCCCCACACGGCCCGCAGCGGCGCGGGGGAAGGGCGGGCGGCGGGCGCGCCTAGGCCGGGAGCGGCGGCGAGAGCCCTGGGAGGCGGGGCGCGTCGGGGACGGGGCGCGGGGACCCGCCGAGCTCTCCCCTGGCCGCCCGCTCCCGGCTCGCCTCCTTACCCTAGGCCCGAACCGCAGATCTGCGGTGGCGGCGGCGGTTTCCGGGCCGGAGCCTAGAGCTCAGGGGGCAGTCCTTCCTGTCTGCCTTTGCAGTGAGGGGCCCCGCAGCCTCCTCCGCCCGTGGCCTGGCTTCCTGCTCTTAGGAGCCTCTCTTCCCAGCCCCCTCCCACAGCCTGGGCCTCTTTCCCCTCCTCCCTCCCACCTCCAGCCGCCAGGTCCCCAACCACCCGCCGGGCTTGGGCCTGAGTGGCAGAGGCGCCTGCAGCTGCCAATCCCAAAAATATTCTCTGATGACACAGCTGGAAGACAAGAGCCCAGACTGGCTCCTCGGGCTAAGTATAGAGCAGGCAGGACCACCTGCCCCCCGTCCTAGCCCCAGTTCTAGCCCCAGCCCCAGCCCTTCCCCCCATGGCTGCCTCAGCAGCTGCTTGATTGAAAGGGGCCCCAGAAGGTCTGAGGGGCTGGTGCACTGTGTCTCCCTGACAAATGACACTTTCAGGGGCTGGCCGACCCCAGCTCCCAGGCTCCTGTCCCACCTAAGGTCACCTCTGTGCGGGGTACTGGGAAGTGAGACTCACACACTGTGTGCGTGTGCACGTGTGTGTAGGGGGAGGGGGTTGTATGTTTGTATGTGTAGGTCAGGTCATTTGGGGTGAAAACCCTCCTCAGCCCCCTCCCCCGCATTCCTGGCGGGAGTGGGAGATAAGGCTCAGGGCCACAGACATCTGCGTCAGAGATAGGAGGTCTCAATGCCATGGGCAGGGGCAAGCCAGACTGTGGGGCGTGGGAAGGCCTGGGGAAGACAGGTCAGAAGGGTAGAAGAGGGCGGGTGTGGGATGGGGAGGGGAGAGTGGGGAGGCCCTGGGCAGACCCTCACAGAAGGGGCACGGGGCAGGGTGTGGCTTCCCCGCTGGCAGGGCCAGGTGAGCTATGGTGCCCCAGCTGCCCCTGCTGCTGCTCTTGCTGCTGGCCCCACAGGGCAGGCCTGGCTGCCACGAGCCAGAGCTGGACCGGGAGCTAGTCCTGGCCAAGGTGAGGGCCCTGTTCCTGGATGCCTTGGGGCCCCCGGCAGTGACCGGGGAAGGTGGGGATCCTGGAGTCCCTGGAGTCAGGCGTCTGCCCCGAAGACATGCCCTAGGGGGCTTCATTCGAAGGGGCTCTGAGCCCAAGGAGGAGGATGTTTCCCAGGCCATCCTTTTCCCAGCCACAGGTAATGAGGGTGGGGAACCGGCAGGGTGACTTTGAGAAGCAGCATGGTACAGCGTGGGCTCGGGAGCCAGGCACACTTGGGTTTGAATCCCAGCCCTGCCACTCAGTAGCTTTGCAGCAATAAACCAGTTACTAAACCTCCCTGAGCCTCTGTCTCCTCACCTGCCTCTCAGGATTACGTGAGACGGTGAACCTAGAGTTCATGGCACATAGGAGGCATTTGGGAGGTATGCATCTGGGAGACCAAGGGTCTCTAGAGACAGGTGTCTGGGCTTGGGGCCCTTCCTGCCATCTTTCCTCCTATCTCTGCCTCTGCTACCTACCCCAAACCCTGTTTCTTTAGCCCCAGGTAGCCGAGACTTGAGAAGGTAACAGTGGTGCAGGAAAAAGATGAGCTGAGAAACTCTCCCAGGAAACCAATCTACCTTCTCTAGAGTTCCTTATATATGTCCCCACGTTCCACTGTTAGAACAAATAAAGCCGTTTTCTGGGTGGGCTTGCTTGTCATCTGGCCCACCTTTCTCCTAGACAGGACCCCTGCCTTCCTCGCTTCAGCTTCCATGCTGCACAGTGGGTGGAAAGTATGGCTTTGGGATCAGGCAGAATCCCAGCCTGGCCACTTAGTAGCTCAATGTCACTTCACCTCTCTAAGCCTCAGTTTCTTTATCTGGAAAATGGATCAATTGTGACTTTACAATGAGAGAAGCCATGTAATGGTATAGCCCCCATTGCCAGTCCTTTGACTCATGCTGGTCCATGATTATTTAGTATAGTCTATGGGTATGTCAGGGTAAGGATGCCAGCCACACTGCTCTCTATTCTGAGTTACATCCCTCTTCCTTCTCTTCCTCCTCCTCCTTCTCCTTTTTCCCCTCCTCTTTACTTTTTAATTCGGTGTTGACCTGTCTTTTTTAAATGGAATTATTTTAAAGAATTTATAATACTATGTTCCCGACATGCTAAAAGATATAAAGAATAATATAATAAACACCCACGTACACACCATTCAAGATACCATTTCACATTATTTGATGAACAAACATTTAAGTCTAACAGTTCTCAGTGTTGTTGAGGGTAGAGAGTGACAGGGCCTCTTACACATTGCTAATGGGAATATTAATTGGTAAAACCACTTCAGAGAGAATTGACAATGTCGTATATTTTTTAAAGTCCTTTAATGATGAGATTAAAAAGTGGGGAGCCTATGGAAGTTCCCCCCAAGACTCGGGAGCGTCCCTGTCCGGGAGGGCACTCAGCAGAGTGCTTGGCCCATCACCAGCACTCGTGAATGGCAGCCACATCCCTCCTGGTGCGGAGGGGTCCCAGGTCCTGCTAGTAGGGCTTCCCTCTTCCTTTCTTTCTGTCTCCTGCAGGTGCCAGCTGTGAGGACGAGCCAGGTGCTGGAAAGCTGGCCCGGGAGGATGAAGAGGGACTCTTCACATATGTGTTCCGGCCATCTCAGCACACACGCAGTCGCCAGGTGACTTCGGCCCAGCTGTGGTTCCATACAGGGCTGGACAGGCAGAGCACAGCAGCAGCCTCCAATAGCTCTGGGCCTCTGTTAGGCCTTCTGGCCCTGTCATCTGGGGGCCCCATGGCTGTGCCCACGTCCTTGGGCCAGGCCCCTGCTCGCTGGGCCGTGCTGCACTTGGCTGCCTCTGCCCTCCCTCTGCTCACCCACCCTGTCCTGGTGCTACTGCTGCGCTGTCCTCTCTGTTCCTGCTCAGCTCGGCCTGAGGCCACACCCTTCCTGGTGGCCCATACGAAGGCCAGACCACCCAGCGGAGGGGAGAGAGCCCGGCGCTCAACTCCCCCGATGCCCTTGCCTTGGTCTCCCGCTGCTCTGCGCCTGCTGCAGAGGCCTCCGGAGGAACTGGCTGCCCACGCCAACTGCCACAGAGCAGCACTCAACATTTCCTTCCAGGAGTTGGGCTGGGATCGGTGGATTGTGCACCCTCCCAGTTTCATCTTCCACTACTGCCACGGTGGCTGTGGGCTGCCCACCCCACCAGACTTGCCCCTGCCCATCTCTGGGGCTCCCCCTACCCCTGTCCAGCCTCTTTCCTTGGTGCCAGGGGCCCAGCCCTGCTGTGCTGCTCTCCCAGGGACTATGAGGCCCCTACGTGTCCGCACCACCTCAGATGGAGGTTACTCTTTCAAGTATGAGACAGTGCCCAACCTTCTCACGCAGCATTGTGCTTGTATCTAAGGGGCTCCTACTTCCTTATCCCATGGCTGGTGACCGAGCCCCCACCATCATCAGCTGGGAGGAAGAGCAGAGCTTGGAAAATAGATGGTTCCCACTCCCCTCTCCTTCTACTTTTCTGCCTAAGGGCTCCCCTCCCAATCTCACCCCTGTCCCATGGGCAACATGTGACAATAAAGAACACAGTGCATATGACTTGGCATGCATTCTCGGACTTCTCTGATATGGTCTTGGGGAGGTCTGGGCCCTGGGAACATGGGATTGTGGGATCTCAGGTCACTCAGCTACATTTGACCTTGGATATCTGGGGTCAAAAGCTGTAATTGGACGTGTATCTGTTGGGACTCTGCGACACTGGGGGATGACACAGATGTGCTCCAAGCTCCTCAGACAGCCACTCTGGAGACGGAACCAGTCCTCCTGCAGGCGGAACCTGACATGTCACTCAGGCTGCCTGCCCTGCACACAAAAGGAGACTGCTGCACTCATAGTGTCTACATCCAAGGCAGCCGTAAGCCCTCTCCCCTGCCATTCTCTGCTCTAGCTGGTGGACACTTAGCCCAAGGTCGAATAATTTGTACCCTGGCTAGAGATTTTGGCTTTTGGAGTTCCACTGAGATAATCGTTTGGAGCTGGTCAGATCTTGGGATCTCCTGGGAATTAAGGGAAAGATGTATGACTTGGCAGGATCAGAAAGAAGTTGACGAGGGCAGAGAGCTGATGCTGTGTTAAGGTCAGATCACCAGAATAAAGACCTGAGGATTTCAGTTTGCCAAGGGTCCTGGGACTTCTTTGAATCTGTCACTATCTCTCAATGCAGACTCTGTGAGGCCTCACTGTACTGGGATTCCAGTTCCTGAAATCCATTGATGCCCCCTGTATACTTTTACATAACCTCTTAACTCAGTGCTTAAGGTTGTTGGGACAGTGGACAGAGCCTACTGCCAGAAAGAAATGTGCTCATTTGTGAGTTTGTGTGTGCAGGGCATGGTGCAAAACAGTCCTTTCTTTTCCCATTGCGTTTCCTGTCAGTCCGTTCTGCCTTCAGAATTGGGCATTGGGAAGCCCCCTTCTCTGGCCCTCCTCCCAGCTTTTTTCACTCTCCTCATTATCCCCTGGGTCTCCTTATCCTTCTGCGCCACCCCAGGCTCCTGGCTTTCTGCCGACTTTTTCCAGCCAGTCTCCAACGGTGGGGTGGGGTGGGGCCGGAATGTTCAAGTCCGTCAAACCAAACTTGACAGCACTTTCTGTTATTGACTGCACAACTCCACTGTGTATTTATCCTCACAGGGTCTCTGACTTGTCAAAGACACCCTTCTACCAGCCCAGCCTGATGGGGTGGGTACATAAACGCCTGCCCCAGCATCCTGTCACACTTATGCTAAGGCTCTTTGCCCCGACTTGAGCTAACCTGAATGAGCCACTGTTCCCTGCAGCACTAGAGCCCTTTGGAGCCCACGTACAGGCTCCTGCACAAGCCCCAGTCTGTTGACACTGAATCCCCCAAGAGGCTCCCGCTGCTCTGGAGGGGAAACCTGTGTGTTCACAGTCTTTGCCGCCACCTTCTTCATCAGACATTGGAGCCACTCTGCGCTCAGGGCTCTGCAGGTCCCTACTCAGGCTGGAGACTGGGGAGAGGGCTGCTTGGGGTTGGCCAGTGGTATCTGTATTCTACCTGTCTCTGTCTGGCTTCCCTGGCCACATCCTCCCTGGCCAAACAGCGTGGCCTTTCCCTGGGATCTTCAATTTTCCTAGTAGGCTTAACTCCTCATTCGTCCTGCTGGGGCTCCCTAGGACTCTGTATTATCTAGATGTTCCCTGTCTCCGGATGTGGTTGAGCTTCGAGTGCTGAGGACAGTCTGCTGAGAGGCACAGGATTCTCCACGAGGCCAGTTAGCAGATTGGTGTTGCAAGTAAAAAGTTTTCACATGTCTGAGACAAAGTGAGAAAAGTGAGTATGAGTCTTTCACAAAGCCAAACATCCATTTTAAAGGACTGTCCTTTATTCTGAAGCTATTATCCTTTCTACTTATGTAATGTGTGTGTTTGTGAGAAAGCGTTATTTCTTTCATGATGTTATGAAGATGGTAGAAAGCAATGAGTTTTTTATTTGTTTGTTTTTTAAGTTTTTACTTAACAAAATTAAAACCTGGCAATTCTAGTTTGAACCCTAAGATTTTTCTTTGGAATTTTGCTGCTCTGTGAAATCTGAGAAATCCCAAAGCCTGAGAGTCACTGGGCTGGGCCTCCCTTTCAGGGTCTCTAAGACATCAGATTCTACTAATGTAGCGAGTCAGGAAGAGTATCAACCTCTCCCTAAGAGGGGCCCGACAGTGGCCACAGACATCTTTTTGTCCTTGATCCTCATCATCAGACCAACTCAATAGCAACGGATTTCAGAGGTGCTCCCTGTTCCCAGTGCTAACCATCAGGGACATTCTGTAAATACTCTTAATTTAGAGTCAGTTGAAACAGAAAACTGAACTCAAACTAGCTTAGACCAATAAAACTTTTTCAAAACCTACTAACTCCAGTTGTATAGGCAATAAAATAAAGGTAAAAAAAAATTTACAAGAAAAAAAAATAAAAGAACTAAAAAATAATTTAAAAAAAAACCCTACTAACACTGGCTCATTGGCTCATGACAAATCCACGGGCACAGCTGGCTAAGGTATGTCTCAGTTTTAGGCTCAAAAGATGTCACCAGGTTCCATCTATAGGCTCTACTCCCTGCATCCATGGTGGCCCTGGGCAGCTCAGGCTCCCATTGTCACACAACTTGGTCCAGCAGGAAGGAGTTCATTTACAAAATCCCAGAACAAGTCTTGATGGCCTGATTGGACTGATTAAGGTCAAATGCTCCTCCAGGAAAGGTGGCCTGAGTTAACCTTAGCCCAGGTCCTATGTCCTACCCCTGGAGCCTGAAGCCTAGAGCCTAAATCACAAGGGCTAAAGGTGTAAAAGGGTGGTATCCCCGAAGCAGGGAGAATTAACACAAAGAGGCGGGTAGATGCTGAGAAGTAAGCACAGTTGGTTCTTCCTCCTAATTATCTCTCAAATCAAGCCCTTCTCTCTCCCTACATAGATGCTATTTTGCAATTCTTGATTGGGCAATTCAGCAGCCTCCTTAACCAGTCACTTCCTGGCCTTCCATCCATTCTCCACATGGCTGCCAAGGGATCCTTCTGATGTGATCATGTTACTTAGGGTGGCTTAAAAAATTGCCTACACAAAGTTCAACCTCCTCTGTGTGGTCTAAAAGCCTTAGACAATTGACCCAAAACCAGATCTAGCAGCCTGATCTACCCATTCCTCATTTCTTCTCCCCACTCAACCATACACACCCAAAGCCTCTTGACACAAATTCTGGTCATTCCTCAAGTACAGGCAAGCCCCCGGCTATGGCCCAGATACATTCCGTTTTTTTTTTT
>VBSM01001562.1:56691794-56705986 GCA_008086735.1 Cheirogaleus medius
ATTTATAGTAGAGACGGGGTCTCGCTCTTGCTCAGGCTGGTTTTGAACTCTTGATCTAGAGCGATCTGCCCTCCTCGGCCTCCCAGAGTGCTAGGATTACAGGCGTGAGCCACCTCACCAGGCCAGAGCTACATTTTAATTTTAAAAGTGGATCCTGATTGTCATTTGGTGGGCCCTTTTGATTTCGAACTCCTGACCTTGAGCGATCCGCCCGGGCCGGGTGGGCTCTTTTGAACTGAAGAATCATAGTTTTCTTCAATTCTGGGATATTTTCTTTTGTTTATTTGAATATAACTCCCTCTCACATTCTTTCTATTTTCTATTTCAGAAATTTTACTAGCTGACATCAAAAGTTTTAGATCCATCCTCTATTTTTGATATTTTTTTCCTTAATGAACACTTTCCATATCTTGTCTTGTGCTATGTGCTAGAAAAATGTATTTGCTTAGCTCTCCAGGTCACATGTGAACGTGCCCATTCTGATCATTTTATTGAAGGCTTTTGTTGTTTCATAATCACGTTTGATTTTTAAAAAATAAATGTGCTATCCTTTCATACTCATTCCAAAGTCCTGTTCATGTTCTATGAGCAGTTTTACTGGGTGAAAGTTCTTTGATATATTGGATTTGATATTTCTCTTTCCAGATGTTGACTTTCTTCAACTATTTGGTAATTATTGGCTGGATGCTTATTTTTTATCTGAGATTCTCTGTGAGACTGCTTGCTTTCTCTCTGTTTGTGTAATCCTGAGTGACTGGGGTATGAGATTACGCCACGGTATAGGTCACAGTCTGTCATCTGTAGTTGTCTGGCAGGGGTGGGATATACTGCTGGGTGGGGCACTTTGGCAGCTGGTCTTCTGAAAGTGTCACCTGCCACCAGGAACACTGTCCTTTCTCTCCACTTAATGATCTCATATCCACCACTCCTGCCTGGAGACAGACAATCCTGCTGGAGTTTTTTGACCCCAACAAGCAAGAAGACAGGTGTGGAGTGGTTGACATGCTTGATGGTACCTGCTACAGCATCCTGAATAATCCATGTCTTGTTGGTTACTTCCACGTCCTTTCCTGCTCCCAAGATTCACCGATTTGGGCAGGAAGCACTCTTGGTGCTGTTTTCTACTCTTGGGACAATCTATTGCTACGTACATTTTGGGCTGTGGTTTTCTTCAGTTCCCATCTGCTGTGTACATCTTCAGGGAGTCCCCATGGTTTCTGATCCACCAATGGCTCTCCTTGTTGTGCGCTGTGATTATGAATTTATTTATTTATTTTTAGATTTTTTTCTGTTACAGTAGTCTCCCCTTATCTGAGGTTTCACTTTCTGTGGTTTCAGTTATCTGTGGGTCAACCAACGTCTGAAAATAGGTGAATACAGTACAATAAAATATTTTGAGAAAGAGAGACCACATTCACATAACTTTTATTAAAGCATATTGTTATAATTGTTCTGTTTTATTACTAGTTATTATTGTTAATCTCTTACTGTGACTAATTCATAAATTAAACTTTATCATAGATTTGTGTATATAGGAACAAATATGATATATATAGAGTTCAGTTCTAGCCCCAGTTTCAGGCATTCACTGGGGGTCTTAGAAAGTATCTCCTATGGGTAAGTGAGAACTACTGTATTTCTAAGCATTCGGGGTGCGAGGGAGAAGCTGCAGCATGTATTGAGTTTGCAGTCTTGGACTCAGACCATCTCTTATAGTGCTCTCTCTACCATAACATGCCTCATGTTTGTGGTAGGCAGAAGAATGGCCCCCTCTCCCAAAGATGTCCACATCTTAATATCTAGAACCTGTGAATATGTTATGTTACATGGCAATGGAGAATTAAGATAGCAGATAGAATTAAGGTTGCTAATCATCTAACCTTAAAATAGAGAGATTATCCTGGCTTATCTAGGTAGGCCCAATGTAAGTAATTACAAGGGTCTTTAAATGTTGAAGAGTTAGTGTCAGAGTGAGGTGATGTGGAAAGAATCAGGCAACCACTGCAGGCTTTGAAGATGGAAGGAGGCCACAAGCTAGGGAAGCCAGCAGCCTTTAGAAGCTGGAAAAGACAAGAATACAGATTCTTTTCTGGAGCCTCCAGAAAGGAACATAGCCCTCCTGGCACCTTAATTTTAGCTTAGCGAGACCCACTTTGGACTCTGACCAAAACTATAAGATAATATACTTGTTGCTTTAAGCAACTAAATTTGGTAAAACTTGTTACAGCAGCAATAGGAAACTAATACAATGTTGTCATATCATTGATTGCATCTGCCTCTTCCACCACACTGGCCAGCTTCTTGAGCATAAGAGCCACACCTTTGTCTCCCGATTTACCCAGAATCTAACTCAGGATCAGGCACATAGTCAGGGCTCAGTAAATATCTGCTGAATGAAGAAAAGAATGAAAGACTGTTCTAACTTTGTGGATCTTCAGGCACTCTAACATTCCAAAGCAGCTTCTACCTTTCCCCTTCCCACCGCCCTGGAGATCCTAAGCCCTGTGATCTCAGTTTTCTCTTTGTTTCCTTTTTGCTACTCACCCATGTTTCACGCTGCAGATCTTATTGCAATTGCGTGTGCAGTTTCCTTCCTTGCTGTGGACCACTCCCCACCTGTCTCAGGGCCTGTGAGCAGGAGCATTGAGATGCAAAACATGTGTCACATATGTACCTGATTTTGCCAATGGGCCTTCTGCAGGTTATGTCTGAAACAGCATCTCTTTCTTCCTCTCTCAGGTTGTCTGCTTTCCTCCCTTCTTCATAGCTGTCTCTAACCCGTTTCCCGTCAAGCTTCTGCTTTTCTCAGGCCAATCTGGATGGGTACTGTAGTCTTCATCCCTCCTTTTCCTTTCTGTGTCCTGAACCAAGCACACAGTCCTGGTCTTTCTGATACCCTCTCCTAACCCCCTCCTCAGCCGATTCCATGGGTTTCCAGGACAAACAATGAAAAGAATTAAAGACACTCTTAGGCTGCCTCAGGTTTACTATGAAGCTACTCATGGATCCTTCAGTTCATTTTGTACAGAACTGCAAAGTCCGCTCAGCCAGGTGACCAGCGCTGCTGCTGATCACTGGATTATTGTTATTTTGTTGTTTCCTTTCAGTCAGCCATTCTTAGGACCCGGCTTCTCTGATTTCGAAGTGAACTTGGCGTCTGCCTCTCTGGCTTTCCCTCTGTGTGCCTCAAGTTCAGCCTCTCCCAGAACCAGGCTCTGATGAGCTTGCTTGGTCACGGTCTAATGCAGAGTTCTCATGCCAGACCTCCAGTGCTGCTGAGGCGTCCTGAATGTTTGACTTCGGTGACTGTGCCAATATCTGGTGAACTGTTTTGTGGCCATGTCTGGTAGCAGAGCCAAGAGACACAATGTGGTCACTTATGTGGAAAGAATGACCTCTGAGCACTCAATCCTGGGCTGCAGGTGCTAGGTATGTGGACTCCTGTTTAGCACAAACCATTGTGCCCAAACTCTATTTCTGAGGTAATATTCACACCTCTTTCTTCTGTTCCATCTGTCCCCCTTTCCTACTCCACTAAGATACCAAGTTAATGAAACAAATACATCATCCAATTTTACCGCTCTTAATCCAAGTGTAAAATTTTCATTTTGGAGGGATCCTGAGGTCTCAGTCATCTGATCTGCTGTTGGAGGCTGTAGAATCAGAGCAGGGAGGTCCAGACGAGGATAGTGGCTCATGTCCTTGTGAACTAAAATAAAATCTTAAGGCTTACCCCCCACCCGCTGCCTGAATGGATCCCTTCTTGGCCAAAGGAATATCCTAAAATTAAATCGCCTGCCATGAGGAGGGAGATCAGACATGCCTCATTATGCTCCCCTCCCTTCTTGAGAATATCCTTTGTAACCCATTAACAGGTCTAAGGCTGTGCAAGACAAACCAGCCGGGTCCTCAATTTACACAACAAATATATGTCCTGTGGCTTATCTCCAACAAACAGCTCCTTATGTTAAAGCCTTCCAAGCCTTTAGACAAAGCTTCATGTTTTTAACCAATTACAAGTCAAAGAATCTTTAAACTCACCTATAACCTGTAAGCCCCCCCTTTCAAGATGGCCCATATTTTTGGGCCAAACCAATGTATACCTCCCATGTATTGATTTATGACTTTACCTGCAACCTCGGTCTCCCTGAAATGTATAAAACCAAACTGTAACCCAACCATAGCCAGTCCACTTGCTCAAAGCTTCTTGGGCATGGCTCCTGGTCCTGATCCTCAAATCTGGCTTAGAATAAATCTCTTTAAAATTATTTTACAGAGTTTGGCTTTTTTCCATTGATATCCTAAACATGAACTATGACTTCTATTTCCCTGTGGTCCAAGGTATCAGAAACAAGCAGGCTTTGGATCAGTAACTGAGGTCTGTATTCTCCTGTAGCTGACTTTGTCATTCTTATATGAAGTTGCCCTTTTCTCCCTTCTTTTCATCCTTGCAGCCTAAGCTGGTAACCAGCACACCTTTCCTTATCCCCTTTTATTATAAGCATTTTGCAGAGGCTACTCCAGGGAACTCAGGGATGCCAGGGAAGGTAACAGCAGCAGCTCTCTCCTAACACAATAACATGAGGGTGGATCCCGAGGCAGATGACTGGCACCTCTCTAGTACCAGATCCACTGCTGTGCTGAGAGCTCTTGGTCATGTGTTTGGAAGGGCCAACTAACACATTTCTGATTTTACGTGGAGTGTTACTCCTAGGGACTAAAACTTAGAAGAGTGTTTACAAGTTCAGCACGTAGTATCAAAGCATTTCTTTGAGAAACAATTTCATTCATGGTCATATGAAATTATGCAAGAGCAGCCTATATATGTTATGCTACTTTCTAATGACAAAATTTTTAAAAACAGCATTGTATGCCTTTTTAGTAAAGATAATTATTTAATAAGTGAATTGGAACTTCAAACTTTAAAGAGTGCTTAATTAAAAAAATTTTTTTCACTCCTTAATCCTTCTTGGAACCTAATGTCCAGGGTGTAGAGAAAGGAATTTAGTTTTTTCCAGATGGACAGCTCGTTGTGTTACAGAAAGCTCGGTAACTTGTCCACAAGCCTGAATCAAAAGAACAAGGACAAGCAGTTTGGGGAGGAAGGAAAGAGACATTTTTATTCCTTTGCCGGCAAAGGGAGGAAAAATGGAGACTATCATCTCAAAATCCAAATTTTTCCTGAACATAAGCAGAAATACAAAGCTTTTAAAGGGAGAGTTCTCAGCTTCAGGCAGTATCTCTGGTTAACTATACTAATAGTCCCATCTCTGCCAAAGGCAAAGCCTGTGGACTCAGCCAGCCCACCTGGGGGGCTGGTGCCACCTGGGAATTTTAACAAAAGACTTAACTTGCCTCAGGGATGCAGGCCAAGCTGCAGGTTCCCCAAAGAGTGGGGGAAGTTTTAAAGAGACAGAAAATCTTTTTGCCAATTTTTTCCCCTCAGGCCATTCCCTCTGTTACATATTCCCCACTCTCTTCATTTCCTTTCCTTCAGACTTGAAGACGGTGCTGTGAAATAAAGGAAATAAAAAGAAAAAAATATATATATAATGAAAGAATATTTCTCTTTCTTATCTATGGGAGGAGGGGTGACTACTCTGTAACAGTTGGTCCAAACTATTGAATAACTCATTATTCATCCCATTAATTTAAAGTCAATTTTATCATGTATATTAAAAAAATTCCCATGTGATCATGGTTGTTTCTGTAATGTGATTCATTGACCTATCAATATCTGTCTATCTCTTTGTCAGTACCACGTTGCTTTAGTTATTGGGATGTTACACCAAGTGTTACAGAGGGTGGTGGTTCAGGTTTATTCGCTGGCGGGCTCAGAGGGGTATCGCCACCAAATTCTAAGCCAGGTCTACCAGATTTTTCCCATTTTTATTAGGTTGGGGTGGTCCGAGGGGTGGCTAATGCACCAGGTAATAGGTTAGTTGATGTGCCAGGTAATAGGTTAGTATTATGTTGATGAACCAGATAACAGGTTAGTATTATGTTGACGAGGGTCTTCGGAGGGGTGGGGTCTCAGGTGGCTGATGCGCCAGGTAATAGATGGGGGTCTTCTTTATCAGTGACTTTATAGGACATCTTTTTTTTTTTTTTTGATGGGGTCTCACTCTTGCTCAGGCTGGTCTTGAACTTCTGAGCTCAAATGATCCGCCCACCTCGGCCTCCCAGAGTGCTAGGATTACAGGCGTGACCCACTGTGCCAGGCCTTAGGCCATCTTATTATCTGGTAGGGCAAAGCCCCTATAATTGCCTCTTGCTCCCCCTCCCCCACCTCAAAATTTGGCAGTACTCATGTGTTTAGTCTTCCAGATGAATTTTAGAATCAACTCATCAAATTCCAAAATCTTCCTATTAGGATTTCGATTGAAATTACATTAAATTGACATCATTATAATTCTGAATCTTCCCATCAGAAACGTATCTTCTCATTTTTTTTTCTTTTTCTTTTAATTTTAGAGTCAGGGTCTCACTATGTAACAGAGGGAATAGTCTGGAAAAAAAAGGGCAAAAGATGTCACCCTCCACCCCTAGATAAGGAAAGGAAATATTGAGAGTGGGGAATATGTAACAGAGGGAAAGGCCCAAGGAAAAAAAAATTAGCAAAAAGATTTTCTGTCTCTTTAAAACTTCCCCCACTCTTTGGGGAACTTGCAGCTTGGCCTGCATCCCTGAGGCAAGTTAAGTCTTTTGTTAAAACTCCCAGGTGGCACCAGCCCCCCAAGCTTTGTTTTTGGCAGAGCTGGGACCATTAGAATAGTTAACCACAGTAACTGCTTGAAGCCCAGAACCCTCCCTTTAAAAGCTCTTTATTTCTGCCTATGTTTAGGAAATTTGGGATTTTGAGATGAGAAGGTCTACCATATTTCCTTCTTTGCCAGCAAAGTAGACTCTCTTTCCTTCCTCCCCAAACCACTTGTCCACATTCTTCTGATTTGGCCTCGTGGACAAGTGGCTGAGCTTTTGGTGACACCTATGTTGACCAGGCTGGAGTGCAGTGGCTATTCACAATCAGGACCATAGTGCACTGCAGCCTTGAACTTCTGGGCTCAAGTGATCCTCCTGCCTCAGCCTCCAGAGTAGCTGAGACTACAGGCAGGAACTACCACACCTGGCTTATTTATTATTAATGTCCTTAAAGTTCTCGTTTTCTTCATATAGATCTGGTATATTTCTCAAAATGTTCTAAGTATATAAGTATCTAAGTATTTCTTTTTTGGGGGGGCTGCTATGGTGAAGGGGAATTTTTTCCATTTTACTTGAATTTTTTTTAAAGTTTAGTCTTAGTCAAGGTTCTTATGGTAGCAATTTACAGAAATGCATTCAAACTCCCTTAGGCAAAAAAAAAAAAAAAAAAAAAAAAAAAAGGTGGGGGAGAATGCTTTGGAAGGTGGCCAAGGCCTCTCCTGCAGGCCAAGGGCAGAAAGGAGACTGGGCCTCACAAGGGGAATAGAAACAAGAACTAATTTCCTGTTGCTGCTTCTGTGAGGAGATCTGTTTTTCTCTCCCTCTCCCAGTTTTCTTTGCTTCTCTCTTTCTTTGTCCCTCTTTCACATTTCTGGGAAGCAAGGGGATGTAGAAAAAATCTGGCAATGGGGCTACTTGTATGAATAGAGCAATTCTGAGAAAATAACTGGGCTGATGAGGCACCTTTGAAAAAGATTTCAAGGCACTGCAATGTTAGGAACTTCAAAAGAATCTGTTTCTTGCCTAAGAGAGGTAGAGTTGGAAGTTAAAATATGGGAACCCATACTTCAAGGTAGGTCAGAGAATTTCTGTATAGCCAGCTCTTACACAGAAAGGCAGGGGAAGGTTAGAATGATATTTTTAGGTGTATAGCTGGCTTTTAGGGGAAAGGGTTTCTGTTTCTATGGGAATTCTGGTTTCAAGGGCTTGCACTGGGGGAGAAAGAAGGGTGGGAGATAGGTGGTCAGAGAGAGACCATTTCAGAGGTCTTCCAGTCTTCTTTAGTTCAAAGTAATCGCCATGCCAAAGTACTTTATTTGGGGGTATTGTTTTCTGAGCCCCAATACTGTTCATGATGTATTTCCACATATTTCACTTAGCCACTTGTAGGCTTTTGGCTCAGAGCACACATAATATGCCATGAACATAAAATTGGGTGGTTTGGGGGCATACGTTGCCATTTCAAATATTTCGTCTTTAGAAAACAAGACCCTTCAAATTTGGCAACTTGGGATAACAATGGCTATGACGCTATTCCTACTCACAACTGGCTTACAATTCATTTTGATTTTCCTCTATACAAAGGGACACTTCATAAAAGAAACGCTCCCCTCAAACCAGAAATTATGTTAAAATACATTTTTCTTTACTTAATCTATTAGTCTAGTTTGGTAGTTGACATCAACCTTAGACTGGTAGCCTGGTGAAAGCTACAGTGAGAACTGGGAACCAAGAAACTTTGGCAGTCTTGGAGCTACTGGTTACTAACTGAACGACCTTCACAAATAACCTAGCCTCTGTGACCTTGTTTTCTCATTTTCAAACTCAGGATAAGAACTTTTCTATTCTGGTACTATGAGATGAAACACAGTATGAACAAAGGACTTGGTTCACGTGGAGCATTACCAATGGCTAATGTGACAGCTTGACACTGCTGAAGGAAAAAAGATAAACGAGTTTGGAGGGAGACTAAGGAGGAGGCAAAAGGACCCCAGAAGTGACACCCTCACCTTACATACTCTACGACTAGATCTAAAACCTCATTCCAGACTCATTCTTCTTTTATGGTCAGCTTCTCCCAGGGTACCTGTATGAGCCCTTTCACGACAGCTGTAAAGCCAGAATAATATTGAATCGTCTATGAATCCCAATGTTCCTACTGTTTATATAACAAAAAGGAGATTGTTTAAAATCATAAAATGACAATCTGCTTCATTTATAGTCTCCACCTAGATAGAAAAAGAGCCAGTCACATTTTATATTGCAACTTCACTTGCTTAAAATAAGAATGTTTCACCAAATCAGGCCCCTGCCACGCTTTTTTTTGAGACAGAGTCTCACTCTGTTGCCCTGGCATCGGCCTAGCTCACAGCAACCTCAAACTCCTGGGCTCAAGCGATCCTCCTGCCTCAGCCTCCGGAGTAGCTGGGACTACACGCATCTGCCACCATGCCCGGCTAAGTTTTTCTATATATTTTTAGTTGGCCAATTAATTTCTTTCTATTTTTAGTAGAGATGGGGGTCTCCCTCTTGCTCAGGCTGCTTTCGAACTCCTGACCTCGAGCGATCCGCCCACCTCGGCCTCCCAGAGTGCTAGGATTACAGGCGTGAGCCACCTCGCCCGGCCCCCCTGCCACGCTTTACTATGGAGATCTAAGCAAGGAAGAACCTCAGCTCTTTCACACAAATAACTCCATCCTACGGAGGACACGCTCTTCTTTAGTTAATTAGAAAACCAGTATTCGCTTTGGACGAGTTTTTCTCTAACAGAAAATTCCATTTCTTCAAACTTTGCTTCCCCGCCCAGTCTGCAAAAAACGAGTCAGGTTTTCCTCAGTGAACTCGGGGGCGGAAGCGGGGGTCGCCACAAACCAAGAGCGAGTCCCAGGCTGTGCGGAGCGGCGGGTGGTCGGGGTCCAACTCGGAGGCCTGGCTGGTCCTAGCAGTCAAAGCCGGGGAAGGACCGCCCCGCATGCAATGCGTTTATGCGACTTAGGGCGTGGTTTCAGGCACCAGAGGCGTGCTTTCCCGTCGTCCCTCAGCTCGTCTTCCTTCCGGGGCGGGACTTCCTGTCCATCACTGATAGGCGCACAGCTGTGGAGGTGGTAAGAGGCCTAGACGGGAGGTTCAGTATGGCCGATCAGGCCTTACATTCCTCGAAAGGGTGCCTAAGAGGACGCTCTTTCTCGCTCCTCTTTCTTGCTCTTTTCTCTACGCGACGCCTCGGCTTGCGCCGACGTCCTGGGCTTTTGGCACTACTTCCCACCTGAGGCTCTTCCGCTTCCTTTTTTCCCAGGCTCCGCCCCCAGCGTCCCGTGGCCATGACGACCGCGCCGCAGGACTCCCTGGTGTGGAAGCTCGCGGGGCTGCTGCGGGAGTCCGGTGAGTGGACTTCCGGCTGAGCTCGGCCTGGGGCCAAGTGGGGGTGCTGCCTTCCGGAGACACGCCTTAAGAGTCACGGAGTTACGACTGATAAGGTCACGAGGTGTCAGAGTTCAATTTTTTTACTCTTCCCGGGTTTATTTGTTCTAGTGCTGTTGCCATCAGTGTCCTTTGCTTTTGACAGCGTAAACCCTAGCCATTCTTCGAGGCCAAACTCCAGTACCACTTCTTCCATGCGTTTTCTGATACTTTCAGAGGGAAGGGATCGTTACTTGCCTAAAAGCCCCTGGAAACCAGGAACTGATATTAAAAATAATCACTGTTGTATAGCAAGGCACCAAATATAGCATAGTTAAAAGCATGAGATTTGGAGTCAGCCCCCACCTGGGTTGGAATCTTAACCCTCTTTCAAACTGGACCAGATTGTTTCCTGAGCCTCAGTTTTCCTCACAAGCAGAATGGCATAATGATTCTACTCAACGGTGGTTCTAGGGATTAATTTTAATTCATGTAAGGCATTTAATACAGTGTTTGCACATATAGTAAGTGCCCAACAGTAGCTGTTGTTATAATTGCTTCCCTCAGTGCCTGACATTGTGCCAGGCACGGCGGAGCCACAGTATTTGTTCAGTATGTGGTTGACATTAGTTGTGGTAGAACAGTCCTTGGTTTTGAGATCACACAGAAGTAGCAACTTCCTACTGTCTATAAGATCTCATTCAAGGTTCTTAACTTCTTTGAACCTTAATTTTCATATCTGTAAGATAGGGTTTTAATAGTGCTTCTCATTGGGAGATTCCGATGAGGTTTAAATGAGGTAACAGAGTCGTCTGGCATGTATTACCCAGTTGATGTTAGTTGCCCTCCATTACTCTGCACTCCCATTGATGGTATCTGTGGAATGTCTCTTTCTAGCAGTTTTATTTTTTGGCTTATGTTAATAACTGCAAATGTCTTATCTCCTCTTCTGAGAGGAGAAGACTAGGGGGCTCTTTGAGGATGGGAAGAGTCCTTGAACATGTCTGTATCGTTGCATGATTTGTTAATTTATTCAGCAAAATCTGGTATGGTTCCAGGGATTAGGGATGGTGGGTATGTAACTATAAAGGGGTAGTAGGAGGGAGATCTTTTTTGGTGATGGAATAGTTTTGTATCTTGATTGTGGTGGTGGTTATAGGAATCTACATAAATGGCTTAGAACTATATATACATGTTTTACTAATATCAATTTCCTGGTTTAGGTATTTACTATAGTTATATAAAATTTAACCATTGGAGGAAACTGGGTATAAAGGGGGGATCTCAGTGTACTATTTCTGCAATATCTTTTTTTTTTTTTTTTTTTTTTTTTTTTTTTTTTTTTTTTTTTTGAGACAGAGTCTTGCTCTGTTGCCCGGGCTAGAGTGCCATGGTGTCAGCTTAGCTCACAGCAGCCTCCAACTCCTGGGCTCAAGTGATCCTCCTGCTTCAGCCTCCCAGGTAGCTGGGACTACAGGCACGAGCCACCGTGCCCGGCTAATTTTTTTTTTTCTATTTTTAGTTGTTTGGCTAATTTCTTTCTATTTATAGTAGAGACAAGGTCTTGCTCCTGCTCAGGCTGATCTTGAACTCCTGAGCTCAAGCGATCCTCCTGCCTTGGCCTCCCAGAGTGCCAGGATTACAAGCGTTAGCCACTGTGCCCGGCCTGCAATATCTTTTGATTCTATTCTTTTTTCTTTTTTTCTTTTTGATTCTATTCTTATTTATTAAAAAAAAGTTTAACAATATTCCTCCATGCCTATCTTGTAACTGCACTTTTTTAGGTGCAGTGATGAATACCAGGATGACCAAAATATACTGTCAAGGATGACAGTTTCATTAGAGCAGTTTTAATACAGAGAGCAATAATAATACTTTCATGCTATAGTGAATGGTTATTCTTTCTATGACTTGCATTTAAGTATTGTTTGAAAGTTTATATGTGCTTTTGAATGTTTGAATGTTTATATGTGCTTTTGAGTGTTTGAATGTTTATATGTACTTTTTCCTTTAGAAAAAGAAATAAAGTTAAAACAGCCAATTCATTTTTATGTAAAAATGAGTGACTGCAGTGTGAAAGTCAGCAGTTATTACTTCTTGAGAAGGCTTCCTGGAGGAGGCTGGTCCCAAGCTGGGTGGTGGAAGGGGACGTCTCAGAAAACGAGAGATTTGTGAACCAAGCTGGCTGTATTTCCAGCACTGTGAGTAGGCCAGGTTCTTTTGAGCAGAAGGTGAAAGAAAATTTGGAAAAATTGGTTGGAGTCATGTAGTGAAGCAATCTCATATATCAGGCTGGAGAGTTAGAACTTTCTTTTGAAGCTGGGAGGAGCCAGTGAAGGCTTTTGAGTTGAGGAGAAGGTAGAAAGTTTGATCCTACAGTGGAAGATCTGCAATATGGATTTGAATGAATGTATTTTAGAGATCCCAAAGTTTTAGAATAAAGGGAAAAACCCTTTCATTATGTCCTCCCTCCTGTCTTCCTTTCTCCCTGCAGGGGACGTAGTCCTGTCTGGCTGTAGCACACTGAGTCTGCTGACTACCACACTGCAGCAGCTGAACCACGTATTTGAGCTGCACCTGGGGCCATGGGGCCCTGGCCAGACAGGCTTTGTGGCTCTGCCTTCCCACCCCGCCGATTCCCCCATCATTCTCCAGCTTCAGTTCCTCTTCGATGTGCTGCAGAAAACACTTTCTCTCAAGGTTTTGGGGGTGGGGATGGGGCAGGATGTGCAAAGGGCCCAGAAGAATGATGGAGGGTGGGGGTGGGACAGGGGTACAAAAAGTCTGCAGAGTCAAGATCCAGAGTGTGTCAGAGATATGGGTGGTTGTGCTAAAGGAGGGGTGCTGAGGAAAGGGAGATCTGCCATGCTCAATAACTGGAGTGTTTTTCTTTTAGCTGGTCCATGTCCCTGGTTCTGGTCTCCCAGGGCCCATCAAGATTTTTCCCTTCAAGTCTCTTCGGCAGCTGGAGGTATGGGGGCATTGGGGGATGTTGGTGTACAACAGCCAACTTGAGGCAGCCACTTTGGAATGGTTAAGAGAGGTGGCTTCTTTTGGTGGGGAGGCCAGGCCTGAGTGTACCCATTGCTCTGCAGTAATGCGTTATCCAATCTCTTCCATTTAACACTTACCTGAACCATAGCTGGGCTTTTTCATCTTCTGCTTCCTCCCTGCCAGGGTAGGTGGGGATGAGGTCTTTTTCTTCTGTAAACTTCTACCTTCCTCCTTCTTCCTTTCCCTTCCCTAGCTCCGAGGTGTCCCCCTCCACTGCCTGCATGGCCTCCGAGGCATCTATTCTCAGCTGGAGACACTGATTTGCAGCAGGAGCATCCAGACATTAGAGGTAAGGAGGGTGATGGCTGGGCTTGGATGCCTTGTCCTGAGAGACACAGAGAACCAGGCTCTGATCTTCTCCCTTCTCTGCAGCCTTCCCTGCTTCCTGCTTCCCTCTGGACTGTGTCCTTGCTCACTCTCCTATGCTCCCATAGCACTCTGTACCTATCTGTATATTTACAGTCACACCTACCATATTGTGTTAAATATTTTAGCATCCGCCTCCCCACTCTCCCCATAGTCAGCTCCCTGGAGACAGGGACCTGGGTTTTCCTTTAAGTCTGCATCTCCAGATGGAGCTCCATGTATAAACAATGAATGAATGAGTATTAGAGTATGACCTTGGCATGGGGAAGATGTTCAGGGTGGAGTAATGAAGCATCCATTTGCCCTTTCAGGAGCTCCTCTCAGCCTGCGGCGGTGACCTCTGCTCTGCCCTCCCCTGGCTGGCTCTGCTTTCTGCTGACTTCAGCTACAACACATTGACCACCTTAGACAGCTCCCTGGTGAGTGCCTCAGAAGGAAGAAGGTTTTCAAGAAGGGCAGGGATGGGCCTTTAGGGAGGAGGGCCAGCTGGTTGACAGGGTATCCTTGTAGCAAAGACCGACTCTCTGCCTCCTCTTCTCATCCCTCTCAGCGCCTCTTGTCATCTCTGCGCTTCCTGAACCTGAGCCACAATCAAGTCCAGGACTGTGAGAGCTTCCTAATCGTGAGTATAAGCAACCTGGCGGGCTGGGGCATCTCAAGCCTTTTTTTTT
>VBSM01001562.1:56718003-56728349 GCA_008086735.1 Cheirogaleus medius
GGGGGGCAGTGTGGGAAGTGGGTGTAGGGAGGCTGGGAATTGAGGACAGGGAAGAACTTAGGGGTCAGCAGTCATGTTGAAGGAACACAGAATTAAGCTGAGAGGAACTGGGGGGCTCTGGGTTTGGCAAGTAGAGAGGGAGGCAGCTGCAGGCAGGGGAAACACCCTGGACTTGGGGCCTGGCCACTTATTAGCCAGGTGGTCTTTAGTGAGGTGCCTGGCTGCTTTGAGTTGGTGGGATTGAGTTCACTGTGGTTCAGCCATTTGATCTTCACGACAGCCGTGTGAGGAAGTAGTAGTATTGGTGCTTCTTTACAGATGAGGAAACTGAGGTTTGGGGATGTTAAACAACTTGCCCAGGTCACAAGTGATAAAGCCAGGAATTGAACCCAGAACTTCCATCCTATACAAGGGAGGATTAGGGAGACAAGATAGTAAACATGAAAGGGCGCTGGAGGCTTTCAGTATAAGTGTTGATTGGATTCTGTTTTCAAAGTTCAGAGTCAGGCTCTTTGATGGGGAGTGGCACAGGCTAGGGGAAGGGAAGATGAGCCAAGAAGGACTGTGAGTCCTCTCCTGGGTCCTCCCTGTGTGTGCCCTGGTGTGGCCCTGTGATCCTCACCTTGCTAACTGCTCGGTCTGCCAGGTGTCTCGGCTGGAGAGTTTCTGGGCCCTCCGCGTTGTGTGTCATGAGCAGCTGACAGCCCTGCTGGCCTGGATCCGGGAGCCCTGGGAGGAGTTGTTTTCTATTGGACTCCGGACTGTGACCCAAGAGGCTCTGGACCTTGACCGTTGAGGCTTCCATGCCGACCTTGGCCATGACCTTGGGGGCCATGCTGCAGATGTTCCCTCTCCTGATCTCTGGGTCTGGCTTCCAGACTCTGGCTGCAGACTCCTCCAGCCTTTGGGCGCTGGCCAGGAAGGCCCCAGATGACCCATGGCTTAAGGGAAGAACGAGAGAAACGGTCTGGCCTCTGCATGACCTGGCCTAAGGGGACAGGCTAAGTGGTTAGGAAGAATGTTTTTCTTGTACTTTTTCTCAGGTATTAATAAAACTGTTTCCATTCCAGATGTCATGGGTGGTATTTAGATGTGTCACTCAAGGCCTGTCGTTCCCCTCACCTCTTTGAACAGAAATGCCTTACCCATACATAGCTCTTCCTGAATGGGCAGCTCCAAGCAGCCTCATTTGTACCATGAGACCCCATCTCCAAGCTACTGTGGCCTCAGCTTGTGGAACAACTAGGACTCCTGACCCACAGGCACCCCGTCCTCAAGCTGGCAGTGACCTGTCATGTGGCCTGGCCTGGAATCGCTGCCATGCAAATAGCCAGGCCACTTAGATTCTCACCCTCTGGAATCTCAGTTGGGCAGTAGCAAGGCCCTCAGGCCACTGCAGAGGCTGTGCGGAGCTGGGCTGTGGAGGACGCTGGCACCTGGTGCTTTCTGCTCTTGCCCTCTTCTCACAGCACTGCCTCACTCAGCCCGGAAGTGTGAGGGGGTCGACTCCACTCCCTTGCCTGTCTACATGTCTGCAGCCATGGTGCTTGGTTCAGAAATGCTCATGGGACCTGGTTTGGCCTATGAAGGCCAGCCCTGGCGGAACCAAGAAAGAGGCCAACTTCCTCCCTGGGGTTGCTGGGAGGATAAGCCTGGAGCTGCTGGCACGAGGGGAGAGCTTTCCTGAAAGTGGGGCTGTGAGGGAGAGGAAGACAAAGGGAGGTGGATAGAGCAGGACCAAATCCTGGGACGTCCTTAGAGCCCTTGGGTGCAGTGGTACCTGAAGGTGGATACCCCTGCAATTTTAGGTTAGGTGAGCTAAAGTGAGCCCCCTCCCCTTTTGTTGGCTTCAGCCAATTTGAACCAAGTGTGACCCACTGGAAGGGTCCTTTTTTTTTTTTTTCCTTTTAAAGCCATAACTATCCCAGAAAGGTATGAAAGGTCCTAATTGAGTGATCTCCACCCTCACTGGAGCCAGCCTGAGCTGGGGTCTGTTTCTTGTACAGTGAGAATAGTGACACCCATATCTCTGTGTATAGAAACCCTAGTTCTTGGTTCCTATTTCTGTGTGGGCAGAATGATCAATCCAGCTCCCTTTTCAGGCCTAAGGCCTTGAAGAGAATGTGGCCTGACTGCTTGGTGGGCCAGCAGGGCTGGGGCCTTTCACCTGGAGCGGGTGTGGGCAGGCTTACCCTGGCCTGACCAGGCAGTTACATCTCTAAATCCCTAGGGTTAAAGTATTTAAAAATTAAAAGGGATCATTTAAAAAACTTATTTTTAAATCTATTTGAAAAGTAATGAACATACACACAAAAATTTATACTGTACCTGAGGCCATACAGTGGAAGGTGAGCTACTCTCATGTCCCTAGCCCCTAACTCCTCTCTCTAGAGTCAAGCATTCTTACCCGTTTTCCTGTCCAGAAATTTCAATGCATGTACACTTTCATGTACACATATTCCCCAGAAAAGTATAATTATTTAAGCCACTCAACTCCATGAAAAGAGATTGATTTCTAAGATCAGTTTCTTCCTAGCAGGGCCCTGGCCCAGTCTGGTAAGAGAGTGGGGAGGGACTGGTATGAGTCTTGGAACCGCCGAGTGGGAGAGGCTGGCTGGGGTAGAGGTCCCTGATGGCTGGCCTACAAAGGGTGGGGGGCCCAGAAAAGCCTGTGCAGCAGCTCAGAAAATAAATTCACCTACTTCCGTTTTGTTCAGAACTGCCCTAAATTTTTAATTGAAGCAAATTAAAACTTCCCAAAAATATTAGTCCACTTTCTTGGCAATGTGGATGCCCTCTTCCTGGTCAGTGATTTTGTACCCTCTGCGAGCAGGAGCCAGTGCTGGTCCTGAGGAAGGCCTTCCTAGCCTCTGGCCAGAAGCTACCCTTCACCACCAGACCCATTTGCAAGCACTTCCCCAGGAGCAGGGGCAGGTCCTGGTGCAGAGGCAGCAGAATAATCTCGTCATTTCGAGTGATTTGCAAAATTTGAGGCCAGGGAAGTTGAAAGAGGAGCTTCTTACATTTCTTTGTGCTTAACATTGTTTTCTCTAACAAAGCAAGGGAGTCCTCTGCAGCCTTTGTGCAAAGGTGGCTTTCTTTGGTGGTCTAGAAGACAGAGGTGCTGGTGTCCTGCAGGTTGAGTGGTGTGGTTGAGGGTGAGGCCATCACTGCTCCTGGAGGCATCTGCCCCTTCACTCTGTGCCACCAGGAGCAGGTGGCCCAGACGCACTGTGTGTGAAGGTGACTGCTTTGCCACCTATGTTCAGCGCAGGTGTCAGTCAAGTACTCGCCTTACACACACCCTGGACTGCTCCCAGAGATCGATTCCTCCATTCAGTCTGGCTTTTCCCTCCAGCAAGTGCGTATCGATTACCCAGCCTCTGTCTGGCCTTGGCCTGAAGGACGAGCAGAGGCCTCCCAGCTACTGGAAAGCAATGGAGAGAAAGGATTCGCTCACCTGAAACCACCTCACAACACTGCTACATCCACGGTAGAAAGCAAGTGGGAGAGGCTAGAATATAAATTCAAGTTTGCTTGTATTTGTACAAATAAATTCCAAGGGATAAACAAGGCAGTGGTGGAGGATGAAGGTGGGAACGAAGCAGAAAGGATACAGGGGTGGTATTGAGGGATTTGGGTTTTTTTACTTTTTATTTAAAAACATTAAAAACCCTCTGAATATATTATAGATTTGAGAATTATATTTAAAAGTTCACATGAGGCCCTGTGGGAGTCCGTAGCCAAGCTGAGCGGTGGGAACACTGATGCCTAGGACTTTGGAAGGGGGACAGGCCAGCTCCATGGACCATCTTTCTCTGTCTCGAAAGGAGAGGGTCCGTCTTTGCTGATGAGTCATTTCATGGGCAGGGAGGGATGACATCCCGCCTCCACCTGTCAAGATGCTGCGGTAGCTTCTGGGAAGACCCTGTCCAGATTGCTTAGCTGTGGGTGGAAGTGGAGCCACGGTTGTGTTGTGTGGTGCTTTGCCTGTCCCTGAGTGCACGCGGTATTTCACATCCCCTAGTCAAGGGCCGGTGTGGTGTGGCTGCGGTATAGGAAAAGGCATAGTGGATTTCTATCTGAAAGAGCCAGGATTGTGCCTTAGTTTTGTTGCTCATTGTTTCACCATAGGATAACAGCTTCTCCTCTTCCTTATCTACAGCATGAGCATGAGACTAATCAATAACCTGGTTCACAGGATTGAGGGGCATCATGCATATACATGGACAGGCTATGTGAGCCAGAGAGCTTTAAGTCCATGCTGCTTTAGAAACCTACCTGTTAGCTGTCGCAGGCCGCTTTGCTGCTGGGAGTGCTTTGTAATCAGAGAGGGAAAGCCTGCATCTTACTGCCCAGGTGTCACCCGTGGACACTTCCCCAGTGTGCTTCGGGAGGAACCTCACATACTTCTGGGGATAGGAGCGAGCCATGGCATGGTTTTTTTTTTTTGCCCATTCTTTGTCATTGGATAGTTTTGGACTTGGACTTCTCCGTCCTGCACAGAAACATTCTTCAGTTTATTAGTTACTATAATTACTTGTGCACTTGCCTTCAATTCCACAGACATTTATTAAGCTCTTTGAAATGTGCCAGCTCTCTGTGAGAAGGTGGACACAGGGACACGAAGATGAGTCAGACAAACGCCTGCTTTCAGGGAGCTTCCAGTCCAGGGAGGGGGTGGGGAAGGGCGCCTGGAGCTGGTCGGGAAGGGCTGTAATAACGGCTGCTTCTGAGCGCCTACTTCGTGCTGATCTTTGCTCTAATCATTTCATTCACATTATCTCACTCAGTCTGGCCTCCCTGAAGGGAAAGCGTGATCTCCATTTCACAGGAGAGGAAGCTGAGGCTCAGGTTAAGTACAGGGATTCTCACCGAGGGGATACCAGGTGTCAAACTCAGGCCCTCTGTCTGCAGAACATGTGCTCTTCCCCCTACACCGTATTGCCTCTTAGGCCTTCTAGAACACCTACCCCGGTTCACCCTCTAGTCCCTTTATATCTGTCCCTTTGTGGCACCAACTTCCAGGGATACCACATCCTTCTAGAGAAATACCAACCAGATCATGCAAATATCTGGGCAGACCTTTCTTGCCTGCTGCAGGGCCTTTCCTGGGCTCTTACTTCTGCCTGGAATGCCCTCCCTTCCCACTTCCACAGCCTCCCCTCCACCGCAGGGCTAATTCTGTTGTATCCTTCAGGTCTTTGCTTAATGCCACCTCTTTACAAAGGATGTCTGTAACCCTGCCTCCTGAATATTCTCTGTAACTGGGTTCTCCCTTCATGACATTTGCCACTTTTCATAATAAATTATGTGTTTGCTTTGCTTATTTTTCATCTGTAAGACACCCAAGGGCAGGCATCATGCCAGTTTATTTTCACCAATGTGCACCGTATACCTGGCATGGAGTATAGAGTGAGCGTGTGAGTCTCAGTTTATACACTTGGTGCATGAAATGTTACTTCGCAACATTTGCAAAACAGCCTAACTTTTCTTTCAAGCCGCCATCCCATGGGGTTGGCAGGACTCACTGACCTCACTCTCTCTGCAACTTGGGGAACCTACTGCTTTGCTGATGGAGAGGGCAAAGGGTCCTCTATCCGCTCCCAGCTTCTGGCCAAGGTACTGTGTCCCTTTTGCTAACCCTCTTCCTCTTTCTTCCTTCACAAACCTCCCTTGGTTTCCTAAGGCTTTGGCTCTGGAGGAACAAAAGGCAGAAAGTCTTGTAGGCTATTTCTGCATTCTGTCCTACCCATTCCCCACAAACAATAGGATTCAAAGCAGGCTACCTGCTAGGGTAGGGGTGGAGGAGGAGTGTGAAAGGACACAGATTCATATCTCAACATGCTGTCCTAGCCACACATAAGTCTGTAGAAGCTGGGAGGTGGATTCTGCAGGGGTGAGGGAAATGCCAGGGACAGTGGCACTGTCCTGAGACTGAGTCCAGGTTTACTGAGCAACGTGTGGATTATGATGGGATAAAACACTGCAGAGTAACAACAATGGTAAATAATAAGAATGATGTGTATTGAGCACCTATTCTGGGCCAAGTGTTGAACTGGTATTTTGTATATGGCATGTGTAGCTCCAGACTCCGGCTCTTTCTCAGTGCCATGTTACCTCTCACGTAAAAATAAGATCTCTCTCAACATAAGGCCAGTCGATAGCAAATGGCAGTGGGTGCTGTGCTCTAGAGAGTAGGGAGATACTTTTGGCAAGAATCTAAGTGACAACCTGGGGCTAGCTGAGCCCACACTCTACCATATTCCAGAAACTCTTTTGCCTGATAAGTTAGAGTTGCCAAGGCAAAGATTGGTCCCTTGGCCAAGGAGTGTTAGAATCTACTCTGGTAGTGGTAAAAGCCATTCTGGATTTCCATGCCTTCTTTGAGTTTACATGTTTGGCATTTTTAATTTGGCTTTAAGACTTACAAATTTTGTAAGTATAAGCTAACTTTCACTTATTTCATGCGTATATATATTTCATGAGTGTTTGGAACTTGTGTCTCGTAGATTTGTAGTAGTATTGAAACTAGCTAACATTTGTTGAGCACTTACTGTGTGCCAGTCACCTTTCTAAGTGCTTTTCGTGGATGAACTCATTTCATCCTCTCAACAACTTTGTTATTGCCATTTTACAGATGGGGAATCTGAGTCCCAGAGAGGCTAAGTAACTTGCTCAAGGTCAAGTGGCAGAGCTGGGCTGTGAACTCGGGCTGCTTGGCTCTGGAGGTCTCATGCTTACCACTCTCCTATGTAGACTTTAGTAGCAAAGATGCCGTCTCCTTGAAAACCGTATCTGGGAGGTTAGTGGTATATTGCAGTTTGTGCACACGACATGGAAGGCTTAACAGTTGCTAGAGGGCATCAGACATGGCTGTGGGAGGTGGCGGCACACTGTGGTGTGTGGGAAGCCCTTGGGCCACTGCTTGGCCAGGCTGCCTCGGAGCCTTGGACCTTGGGCAAACCACTTACACTTTCTGAGCCTTCATTTTCCCACCTGCCAACTGGGATTAAGGTGGTCTACCTCAGAGGGTTGCTGTGAGGAAGCGATGAGAATATGAATATCAAAGTGGCTTGTAAGCTGGAAAGCACCATCTAAATTTAAGGTAATAAAGTTATCACTGTTGTTATCCTTAAGAGTAAAGGATGTAGATGATGAGGAGTGACAAAGTAATCATAAGAGAGGCAGGGGCTACCCAGGCCACATCCTCTCTGCCAGCTCCCTGAGGTTGGCACCACTAACGTCTGGCGCATACTCAACCCATGACCTGGGCTCAGAGCCCATCTCCCTAATTCTATCAGTTAGGATATCTCATTGCAAATCGAAGCTAGTTTAAGCTGGAAGGAAGAAAATAGTGAATATGGGTAGTATTTTAGGGAGGAACAGAGAGCTGGGAATAATGACCAGGCACAACATGAGAGCTTCTCCAGCAGAAACACTACTATCAGTGACACCAAAATCTCTGCCACTGCTGCCCCCTCAAAGAGCCACTGGTTCTGCCCACCCTCCCCTGCTCACAGAAGTTCAAGTCTCCTGTGCACAGAGCTCACTTCTGAATTCAGGTCTTGTGCAGACGAGTCTGACTGGTGGAACCCAAGTCGGTGGCTGTGCCCTGGCTGCAAGGGAGTCTGGGCATGTGAGTTTTCTGGCTTCTACCTTGGCAAGAGAGGATTTACAATGTGGGAAATGACCAAAAGGTAAAAGTGGGTTTTCAAAGATTTGGGTGGCCACAGATGACACATATCTGCTATACTGGTCTAGTTCCCAACATGCTGGATCCCCAGACAGTGATTCTAGGGAATGACTTTGAGAGGAATCCACCCCAGAGGGCTCCTGGCTTGTGTGCTTGTGTCTCCAAATCTGGTGGCATAGCAGATGGCTCCTGCTCCCTTTGGACGTGGCAGTGCTGCATGTGCCAGACATCCTGGGGCGTGGGCATGCAGGGCGGGGAAGTTCCAGTCAGACTGGGCTGTGGGGAAGGGCATGAGGGGTGGCTGCTGCTTCAAGCTGGCCTGTCGCTGGCTTCTGCCTTTGCTGTCACCTTTCCTGTCACCATTTGAACGTCTACAGGCTCTGAGCTAGGAGCTGACACACAACCGGAGTGGCTGTCCTTTGTGCATGCAAGGGGCGCTCTTTTGTCACAGGACTGAAGACCCCATCGGAAACACGCTGTAGGGGACTGACAATTACAGGTGCACTGGAGGCAGGCTGTCAGGAGGTCTGAGTGGGCATGATGACAGCATGCATTTATGCCTAATAGGATGAGCTGGTAGGAAACAACTGGTAGGTGTCAGCATCTTCCCCCACCCCTAGAAGGAGAGATGGACATGGTTGCTAAAGGCCCTTCAAGGAGAGATTTTACTCCACCATCCCAGAGGGGTGGAAGACAGAGGAAGGTCCTTGCGAGGGTAGAGACCAAAGCTGCTGACTCTGGGTGGGGTGGGGGAGCCTCCAACTGAAAGAGGATGGGAGTCCAAGGGCTTCCGGAAGATGAGGACCTATGCTCAGCATCCTCCCTGGGGTGGGTGGGGCCTCAGAGGGACAAGTCCTGTGATACCCTTACAGCATCTCAGTGTACAGGATGTATAGGGCCCAGTATACCAGGGTCCCTGGTTGGTAAGACCTTCCTTGGGCTGTCTCCGTATTACAGTAGCTGCTGTCTGGCTCTACAGGCTCGAAGAGAGGGGCTGAGATCATGTTGAGAGTAGACTGAAGACCAGACAGCCCTCCTGCAGTGCTCCCTATCGGGAGAGGCTCCAAGGCGCTTGTGTATCTGTAAGGAAGCAAAGGATCCACTAAAAGACACTCAAGGTAGAGACTTGGGACCAAGTCACCTGGCTCAGGATTGGGATGATGTGTGTTTGCCAGGGCTGCTGCAACACAGGGCCACAAACTGAGTGGCTTAAATGACAAATTTACCGTGTCATAGTTCTGGACGCTCTGGAAATCTGACATAAAGCTGCTTGCAGAGCCCAGCTGCCTTTGAAGACGCTAGGGAAGGATTTGTTCCAGGGCTTTCTCCCAGCTTCTGGTAGCTCCTTGGTTTGTGGCAGCATGACTCCAGTGTTCACAGGGGGTCCTCCCTGAGTATGTGCCTCTGTGTTTTTATAAGAACACCAGTCGTACTGCTCCAGTGTGGCCTTATCTTAACATCTGCAAGGATGCTCTTGCTAAATAAGGGCACGCTCTGAAGTGGGGGGGCTAGGATTTCAACATAGGAATTTGGGGGGACACAATTCAACCCCAACAGATGGGTCTCACATTCTGAGTCCTGGGGCACGTGTCACATGCTCTGTCTATGCACAGCTGACTCCCACTCTGGGACTTGCCCTGTGAGACTGGGAGGACAGCACATCCCTTTCAGTGAAAGAGGCCTAGAGTGGTTTGATGGCTGTGGCTGAGACACCCATGATGATGCCCAGATCTGTCAGCAGTCTACTTCCGGCTGTGCCCATGGCAGGTTAAAGGGCCTCCCTGAATGTCCATGATAATAGCCGCCCCCATCACTATGCCTGAGATGAGGCAGAGCACAGAGAGGCCCCCCTAGCATGTGCTGGGAGCACAAAGCAGAGCACACGTCCAGCAGCAGATTTCCAGCTTCCTCCCCCTCCCTGTCCTAGCAGGGCTCCGCATGGAGAACATCTTTCCTTGGTTTGAGCTGACATCCAGTTGAGAGCAGAGGTCAGAGAGGGTAAAGTACCCAAGGACATGGCCCTGTCCCTCCTTTCCTCCTCTCCACTCCCCGGCATTAGCCTCCCCTCCTGGCCATTCCACCTTCTGCCCGTGGGCTCCATCCTGAGTTTTCAGCCTCTTAGGTTTGTGCTGAGGATTCAGGGGTGTGGCTTCAACAGATGTGTGTGGAGGGGCTGTTATGGGCATGGCGTTGTGCTAGGTGCCCAGTTTCAGTGATACCAGGGCAGGGTCCCATTGGGGTCCAGTGGCTCCTCTCAAAGACCTTTGCCCTTGGAAAATGAGATGTGACCTCAGGTGGTGGGTGGGGGGAGGAAATGTGGAAACTGAGCCACAGAATCTTAGAGTTGGTTGAACTTTGAAACACCCCTATTGCAGGCCCCTCTGGCTACAGATGGGGAAACTGAGGCCCAGGGAGGGGAGGTAATATGCCAAGGTCAAATGTTGGGTGGCGCCCGGCAGCAGAAGCCAGGCCTCTGAGGGGAACAGGCTGTATTAGATCTGAAAGGGGAGGTGGCGGGTGCTTCCACGTGTCTGTGAGCTCCCTTCCCAAAGCCAGAGGGGCTTGCGTCTGCGGAGGGGGTCGCCTCCACGGCTCTTGAGGAGCGGAGGCTCAGAGCAAGGTGGGGGAGTGAGTGAATTTGGGGGATTGT
>VBSM01001562.1:56728449-56750948 GCA_008086735.1 Cheirogaleus medius
ACCCCCCAGGGCTCCCCGCTAGGCCTCTGCAGCGGCCCCTGCTTCTCACCCGGCGCTCAGGGCCCTTGGTGAGCAAGAGCCTCCCAAGCCACCTCCCCAGCCATGGCCAACGGAGTGATCCCGCCGCCCGGGGGCGCCTCCCCCCTTCCCCAGGTGACTGATGCGTGCGGGGGTGGAGGATCTGGGGGAAGAAGAGGGAGAGGTGACCTCTGGACGCCTCCGGGACGCCCCCAGATCTCGGGATGGAGCTTGGCTGAGGGGCATGGAAAAAGAGGGGGTCTCTGTTGGTGTTTTCAGATCTGTGGCCCCCTCTCCTTGCCCAGCCCTGGGACCTAGAGAGGGCGGTTTCTGGGATGCTGACCCAGGCTGGGGTGGGGGGCACAGAGGAAGGAGCTGGATGATGATGGAGACTGCTGGGTCCCCACCCCCAGCTAGGGCTTGGAGTTGGAACGGGTGTGGGGTGTTCATAGGTCGGGGGTCCTTAGGAGAGGTTGTCTCGGCCTGCAGGTCCGGGTGCCCTTGGAGGAGCCCCCTCTGGGTCCAGACGTGGAGGAGGAGGACGATGACTTGGGCAAGACCTTGGCTGTGAGCAGGTTTGGGGACCTCATCAGCAAGCCCCCGGCCTGGGACCCCGAGAAGCCCAGCCGCAGCTACAGCGAGCGGGACTTTGAGTGTGGGTAGCCTGGGGACCCCTAGTGTGGCTGCCTTCACTACCATCACTTTCATCGCCACCATCACTGCGCTCACCTCCAGCTTGGTCACCCAGTGTCATCCTGTGCTGGACACTGTGCTGGACTCTGCTGGGCCACCATGCCGTGTTAAGTCATCCTGCCTCCCTCACCCATCGCCTGTCCGCCTGCCAGGGAATTCGGGCCTCAGACCAGGGGGATCTAGGGAGATGGGCCTGGGCCCACCCTTGGTGACCTTCGTCTTCACCCTTGTCCCTGCTCACTCTCTCTTCTCTGCCACCTTGGCTCCCCATAACTCCTCCAACTCTACCTTTCCCTTCCCTGCTGTGTCACGTCATCCCCACCAGACCCTTTCATGACCTTCCCCCTCCATCACTTCTCCCCCCACTCTGCCCAGCCTCACCAATGACAGGCGTGTGGACACAGGTGTTGGGGGGGGCCTGGCCCTGGAGGAAGGCCTAGGGTGCCCTTGTTTGAGGCCTTGAGCTAGAATAAGGTGTGTGTCCCTCGGGCAGGGAGGGGCCCCCTTCTGCTGCGGGGGGCCCCAACCGGCTCTCCTGCACCCTCAGTTCACCGGCACACATCCCACCACACCCACCACCCGCTCTCAGCGCGCCTGCCTCCACCCCACAAGCTGCGGCGGCTGCCCGCCACCTCTGCCCGGCATACCAGGAGGAAGAGGAAGAAGGAGAAAACCTCTGCCCCACCTTCTGAGGGGACACCTCCTATCCAGGAGGAGGGGGGAGCCGGAGCAGATGAGGAGGAAGAGGAAGAAGAGGAAGAGGAAGGGGAATCTGAGGCAGAACCTGTGGAGCCTCCACCCTTGAGGTCCCCACAGAAAGCAAAGGTAGGGCTCTGTGTCCTGGACGTGCTGAGGGGAGGGAGGAGGACCCGGTAGGGGGCCTGGGTGAGGCTGGGTTGGGGGTTAAGGGCTGAGTGGTAGGTCAGGGCAGGGGTCCAGGCCACATTCTGTTTGCCTGCAGTTCTCCATTGGAAGTGACGAGGATGACAGTCCAGGCCTTTCGGGAAGGGCTGCCTTCACCAAGCCCCTGCCCTCAGTGGGCCCACGCTCTGACAAGAGCCCCCAGCACTCGGTCAGGTACCGGCCCCAGCGCCCATTCTGCAGAGCCCAGCCCAGCCATAGCCGTGGGGCACAAGGCTCCTGGCAGTCACCTCGATCCCAACCTTGAGGAGTGTCCCCAGCTCTGACCAGAGAGAAGAGGGCGGGGTTGGGGGACTTCCCATCCACATGATTTACAAGGAGGAGAGAATGAGGGGAGAAAGAGCTCAGAGTGAAGATGTTAGGAGTTCTCCAGGAGGGACCAGCACAGTGAAGAGGAGGAAGGGGAGAAGGCCAGAAGGAGGGACCAGTGGGACAGGATGGGGAGGGACGGCCCAGGTGAGCTTCCTTTCCTGCCCTGGAGGGGCCTGTGTCTCGTGCTTAGGGGTCCACTTCAGGCCCGCCCCGGGCAGGGGGAAGGTAAGGGAACCCACTAGCCTGGGCCTGTCAAGTCCAAGGCTGCTGTGTTGCCTCCCCAGCTCCCCCAGCCCCCGGGCCCGGGTCTCCCGAGTGGCTGGGGAGAAGAGCCGGCCCTGGAGCCCATCAGCCAGCTATGACCTGCGGGAGCGACTGTGCCCAGGCAGTGCCCTGGGCAACCCCGGTGGTCCGGAGCAGCAGGTGCCCACTGATGAGGCAGAGGCCCAGATGCTGGGCTCTGCAGACCTGGACGACATGAAGAGTGAGTGTGGCAGCCTCTGTGGCCCACTCTGAGCTCTGCCCCACCCAGGGCTGAGTTCCCTCTGCAGTATCCCTGTCTGCTGGAATGTGGCCAGTGACAGGGAACTCACTACCTTACCAAGCCACCTCTCTGATTGCCAGAGCTGAGATTTCCCTCTACCCTTGGGTCCTGATTCTGTCCTCTGAGTCACCCCCAGAATAAGGCAGCTCCACTTCCCACATCATTATATCACCCTCCTGAAGGCCTCTCTTCTCAGGGCAAACTCTTCTTGTCCCCTAGCTCTTTAGTACCCCCAAACCAGCCCCCGGGTCTGAGCCCCTCCTCTAGGCCTGGCTTCTTTCTGTGTCAGGGCCCCTCACTCCGTCCCACCACCCTTGGCCGGGCCTGGCTGCGATCTCGGCACATTCCTTCCATCTTATCAGTGCCCTGGTTTCTGTGCCACCTGTCATCACTCATGGGGCTCTGCGCCCAGGCCAGGGGCATCACTGATCTGCCCTCCTCCTTCTCAGAGCCACAGTGTGTGGGCGGGGGTGGGGGGAGGGGAGGGCTTTGAGCTCAGTACGTCATGGAAAGTTGCCAGGGCCTGAGGACAGGGACAGGAACAATCCGATGGCAGCAGCAGCAGCAGGATGGGGGGGGGGGTCGGGGGAGGGCGTGTTTACAGGCCCAGGGTTGGGGCTGGAAGCAGCAGGGAGCAGGCTTGGGGACTAGGGAGTCAGGGTCGGGAGACCTGCCACCTCTAGCCACCTCCAGCTCTGGTTGGACAGAGAACACCCCTGTCGGGCTCCCACCTGGCAGGGGAGCCAGGGTGTTGGGAGGGAGCAGGGGCTGAGGCCTGGGCAATCTTGGGAATGAGCCCGCTGGAGGAGGTCACAGAGCCCAATGGGGCACTGAGGCCTGGGCCCGGGGACACAGAAGGCCAGGACCGTGGGAGGGATCCAGCCCCCAACCCTCGAGACTCGCTGGCCTCAGAGGACTTGGAGATGTTTGTGCTGGACTTTGAGGACTGGGGCCTGTGGGAGTCCATCAGGGGCCAGCTGAGCCCCACGGCAGAGGCAGCAGCTTGTGAGTAACAGGGGGTCAGCCTTTCCCCAGCTACCGGCCTGGGGAGGGACAGTGGGAGCAAGGGAGAGAAGCCCTGCCCGAGTCTGCTGGGCTGTGTACCCACAGGATGGGGACATGGGTGCCGAGAGGGGCACAGGGAAAGTGTTGGAGACTAAGTGCCTGGGGACTTGGTGTCAGTCGTGGGCCCCAGAGCAGGGGCAGTGGCCATAGCAGATGCTAGAGGGTCTGGCTGGGGCTGTGGATTGAGTTAGGCTCTGCCTTTTTATTGCCTCTTGGCCAGTGGTCCCCCTGTGTGACTTTGGGCTGGTCCCCCTTTCTGAACTTCATTCACCCTTCTTGTCAATGAAATGGCCATGTTGGATTATGCAGTCCTGTTGGCGTGGCCGCCCGGTGACTGTGGCCATCACCATTTAGACAGGTTGGGCAGAACAGGGGGCTGGAGAGACTGGGCCATGGTTCTGAGGCCCCAACCAGACCTCTGGGACCGCCAAGCCCACCTTCTCTGCAGGTCACCGGCTAGAGGACAACCCTGGAGTGCGCCGGCACTTAGTGAAGAAGCCGTCCCGGACACAGGGCGGGAGGAGCAGCCCCAGTGGCCTGGCCCCCATCCTGCGCAGGAAGAAGAAGAAGAAGAAGCTGGACCGGAGGCCTCATGAGGTCCAGGACGCTGAGGGGTGGGCCTGTGGCTTCCTCACACCCCTCGGCCTGGAGCCCCCTTCTCCCCTCCTCCCAGCCTGGCCCCGTTGTGATGTCTCCCACGCCCGCCTGTCCCACCTGTCACCCCCCAGGCCCTCACCCTTGGCACCCACCGCAGGTGTTTGTGGAGCTGAACGAGCTGATGCTGGACCGCAGCCAGGAGCCCCACTGGCGGGAGACGGCTCGCTGGATCAAGTTTGAGGAGGATGTGGAGGAGGAGACCGAGCGCTGGGGGAAGCCCCACGTGGCCTCGCTCTCCTTCCGCAGCCTTCTTGAGCTCAGGAGGACCATTGCCCACGGTAGGGCCCTCAGGCCTGGCCTGGGCTGCACACCTTCAGGGCCGCAGAGCTCAGCCTGTGGCAGGCTGCTCAGCTCCCGGGGACTACTCCAGATCCAGCCGCCCCTGGGGGCTATGGAGTCCAGTTGCCTAAGTGGCCCATAAGCTCTGAAGGGCAGGGCTGTGCACTGGCACCTAGTACTGTCCCTGGCACCTGTCGGCGCTCAGCACACATGCAGTAAATGAACAAATGCCTTCCCCTTCCTTGGTGAGGTGTGGCTGTGCCCTTCCTCGCTCTATGCTCTGTTCTCGCCCCTCTCTCCTTGGCTGGCCTCTGGCAGTGTGGAGCTGTGTATCTGCCTGGTGCATTGGGGTGCTTTGCTCACCCGGCATGTTTGCCTGGTCCTGGGGGGCAGAGCAGCATGGAGGACCGTGCCCCTTCCCCAACTGTGCCCCTAGGAGCTGCCCTCCTGGATCTGGAACAAACCACGCTGCCAGGCATCGCGCACCTTGTGGTGGAAACCATGATCGTGTCCGACCAGATCCGGCCGGAGGACAGGGCCAGTGTCCTGCGTACCCTGCTACTGAAACACAGGTGCCGGGGGCGGGGGGCACCCAGGAGGGGCCTGCCTCATTCAGCTGCCCTTCCAGGAGCACAGCCTCTTCCGAGTGGCTCCCAGCCTCTGCTTGAATAGTGACGGGGGCTCATTTCTCCCCCTTCTTCAACAGCTCCGATCATTAGAAAGTTCTTTCTTACACTGAGGCAGAAGGGATAGAGGCCTGGACCCTCCATTGTCACCTCCTCATGACCTCCATCTGCCATGGGCCTCTCCTCCTAACGTACCTTGCCCTGTTCTTTCCCTCTCTAGCCATCCCAATGATGACAAGGACAATAGCTTCTTTCCCCGAAACCCATCGAGCTCCAGTGTGAACTCAGTCTTGGGGAATCATCACCCAGCCCCCAGCCATGGCCCTGATGGTGTGGTGCCTACCATGGCAGACGACCTGGGGGAGCCAGCCCCGCTCTGGCCCCATGACCCCGATGCCAAGGAGGTCAGTGGTCTTGCTGACTTGGGTGGGGGGACTGAGCGGGCATCTGGTTTTAGTCAAGGTCATTGATGACTTTATTCAGTGGGTCTGGAAGGTTGGATGCCTGGCACGTGCTAGGCACATGGGAGCCCTATAGGAGACACGGGAGGTGTGAATGCCATGTGGGGCAGACCCATGGGGGGCATCTAAACACCAAGATGAGGCCGAGGTGGTAATGGGGGCATAGAGGAGCGGTGCAGATCTCGAGGTGGTCCCTCCTGATGGGGGGCTGCGATACCAGCTGCCTAACCAGGGTGGGCAGGGGCAAGCAGGGCCTGATCAAGGTCTGGAGCAGGGGTGTGAGGGCCTGCCACGGCCTCCAGTCTGGGTCCCAGCCCTATTCCAGTTCTGTGTCCTCAGAAGCCCCTGCACATGCCTGGGGGAGACAGTCACCGGGGGAAAAGCCTGAAGCTGCTGGAGAAGATTCCTGAAGATGCCGAGGCCACCGTTGTCCTTGTCGGTGAGGAGGGCCGGGCGCTGGAGCAGGGTCTGCGGAGTGTGTGCCTCTGCCGGTGACCTGCTGGTCTGGAGCTCTGGCCTGGAAGCTGCCTCTTCCATCTCTGGCCAGGCCCCTGGCCCTGCTCTCCCTCACAACCTGTCGTATCCCCAGCCCTTTCTTTCCCAGTCCTCTGCCTGCTTCCTGTCCAGATTTCTGCTGTCTTGGACTGACGCTAGTCCATATAGCACCACTGCGAGAATTAGAAAAAAGAAACCCTTCTTTAATACCCTTAATTTCCGTCTGTTGGTAAATTGTAACACATACATAAACACGTGAGTGAATAGGCCCCTTTAGATAGGGATTTCCTTGTGCAGTGCACAAGCTGCTGAACTGTACATGCTAGCCCCAGATGTCCCCGGTGTCCTCCAGGGCCTGCCTTGACTTCTCCTGTGCCCAGTGCCCTGTGTTTTGCTCTTTCCACAGGCTGTGTGCCTTTCTTGGAGCAGCCGGCGGCAGCCTTCGTGAGGCTGAGTGAGGCTGTGCTCTTGGAGTCTGTGCTTGAGGTTCCTGTGCCCGTCCGCTTCCTCTTCGTGATGCTGGGGCCCAGCCACACCAGCACTGACTATCATGAGCTCGGCCGCTCCATTGCCACCCTTATGTCTGACAAGGTTGGGCTCGGGCTGGGCTCTCTAGGCCTGTTCCCCTGGGCCCTGTTTGTTCCTTGTCCTTCTCATTGCCCACAGTGGTGCCCAGGGAGGCATGGGTGCTAGGGGCACCCCCTGGGTGGAGGTCATGCCCTGGGGGGTGGTGGTGGGGAGCTGTTGGCCAGGGGAGAAGAGGGAGCCCTGGGCTGGGGCTGTGTGTGTTGGGGGGTGACATAGGGGGAGAAGAAGCCAAGACCCCGAAGCTTTGGATGTGACATAAGACTTGAATAGGAGGGCTGGATATGCTAGTCTTTGCTGTGACTTCTCCTGGGATTGGGCAGGAGGGTCATCTAGCCAGGGGCAATGTTGAAACGATTTATCAATCTATAGGTGTGGGCACTGTCCAATCAGAAGGTTCTGGAGGCCCCTGTTATGCCAGGTGCTACCCCTTTAGTTTCTGCATGGGGAAAGGTCTGGACTCTTCTGGGGCAGAGATGGCATCCTGGGGTTCAGGGCGGTGGCTGCTTGTGGGCCTGCAGGGACGTGTCAGTATTTTGACCACCTGTACTGCTGGGCTGCACCAGTGTACATGGCTGAACGTCCAGCCTGCCTCTAGCTCTGTGACCCGGCACCTCCTCCCTGAAACCCTCCTCCCAGAGGCTCCCTCAGCCCATCCCTGAGAGTCATGGCCCTTTGTTACCCCCAGCTGTTTCATGAAGCTGCCTACCAGGCCGATGACCGGCAGGACCTCCTGAGTGCCATCAGCGAGTTCCTGGATGGCAGCATCGTGATCCCCCCGTCTGAGGTGGAGGGCCGTGACCTGCTGCGCTCCGTGGCTGCCTTCCAGCGCGAGCTGCTGCGGAAGCGGCGGGAGCGTGAACAGACAAAAGTTGAGATGACCACCCAGGGCGGCTACACGGCTCCTGGGAAAGGTCAGACCCTTTGGGGCCAAGTCCCCCCAACACACACATACTCCCCCATCCCAGGGCCCTAAGGCTGTGACCCTAGCC
Source organism: Cheirogaleus medius (assembly GCA_008086735.1). NCBI lineage: Eukaryota > Metazoa > Chordata > Mammalia > Primates > Cheirogaleidae > Cheirogaleus > Cheirogaleus medius. Next base: position 56,736,098 of record VBSM01001562.1, read on the forward strand.
CCGTCCTGACTCCCCAAGTCCTTTGTGCATTGTTGCATGCCTGATCCTGGGTCTCTGCGCCGTGTCCCAGGCTGTAGTGGGCTGAGCCCAGGGCTTCCGTGAAGGAGGGAGGGTCGTGTTCCAGCAGCCTCTTGTTCCCCCAGAGCTGTCTTTGGACTTGGGGGGCTCAGAGGCGACCCCTGAAGATGACCCCCTGCTGCGGACGGGCTCAGTGTTCGGGGGGCTTGTGCGAGACGTGAGGCGCCGGTACCCACACTACCCTAGCGACCTGCGGGACGCCCTGCACTCCCAGTGTGTGGCCGCTGTACTCTTCATCTACTTCGCAGCCCTCAGCCCTGCCATTACCTTTGGGGGGCTGCTAGGTGAGGCTCAAGGGCTCGGGGAGTTGAGGGGCTCCTGTGGTCACTCTGGGGGCCCAGTGTCACCTGCAGAGTTTCTGGGTGAAGGTGTCCCAGTGATCACCTCCAGGGGCTAGTGGTTAGAGGGACTAGGGAAGGTGCGAACACTCAGGGAGCTGCTGGGTCAGGAGACCCCAGGATCTATAAGTGAGGGCTACAAGTGGAGAGGTGCAAGGGGTGGGGGACCCTGTGATTGCCTTGGGGGCTAGTGAGGAGGGGCTGGGAGGAGTAGGAGGCCCATCTTGCTCTGGTGGCTGCTCTGCTCTCACTGGGGGCCCCAGGGGAAGGGGGCAGGTAGAAAGAGCCAGGCCAGAGCCATCCTGCTGGCTTGCCTACCCCAGGAGAGAAGACCGAGGGGCTGATGGGTGTGTCTGAGCTGATCGTGTCCACAGCTGTGCTCGGTGTCCTCTTCTCTCTGCTGGGGGCCCAGCCGCTGCTTGTGGTCGGCTTCTCTGGGCCACTGCTTGTCTTTGAGGAAGCCTTCTTCAAGGTGAAGCCCTGCCCTGCCCAGCTCTCCTGCCCTGTGCTCTTGCTTGCCCAGGGGATGGGTCCCTGCAGTCTCCCCCCCCACCTCCCCATTGGAGTTCACCGCTGCCCATCCTACAGGGCACGGACCCCAGGGCAGACGGCCTGTGGGTAACCAGCCCCTCCCCGCCTCCAGTTCTGCCGAGCCCAGGACCTGGAGTACCTCACTGGCCGGGTGTGGGTTGGCCTCTGGCTGGTGGTCTTTGTCCTTGCCCTGGTGGCCGCTGAAGGCAGCTTCCTGGTCCGCTACATCTCGCCTTTCACCCAGGAGATCTTCGCTTTCCTCATCTCACTCATTTTCATCTACGAGACCTTCCACAAGCTCTACAAGGTGGAGGTCCAGAGGGTCTTGGGGCGGGTGAGATGGGGGCTGGGAGGGGGAGGTGTGGAGCATTGGAGTTGAGGGGACAAGGAGGGGGCTCTGCTGGGTGTGGGTGTGGGGTGTTGGGGACAGCCCGGGCCAGGTCTGAGCTGAAGGGAAGGGGGTCAAGGCCCAGAGGGCACCAGGCCAAGGCCCCAGGCACCTGGGTGGAGGTATGGAGATGAGGACACACCTGCACAGGTATGTGATAGAGTTGGGGGTGCTGTCAGTGCTGAGGGGTCAGAGTTGGTGTTGGGGGTCCTTGGATCACTTTTTATAGAGGGCTGTGTGTATGTGGTGTAGCCGGATATCTGTGTGTCACTGTTGTCTGTTCAGGTATGTGAGGGCCCCCCTCTTTCTCCCTCACAGATACCCCGATGGTGATGATGCAATCAGGTCACTTGCCCAAGTGAGTGATAAGATGTCCTTGTCATCCACACACAGGTGTTCACAGAGCACCCACTGCTGCCGTTCTATCCCCCAGAGGGGACCCCAGAGGGAGTGTTGGAGGCTGGTCTGGAGCTGAATGGCAGTGCCCTGCCCCCCACTGAGGGACCACGGGGCCCAAGGAACCAGCCCAATACGGCTCTGCTGTCCCTGATCCTCATGCTTGGGACCTTCTTCATCGCCTTCTTCCTGCGCAAGTTCAGGAACAGCCGCTTCCTGGGTGGAAAGGTGCGTGGCTCCGGGTGTGGAGCCCCCGTGGGTCCCCTCGAGTCCTGCTGTCACTGCCAGGCTCTGCTCCACAGAGGGGCTGCTCCCCTTCTCCCCAGCAGCCCGTGGGCCAGAACCACACTGGGCAGCCCCCACTCCATGAGAAGCCTTCTCCAGGGGTCTTCTCGCTTTTCGCTCAGAGAGTCTAATTAAGACAAGAATGCCCTCCCAGGCTGCGCTGGCACCCGGCGGGGGAGGGTGGTTCTTGAGGCTGGTGGGGGGACTTCTGGCTCCAGCTTGGTCTCAGGAAGGGTCGGGGGTGGCAGGTCCCCTGTGAGTCTGCTGACCTCGCCTCCTTTCCCTGACCGGGCGCACTCAAGGCTCGCCGCATCATCGGGGATTTTGGCATCCCCATCTCCATCCTGGTGATGGTCCTGGTGGATTACTCCATCACAGACACCTACACACAGGTGAGTGAGCCCAAGCCCGTGGCAGTGGGTTCTTCCCCCAGGGCCAGGAGCGGGAACCTACAAGGTCAAGATCAGGGCAGGAACCCGGCTCTCCTAGTGGAGTGGCCACGCTGGGGGGTGGCTGGGGTTCCCAGCTGAGGGGCTTCCCAGGTAGTCTGAGCCACCTGTGATCCCAAGTGAAGAATCCAGGATTCTCCCTGCAACAGGTCCCCTGAAGCTCTGGGGCTCAGGGAGAAGACGCTCATTTCCCTGCCCTCTATCAGACCCTTGTAGGGACAGTGAACTTTTGGAGGATGCAAAATTAATTTTCCCCAAACCTGTTCACACCCAAATTCCCCAAAGTCCCCAAAGTCCTGGTCCCCACCTGGCTGGGGATACAGCCTGGTGGGAGCAGCTGCTGCAGGGGGTCCCTAGTGTGGGGAGGCTGTGTCCCTGAGCCCAGTCTTCCTTCCTGCCTGCAGAAGCTGACAGTGCCCACGGGGCTCTCGGTGACCTCTCCTGATAAGCGCACATGGTTCATCCCACCCCTGGGCAGTGCCCGTCCTTTCCCGCCCTGGATGATGGTGGCAGCCGCTGTCCCTGCCCTCCTGGTTCTCATCCTGATCTTCATGGAGACCCAGATCACGGCGTGAGAGGGCTGGGGGCGGTGGGCCAGCTCCCTGGCTCCTAGGCTTGGTTCCAGGGTGACAGCAGGAAAGTCATTATTAGTATGGGGGTGCTGGGTGGGCGGGAGCCTGTGGCAGGCCTTGAGGAAGGGTAGGTGTGCGGAGGAAGGAGCTGGGGGAGGAGTGGAGGCAGCGGGTGGGGCAAGGGCGTCATCTCCCCGTGCTGGGTTGACATGATGTATGTCTGTCGCTGCCACCGTTTGCAGGGTGGCGCTTGACAGTCCTTAGAACTCTCTGGCAGTATGTCTCTCACCCAAGGATGCTCACATGCATCTCATTTTGGTTAAACCACAAGAATGTGGTGAGATCTGGCATCTGGCTTTGTGGTGCTTTAAATATTCACAGTATGAGAATTTGGCTCAAATTTGCTTCAATGTGAGAATTTCAATTTGGGAACTTAAAAGAGGAAGCTGGCAGGCCCTGGGAGAACTGTTGGCTGTGTAGTCTCCCCCAGCCCCCACCACCCCATCCCCGAATGTGTGTCTGTCCTGCCGACAGCCATCACCCCACCCTGCCCTGTCCCTGCAGGCTCATCGTCAGCCAGAAGGCGAGGAGGCTGCTCAAAGGCTCCGGCTTCCACCTGGACCTGCTTCTGATTGGCTCCTTGGGGGGGCTCTGTGGGCTGTTTGGGTTGCCCTGGCTCACAGCTGCCACCGTCCGCTCAGTCACCCACGTCAATGCGCTGACGGTGATGCGTACTGCCATCGCACCCGGCGAAAAGCCCCAGATCCAGGAGGTGCGGGAGCAACGGGTCACCGGGGTGCTCATCGCCAGCCTCGTGGGTGAGAGCCCAGCCTCCGGCTGCACACCTGGTGTCTGAGACCCCACGGCCCTAGATCCTCTCTCCATCTCAGGCTTGACCCAGGTCCCTTGTGAATCCCCCAGCGTGTCAGGTCTAGTTTTCGCTCTGACCCCCAAACCTACTTCTTCCCTGAGCCCTTTCCTGCTTCTCTGTCTGACTCCCTCTTCTCTTGTTCATGGGGATGAGGCCAAGCTGATCAGTCTGATGGGTCCATGTTCCGTCCACCACCAGGCCTGTACATCTTTACAGAGGCTGCCCGAGGGGGCAGGTGGGCCTGTGTCATCTCCTCCAGGCCCGTCCATCCTCATGGGGGCTGCCCAGGGGTTCAGGTGGGCCTGTGTCACCTCCTCCAGGCCTGTCCATTGTCATGGGGGCTGTGCTGCGTCGGATCCCATTGGCTGTGCTCTTTGGGATCTTCCTGTACATGGGGATCACATCGCTGTCTGGGATCCAGCTGTCCCAGCGTCTGTTGCTCATCCTCATGCCAGCAAAACACCATCCTGAGCAGCCCTATGTGACCAAGGTAGGGCCAGGAAGCACGGAGATGGGGTGATGAAGTAATGGGGAGGGGACCCAGAGGAGTCCCTGGGCCAGAGGTGGACAGGAATAATATGAAGGATTAAGTTGGGACCTGGGGAGCCAAGGTCCCGAAGATGTGGGTGGGAGCTGGGGTGCTCTGTGGTGAGGCTGGGTGGCTGTTTCCCCAGGTGAAGACGTGGCGGATGCACCTGTTCACCTGCATCCAGCTGGGCTGCATCGCGTTGCTCTGGGTGGTCAAGTCCACAGCGGCCTCACTCGCCTTTCCCTTCCTGCTGCTGCTCACTGTGCCTCTGAGGCATTGCCTTCTGCCCCGGTTCTTCCAGGACAGGGAGCTGCAGGCGGTAAGGGGTGGTGGCTTGTGGCAGCAGTATTGGGGTAGATGGGCACTGGGTTTCAGTCTCTGCTGGGCCATCTGCTAGTCGTGTCACCTTAGGCAAGTTATTTCACCTTCTAAAATCTTATTTTCATTTGTATGATGGGGCAATAATATATTCTTTCTTATAGGTCTGTTGGGGGGATTAAGTATGCACCCAGGTAAAGGCCTTAGGATGATGGTGTGGTACCAGAGGGAGCACAGGGCTGCTGCAGACAGCTGTGCAGGTCATACCCTGACCAAAAAGGACTGAGGTGGCACTGAAACCCACCCTGAGCCTTGTTTTTGTCAGCTAGAGGAAAGGACATCTTTTTGCAATTTATCCATACTCAAATGTGGTGTACAAAGGTAGTGCAGCAACTACAAGTGGCTGTAGGAAAGAACTTCATATGTGGTAGCTGCTCGTTATTAATATTATTATATTATTATTATTAAACCAGATGTGTGGAGGGTGATCTGAAGGTTTTGGCCATAGGAAATGCTCCCCTGGGGTCATGGTCCCTGCAGACGGGGAGGGCTGCTGCTGGTCAGAGGAGGAATCTGGGAACAGAAGGGGATGAGTCCACTTCCTTGCCACTGCCAACCTTCTGTTCCCTTCTGCAGCTGGACTCGGAAGACGCTGAACCAAACTTCGATGAGGATGGCCAGGATGAGTACAACGAGCTGCACATGCCCGTGTGATCCTTGAAGATGGTACCCCTTAGAGACCCCGACACCTTAGGGATCGACTCCTGAGCCCCAGGCAGAGCCCAGCCCCAGGGCCAGGGGGCTCCTCATGACCCAGAGATGTGCCTGGAACCACTTCTGATGCCACGGCTAGAGCGGTCCCCTGACTTCTGCCCGGGGCATTGACCTCGTCTAACCTTTCACAGACCAGACCGACACAGGCTTTGAGCTCATTATAACCACACTCCTTGTCGTGTGTCTGCCTCACTTTCTTGGTTCCATCTCTGGTTTCTCAGGTCATATTTATCCACTGGAATTGGAAGAATTCTATTTTCAGGGTTATCAAAACCAGGGAGAGGTTTGAGTCAAGGACAGAGTCCTTGGGAGAAAGAGAGAGAATCAGGACCACAGAAGGTCAGAGCTGGGCCTTATCATCAGCCTCCAGACCCCCTCAAGTATAGCTGAGGAGTGGGAGGCTCAAGGTCTGCTCAAGGTCACATGCCAGCTAATCTAGACCCTGCTTAGAAAGGGGAGGGTAGAGGGAGGAAGTTGCTCCATTTTAGCCACTGGGGAAATCAGAGCCTCTCCAATGATTGTGGGGCTAGTGAGGGGAATGGAAAATGTTTTTCTTCTTTTCTTGATTACTGGTATTTGGAGGAGCAGAGACAGCCCAATCCCCTAGACGCCAGCGTGGTGCTAGATTTGGGGTTCCTGGACCATTTTAGATTATCCTGGCTTAAAAGAGGCAGTTCTAGAATTCCTGAGGCCACTCCTTGTGCAACAGTCTCTGTTTTGCTAGAAATAACCTGGGAGCCTAGAGGAGGGTGGAAAAAGGAGCCCATTGCGTCACAGTTGCTAGGCAACCAGCAGCGTGATGGAACTGGTAGTCCTTGTGCTGCCCTCTCGTGGCCGCGCTCTCGGGCTGCAGGCTCCGTCGCGACTGAGGAGCAGCCGCACTGCCACCTGGTGGGTCCGCGGCGATCCGAGCTCCTGTTCGCGCGCATTCAGTCCCTCCTGGGGTGACAAGCTGGGTCTCGGAGCTTCCGTGGAGTTCCGCAGCCCGGGCAGCTCTGAGCAGCCTGAACACCCAGAGCCGGGGATCCCTCAGCCCCACATCGGCCGTTTCCTCTGCTGCTGGCCCTGCTCCTTCCTTACCTTTCCCTGTTTTCCTCCCAGGTGTCAGGCCATCAGCTAGTACCCCGAAGCTGGTCAGGAGGGAAGGGACAGAGCACTGTGAGGCTGTTTGTTGTGTTCCTAAGGAAGAGACGAGCCCTTCCAGCTGTCCCGGATTACCACCCAGGTTTCAGCATTTCATTCCAGCCTGCCCCTTGGTCTCTGGCGCCATGGTGGCCTCTAACTGACTCCCCTGGCCTATGTGAGGACAAGATCCCCTTTCCTTTAGAGTGGCCAAGGCTAGGTGGAATTTCAAAAGGACTTCGCCAAGAAACAAAGCCATAGTCAGACGCAAAAGCTAGAAGAGAGACGTGTGCAGAGCAGATTCCAAACACAGATGGCAGGGGCCGCTCACAGACCTGAGAGGCTGAGAGGCTTTGCTCGTTGGAGCCTGACTCCTTCTCCGAGCCCGTGGGCTCCCCCTGTTTGGTCGGGGGTTTACTACACCCCACAAGAAGGAACCTGCTCTTTGCCAAGCCCCTCCGAGGAAATGGCAATCTGAGCCCAGAGGTTTCACTCTTCATTGGACACAGGCTGTGTCAATCATCTCTGCTTGGCAAATAGCTGAGGACTGTGGGTGTGAGAGGCGGGGGTTTTGAAGCAGGGCATGAGTTCTGGTCCTGACTGCTGGGTCCGGTGGCCTCCGGTAAAACTAGGCCCTGAGGCCTCGGAGAAGTAGTTAAAAAAACTTAAAAGAGCCAGAAAAAGCCGCGTGTCACCCATTGGGGAGAGAAGTGAGCAAGTCCTGAGAACCCGGAGCTTTAGAAACCCCTTTACCATCACCCACGCCAAGGAAGGGCATCTGCGGTTTGGGAACACGCGGGAGCCAGAGTCGCCCAGGGCACACCCAGAGGACCTGTGGAGGGTTTGAGAAGACCCAGGGGACTGCAGCGACCCAGAAGGCTGCCAGGATGGGTACCTGGATGAATAGGAGAGGAAAAAGAGGTGGGATGACAAAACATACAGCAAACCCATAGAAAGGCAGCCGGGCCTGGTGATCAGAGAGCATGTCATCTGGGGACATTCGGAGTTTGTCCTGAAGCCTTTGTAGCCCCTGTGTTTCATCTGGCTTTCTCTCCACCGGGCCTTTAACCTTATCCTCTTGGAGGGCTGGGCCCCTTGATCAAGGCCTTCTTCAGGGTGTTTTGAGGAGTCAGCAGACAGTAGCAGATGCTGGCCCTGATGGCACAGCTCTGGGGGATGTGACAGCATAGTTACTATAAAGGCGACAAAGGCCATGATAGTTTTGAAATGCTAGCCCACTGCCATCTGTTTTGAACTAGAAGTGGCTTGGGGGATGGGATGTGCAAGGTGGCAGAGGACCCTTCTGATAAAGACATCCAGCTCATCGCCATTTTTTCCCTCCCCTTGTGGCTTTCTGTGCCAGGTCATGGCTGCCCAAAGCTTTCATTGTCCCCAGATAAGTTCAAGCCCACTTCAGGCCCAGAGGAGTGCTAGCTCATTCTTTTTCTTTGGGCAAAGAGGGCGGCTATCATTTCCTTGTTCATGCTGAGCATTTAGCTCACTCAAGATGTCTGACATCCTCATGACAGCTTCTGCCTGTCAGAGCTCATGGACCATCTGCTCGGGTTGTCCTGGGCCCTCCTTTAGGGCACAGGATGTGGCAATAATATGTCCCGTTTGGCAGCCTGTGTGACATCTCTTCTTGTATCGTATCAGGTGACTCAAATAATGATCATGCCTGTTGACACTTGGAGCTCTCAAAGGGAATTCTGAGCAGCAAAGGAAAGGTGAAACAGAACTCAAGGGCACTTGTGCCAGCCGCTGCCCGTGCAGCTGGCGATTAAGCTATCGCCGAAAACAACAATAAAGCAGGTTCTGGGCAAGCACTGAATGGTGGATTGAATCCAATATTGCAAATGAGGAAATGCAAAGTGAGGAATTTGGTTTCCAGATAAATAAATTATATAATTGTGACTCACCACTTGTGCAAAGAGCAGATTTGTAGAATTTATGTTCTGGAAGGAAGATTTAATATTTGAGACTGCTGCTGGGATTACTTATAATTTTGTTGGAACTGTTTGTTTTTATTGGACAATGCTTTGTTAAGTGCCGACTAAACAGACAGCCATCGAGTTGTTCTCTGGCTGGTGGATGAGTCACAGTTGGATTTGGGGGACGTGGAGGAGGAGCAGGGAGCTCCTTAATGACTGAGGTTCCTGGCACAGGGCTCAGGACCATGGGGAGATGCGAGACACAGAGATGGGTTACAGCTCGAGCTGGGAGCTCACAGCTGGTGGAGGGATGGTGGGGGAGCACCCAGGAGGGCCCAAACCAAATGTTCACTTGAGGGTCATTAGCATATCCTGCCACACCCTTCTCTTGCTGTGCACCCAGCTTAGGCTTCGAGATGGGCAGAGGCCCTGCCTGAATCTTTTATACCCTAGTGCCTCCTAGCTGCCTGGCCACTGGAGTGCATGGAGGGCATGGAGGTGAGCAGTGACAGAGGAGGAAGGACCCAGAGATCGCAGACTCTGTCCCATTTAAGATCCAGTGAAGGCCAAATGTGACACCAGTAGAACTTTTAAAGAATCCTTAAAACATTTTCATTCTCATGTTTGTTGGTTTCCATCACAGCTGTCACTTTCTCTGTGGCTGCTGGTAATAATATCCTCAAAACTCAAAGAGGCGTTGTTGGTTTCTTTCCTGGCCAGCTGGAGGGAGAGGTGTTGGCAATGCTATATCCTGCATACCAGGCTGATGAGTAGACAGTGGCGATGGGGTGGGAGGAAGAGACAGTGCCACCATTGACCCCAGGAACTGCAGGAGTTAAGATGGGGGTGTATGAGGAGCTGCCCTGCCTGAGAGCTGGCTCTGGGGCTTGAGCCAGCATGAGTGACCCATGGTCCATCTTAGCTGTTCGGTTCCTACTTTACCTTGGCTCCTTAAAATATACTAATGACAGAGGGACTAGGGCACCTTCTTTGTTCTGATATTTGGAGGGTCTGCCATGTACAGGGCATTGGTAGGCACTTTGTTGGGGCTCCTGGGAGGCTGTCCTTATGCCCAGTCTTCTCTCCTGCAGTCTCTGCCCTCACGGGCCCAGCCCTACCGCTTGCTCTATGGCAGCATTTTGTGGGATGTCCTGGGGTCCTTCTGGCTCTGAGTCATCTGAGGAACTTGATGAAATTGCCAACTCCTGGGCTCTAGGCAGCTCACACTGGTATTTTTTAAAACATCGCTTCCCTCCACCTTCCCCTTAAACCCCTGGAGATTCTATTATAGAGTCCGGGTTGAAACCATTGTCCCAAACCAATATATTCTTTTCCATGGATGACTTGCACCTCCATTCCCACCGTAGTTGAAAGTTATTTCTTATTATTGCTTCTCCTTGGCATGGAAATACAAATACACAGTGTGCATGTTTATTTTAGAAAGTAAGCTTGAGGGCAGGAACCATGCCTATTTCCATTTATCAAGCAACAGAAAGGGCTGTATGCAGCACATTCTAATGTTTGGGCTGGTTGGCTGGGGCTGTGATTGTGAGCAACTCCCTTGCTCTGCTGGTTTTGTTGTTGATGGCATTGCAGTTGGGTGGCTAGAACATGGGGACAGGGAGTCGGGAGTCCTGGGCTCTAGTCTCAGCTAAGGCAGTAACCAGTGACTTTGCTTATGTCACCTCATCCTCTGGGGGGTTAGGAGTTCGGCTCTAGTGCCTCCTGCGTAGACTTGTTCTTCCAGCAGACCTTGGCCATGGCAGTGCTTGCTCAGGAAGGAGGGCAGGCAGAGGCTGCAGTGCCCTGGGAACCCCTAACAACCTCTCGGCAGAGTTACCAGACTTAGAAACCTTTTCTTTTAGTCTCGCCAGTTTGAAGGGAGCATAGATCCTGGGAAAGCTTAGCTTTTTCATTCCGAGGGGAATCAAGAACTCAGGGACCACAGAGGGTGGGGTAGGCAGGGTGAGAGAGGGTGGGGCTGAGCAGTGACCTTGGGGAATGATCTCAGGATCTCAGACAAAGCGGTGAGAGATCACTAGAATTCAATTAGATAAAATTTTAACATCTGTTAGAGTTGTGTGGTGCTATGAGATAAGAAGCATATGAAAAGAATGCAGGATTCTTTAGAAGTAGATGGACAAATATATAGTTACATACCTTAAGGTGGCGGTCCCCAACCATTTTTGTGTCAGGGACCCACCGGTTTCATGGAAGACAATTTTTCCATGGACTGGGAGTGGGGTGGGGTGGTAGGGGCTGGTGAGGAACTCAGGCCGTGATGCGAGTCCTGTTTCCTAACTGGCCATGGACCAGTACTGGGCTGTGGCCTGGGAGTTGGGAACTACAGCCCTAAGGATCAAATCAATACAAAATCAGGTGTAGGGCCTGGATGGGAGCTATGGCCTCGACTCTGGCTTGACAATTAGTAATCAGCCGCCCTTATCCAAGGGACTGGCCTACTTGGCCACCTCCATCTTTAAGTTAGAAAGGCAAGAGACTGGGCCAGGCGGTGGCTCACGCCTGTAATCCTAGCACTCTGGGAGGCCGAGGCGGGTGGATCGCTCAAGGTCAGGAGTTCAAAACCAGCCTGATCAAGAGTGAGACCCCGTCTCTACTAAAAAAAAAATAGAAATAAATTAATTGGCCAACTAAAAATATATATAGAAACAATTAGCCAGGCATGGTGGCACATGCCTGTAGTCCCAGCTACTCGGGAGGCTGAGGCAAAAGGATTGCTTGAGCCCAGGAGTCTGAGGTTGCTGTGAGCTAGGCTGACGCCACGGCACTCACTCTAGCCTGGGCAACAGAGTGAGACTCTGTCTCAAAAAAAAAAAAAAAGAAAGGCAAGAGACTGGAAGTAGGGCTTGATAGGTCCATAGGGTAGCCAGCTTGATCCAGTCAGCATCCCACCCACGATCTCTGCCTGGTTAGTAACCTCAGCTGAGAAGAAAATGATCTCCTTTATGGGTAGATATTTTAGTAGCTCTGGGAAAATTTAAGATTAAACACACAATTGTTTAAGGGAATCAAACTGTAGTTTTAATATTTTTAAGTTAAAGAATTTGCACATATATATAATAGTTTATGTATGCACAATTTTAAAGAGAATTTGGGGCAGGCATGGTGGCTCATGCCTGTAGTCCCAGCTACTCAGGAGGCTGAGGTGGGAGGATCGCTTAAGCCCAGGAGTTTGAAGTTACAGTGAGCTATGATCGGGCCACCGTACTCCAGCCTGGGTGACAGAGTGAGACTTTGTTTCTTAAAAAAGAAAATAAAAACTAAACAAACAAAAACCAATTTGGCCTATTGGAATACTAGATCACCTTTAACATTCCACTTTTATATTTTACTTGAATAATTGATTGAGATTTGTGATTTTAACTTGAAATATTTCTAAGTTTACATATAGTTTGGACATTTAAGAGAATTTATATGCTGAATATAAGAATCACTTTCATACTTGGGAAGGTTTGTCAGTCAGATGAAGTACTTAAAAAGCAACTGAATATATTAAATTTTTAAAATGCCATTTAAAATGTTAAAGAGGCTTAATTAACTAAATGTGTAAATGGGACTAGGCATTAATCAAAAGCCTTCTCAAAGTGACTGCTAATATTTGCCAGACTTATAAATAAGATAATAAGATTCCTAAGCTGATTTTAAAAGCTTAAGGAAGAGCTATAAATTTCTAAATCTATAAATTTAATAAATCAAATACTAATTTTCAAACACCAAGTAAACCTCAGAATGGTCTTTTCAGTGCACAAAAGCCACCCTCAAGGACATAAAACACTTTCCTAACCAGCGAGTCTTTAGCAGTGCAGGAGGAGGGAGGGGGAGTGGGACGTGGAGGAGGGAAAATAAGATTTTAGTGCTGTCGGATTGTCTCATTCCCAAGGTCAGGCTAGAGAGTGTATTCTCCCCAATGCCAAATTGCTCATCTCACAGGAGAGGCTGTAATTAAATTCATGCTCACTGCATGGGAGAATCAGAATTGCTGAGGAGGGTATTTGGCAACTGAGAGAGCAGGTTGAGTCGTGATGGCTTTGGGCTCTCAGCAGTCCCTTTCAGTGAGCTCTTCTAAGTTGAGTTCTACTGTTTTGTTTGCTGTTAGTTATTCTTCAGATAATTTCCTCTGAGCAAGAATAAGGACATTCTATGGTAGACGCTGAGGGCCAGAAGGAATATGTATCACTCAGAATTTTTATTTGCACCCAACAGAAGCCCGCTCTAGCCGATTTAGGCAGAAACAGGGCTGTTGAAAAGCCACTCACAGAACCGCTGGGAAGGTATAAGAGAATCCAGCCTAGAAGGAATGTCGGTCAGAACCACGGTCAAAGATACGCCACAGAAAAAGTCTGGTGAGAATGCTGCTGTTGCCACTGAACATGAGATGCTACCACTGAGCCCCTGGTGGTGGGTGTCGTCCCTGGTATCACTGCCACTGCTGCCTGTGCAACAGCCACTAGGAGGATTCTCCACTATCCGGCCTCTTTGCATCTGTCCATCACTAGTGCTTGACTCAAGGTCTCAGGTGGATGCACCTGATTTGCCAAGCCTACGCCATGTGCCTATGCCCAGGCTGCTGGAAGGCTGGGGAAGGAGTGTGTGGCACTTCAGCTTCTGTGGTGGGAGGCGGACTCTGACTCTGAGACTCGTACTGGTGGTGTGTTGGAGCCAGTTTACTAGAGCTGCTTGTAAAAATTTCAGGGACTCGTGAGCTGGTTGTCAAACACAGCCATTATTAAAAAGTAAATTACAGTAGATGTACTTGTTCCTATTCCTTCTGCAAAGTATAAAAGAAACATAAGAGTCTGAAAGGAGGAGAGAAGAAGCCAGACCAGCCAGGGGTCTTGGAACTCACATCAGTCAGTTTCTTGAGTTTTCTTCTTGCCAAATATTTCCCAGACTTGGAGCTGAAGAAACTGGCAACCTGGAAATGCCAATAGGTACAGAGACAACGACAATAACAACAACAAAAGCCCCAACAAAAATCCGCTTTCTCTACTCAAAGGAGGAGGGAAGAAGCAACATAGCAAGATAGAAAACTTTTAGACAATAACCACCAAACACCACAGAAAAAACTGTGTCCCCACCTCCATTGAGGCCAACAGAGGGTAAATTGGAAGCCTGGACTTCCAACCCTGAGAAACTATGTTAAGACACCTCAGCACTCATGATGGGATGGTGTCATAGAAGACCAAGTATACCCTGGGCTTCTGGCCCCACCTGGAAGTAATGAGGCAGCCTTCCTCCTCCCCACGGATGGTGTCCGAGGAGGCCTGGCAGAGAGTCAGAACCTCCACCGTCACTCAGCAGTAAGAGACAGAGCAGGACACTATATAATGATAAGAGTCAATCCACCAAGAAGACATAGCAATACTAAATGTATATGTAACACACAATAGGGTTGCAAAATATGAGCAGCAAAAATCGATCGAACTGAAAGGAGAAACAAATTACAATTATAGCTGGAGACTTCAATACCCCTCTCTCAACAATTGCTAAAACAATTGATAGGTAAAATCAGCAAGGACATAGAAGGATTCAACAACAACATTAACCAACAGGATTGAATTGACATTTATAAAACACTAATCCCAAAACATCAGAGCACACATTCTTATCAAGTGGTCATGAAACATATACCAAGATAGATCATCTTCTGGGCCATTAAGCAAATTGCAACAAATTTAAGAGAATTGAAATAATACAGAGTTTGTTCTCTGACCATGATGAAATCAAACTAGAAATCAGCAACAGAAAAATAATAGAAAAATCTCCAAACACTTGGAAACTAAACAACATATTTTAAATAATCCATGAATCAAAAAGGAAGTCTCAAGGAAAATAAAAAAAGTTAGTGAACTGAATGAAAACAAAAATATAACATGTTAAAATTCATGGGACACAGCTAAAATAGTAGCAAGAGGGAAATTTATGCATTAAATGCATGCATTAGAAAAGAGAAAAATCTCAGGCCAATAATCTAAGCTCCCCAAACTCAACATCAAAAGACTAAACAATCCAATTAAAAAACAGACAAAAAACATGAAGAAACATTTCACTGAAGAGGCAAATAAGCCCAGGAAAAGATGTTCAACCTTATTAGCAGATAAAGAAATGCAAATTAAAACCACAATGAGGCTGGGTATGGTAGCTCATGCCTATAATCCTAGCACTTTGGGAGGAGTTCAAGACCAGCCTGGGCAACAGGGAGTCCTCATCTCTACCAACAACAACAACAACAATAACAACAACAACAA
>VBSM01001562.1:56751110-56763555 GCA_008086735.1 Cheirogaleus medius
GGGGGGGGGGAAGAAAAATAAAAAAATAGTGACATCACCAAACACTGGTGAGGATGTGGAGAAACTGAATTGCTCATATGTTACTAGCGGGAAGGTAAAATGGGAGAGCCACTCTGGAAAACAGTTTGGCAGTTTCTTAAAAACCTAAACATGCAACTGCTATATGTCCCAGAAATTGTAGTGGGACATATAGTCCAATAAATAAAAAATGCTAATTTAAAAAAGTAAATACAATTATATAAACTCACAGGTAAATTATGTTGAAAACAAAGGTATTAAATACTCAAAATTCATTACATTCCAATTATTTTATTACTTTTACTGCTGTCTGTACTTTTGAAGTTATTAATATTTATGCCTGTTGTATCTGTATGGTGGAAATATTCCATAACGATGTGCTACTGCACATTGCCTCCCCATTCTGCACTCAGTGACATCACATTGATTGTCTGAAATTGGCTATAGTGACAATATTTACACCACAGAAATGAGCAGACACTGCAGATGAGATCCCCCCTCCTTTCATAGCAGGCTGCTAAACTTTTGCCAGGACATCACTGCTTATAAGGCAGGGAATTTTGCCAACATAGGAAGTGGGTTTAGATACTGGATGACCCCTTGATAACAAATGTCCATCAAAAAGTGGATAATGTCTTGGGTTAGTTATGAGGGGAGGAAGAAGCTGGCTCTTCCTGGGGCTATTTCCTTTCAACCTCAGAGCTACTCTTATCTTATCCAAGGCAGTTGTGGACTGCAGTTGAGGCAGGCGTTGGGACAATGGAATCCTGGCTGTTTATAATCTCATTGTTTGAATATTCAGCACAGAAAATGGTAGGAGGGTGAAACTACAAAAGCAAATGAAGACTTAAGGATGCTTAGATCTCTCTACACTTTTCCCTAGGCACTGTCATGTCTACTCTCTCCCCATCAGATTCCTGTCCTTTCATTAGCACCCTGATCTAGGGACCACGAAGCTATTAGCTTTGCTCTTGCACAAGCTTTTCCCTCCTGTGCCTCTGTTTGGCCATAGATGGGGTGGGAGTGGGAAGATGTGGGCCTTTGGACAGAATTTGACCAGCCACCCCACCCTGTATTGCAGCAGTGGGGATTGTCTATGGGTATGTATAGACAAGGGGATACATGAGCATTGGGTATAGGAGATCTCTTCATCCACTAAGGTTGCTAAACTGTCTCTGGCAGCATCCATGGTCCTTGCCACACAGAGAGGGCCTCTCTGCAGCCAGAGTGTGGCTAACACAGAGCTAGGCAGAGAGGAGAGATAGGCAGGCAGACAGACAGTCCTTTTTGGGTTGAGTCCCTGGGAGCCCCTGAGTTCCTGGTCCCTGCAGCTTGTCCTTCCTAGCAAATTCCATTTTTGGCTTAAGCAAATTCTAGTTGAGTTTTTTGGCATGTGCAGCTGAAAAAAATTCCAGATAAACACCCTTTCCTTACAGAGCCTCCCCTGGTCTATATAGCTTCTCTTCCCTCCTCTGGCTCGAGTTCTCCATAAATCCTTCATTTTGGAAATTATATATGTGGTCTAAAACTGCCAGTTACCACCTAAAACTGTGGGACATCTCCGTTCCACTTAAAGATCTGGTTAGTGTAAAGATGAGCCTCAGATGTCCCCTGAGAAGGCTGCTTTTCTCCTCTGAGTGCTTTTGGATGCTGTATCCAGCCACGGAGTTGAGTCAGAGGCAGGGTAACAGCACAATTCTGCTGTTTTATAGCCTGAAAGAAACATTTGGACAGGAATTCACTTTTTTTTTTTCAGTATAGATGAAACCTCCAAAAATCAAGCCAAATGTTTTTGAGAATCATTTCGTGGTGGTAAACTGATTGGGTGTTAAGACACCTCCGTCTTCGGCTCCCGTATTCCTTGATTTATTTTGGCATCAGAATGTCTGTAGTGCCACCATTCAGCCACATGTTAATTTTTTGTCTACGCAAGGGTGTAAACTACATATGGTTTATTTCAATTAGCTTAATTGTTTTTGGTATTTAATAGCTAATTGTCTTAATTAGCTTCCAAAGCACAACAATGCCGACAACGGTAATGACTACATCTTATCCATATGGTTACAGAAGACAGATGACTGCATTTCCCATCCGCAGGCTGTGTGAGTCTCAGGAGGACAGGGCAGATGCACGAGGAGGAAGATGGAAGTCCTCGAGAGAGCTGGCCTGGCCTTGAATGCAAAAACCTGAATATTAAGAATAAATGAGGAGGTGATGGACAGGGAAATAAAACTGGAGGATGAAGGATTTATGGAGAACTCGAGTCATCTATTTTCTTAATGTAGATACTATGGAGTGGTGCTGGGTGAATAATAATATGAATAACAACAAATTCCACAGTGCCAGCAGGCGATATTGGCTCTGATCTGAAGAGGCAATGTTTGAAGACCAAATTGTAGGACACTGAGAGTGAGAAATGCCCCGCGGTGCAATCTGTCTTAGGAATAGCTGGTACCAGTCAAAGCCTGGGTGACATTTCTCTGGCAAGTCTGGCTCAGAAGTAGTTCATAGCTAGTGCTTGGCATATATTAGGAGCTTAATATATGTCTTAATCAGTGCCCGTCAGGAAATCCTGTGGGCTCAACCTTCAAAATCTATCTAGAGCCTGACACTTAGCATCTCCTTCACTGCTACTCTCCTGGTCTGATCCCGTGTCGTCTTTGACCCGACTGCTTCACCAGCCTCCCACCTGGTCTCTCTGTGTTTACCCTTAGCTTCTACGCTTTGTTCTCAACACAGCAGCTAAAGGGATCCTTTGAAAACAGAAAGCATGTCACATCACTGCTCTAATGGTGCCTATCTCACACGGAATAAAAGCTGGAGCCCTTGGAGATGCCTAATGAGGTCCTTCCCTATCGTGTTTTACCTTTCTGAGCTCATTTCCCCCACCCTGGGGGCCAGGGGCTGTTGTATTGGACAGCACAGGTAGAGAACATTTCCATCGCCCCAGAAAGTTCTACCGCACAGTGCTGCTTTAGGGACTTTACACTGGCAGGAGAGCTCTCTCCAAAAATGGTCACATGGCAAAGTCCCTCAGCTTCGGAGTCTTTGCTCAATTGTCACCGTCTCCACGAAGCCCGCCTTGACGACTCAGTTTAAAATCTCAGCCCACAACCCAGCTCCCCGTGCTGCACACATTCCAGCTCCCTTACTCTGCTCAATGTTTTCCATAGCACTGAGCAGCTATGGCATATCATATGATATATTTATTATGCTCATTGGTTACTGTCAGTCCCCCTTGTGAAAATGTGGGCTCCAAGAATAGAGTTGTTTCGTCACTTTTGTCCACTCTTGTATCCTCAGTACCTAGAACAGTGCCGGGCACAGAGTAGGTACTCGCTGAATATTGTCAAAGGAATTAGTTAATGATCAACACATTTACTGGGCACCTGCTGTTTTCCAGGCTCTGTGCTAGACACTGGGGATACATAGAAAAATAAAATAGAAATGGAGCTTTTATTCCCGTGGAGAGACAAGTAAACAACTATCTAGTGCAAATTCTAGAAAGTTCTATGAAAGAAACAAATAAGGAGCGGAATAGAGAACATCGTATGTGCGCGTGCGCACGCGTGTGGGTGCGTGTGTGTGTGTGTGTGTGTGTGTGTGTGTGTCAGGGTAGGGAGACTGTGATGCAGACAAGCAAGCTATGTAAGGAATGCTGGAGGGACCGGCTTGCAGGGAGGGACTGAGCAGTGCTACAGAGGGAAAGAGCAGGTGCGGAGACCCCTCTGCAGCCAGGAGCATGAATGGGTGAGTGAGTACTGCCCGAAGATGACCGGTGGATTTTGAATCATCACAGATTGGTCACCAAGTGGGGGCTGCCTTCTACGGCAGTGCTACTCAAAGTGTGGTCTTGAACCAGCAGCATCGCATCGCCTGGGGGCTTGTTAGAAACACCAATTCATGGGGTCAGCCCCAGACCTGGGAGTCTGTCTTCACAAGCCCGCAGGTGATTCTGACGCTCACTGTTCTGCAGCGCTGTGTCCCTGCATGATAACCGCTGCTTGAATAAGTGAGGGGACGTGTGTAAAAGCTGCCCCCCTCCAGTGCTGGTTCCTTTTTATGTTCTCATTCTCTGGTGGAAACTCGGTGATCACTAGCATGAACACAAAGCAGGGCTTTCTTTGTGGAGCCAGAAGGTGATCATTAAGTGGAAGAATGAAGGAAAAGGAAATACCTGGAGTGTCACAGGAATTCAGAGATTGGGATCTAGAAAGGAGGGTGAGAGGTAGTCCTGACAGGGGAAAGCAAGGCTTTGAGGCTGGCAGGAGAAGGGCTCGGGAGAGGGAGGGAAGCCCCCAGCCAGAGAGGGCGTTGTGTGAGAGGAAGTGGGGGGTGCTGGGGGGTGGAGTGGTCCTGCCTGGCACAAGTCTCCACTGCTGGTGCAGGAAACACTCAGTAGGCGAGGGGGGCTGGTCTCCAGATGATTTTAAGGAAGGTGGTGTTATTGTTTGGAAGGTGATTGGAGTGACAAAATGTCCACTGGTCCTGACATTCCATATAGAATGCCTTAGCTAGGCATTCTGTGTTTGAGAGAGCAGGACAGTATCGTCACCATCTAGCACTTTCTATATGCCACACACTTATTTAAGCATTTTACACACATACACTCATTCCATCCTCACAATCAATGAGGTAGCTACTCTTACTATTTGACCGAGGAGGGGACTGTGGCACAGAGAGGTCAAGTAACTTGCCTAAGGTCACCCAGCAGTAAGTGGTGGAGCTTATATGAAACCCAGGCAGCCTGTTCCGCTACTCCAGACGGCCTCGACTGTGCTAAGTCCAAAGGACCTTGGAAGCAGTTCTCTGCCTTGCTCCTTACCTGTTCCCTGGGAGGCTCTCTTGGGGGGTGGGAAGGGGCACACCCCTCCCTCCTTTACCCCCTGGTTTCTATGGTCAGTGTGTCAGCCAGTTAGTGTTGGTGACGAAACTTCATGTTGTGCAAATAGGGGCAGGGGGCTATGGGCATAGTCCCAGGCCTGGCAGGGGTAGATTCGGATTTTGTGGGGCTGAAAGTTAATACTCTCTTAGGAGTCTTCTTTAAGAAAAAGAATACAAAAATGTCTCACTTTTGAAAATTTTACAAAACAATTGACCATGTGAGTCATACCCTCCCCAGACCCAGGCCTTTGGAGGGGTCTCATTAGCTCCCTAGACACCCCGCCCCTGGGTCTGGGCCTGGCTTTTCCACCCATCCCAGAGTGAAGGTCTACAAGACAAGTCTGTTTCTCTTGCCAACACTGAGCCCCTCTTGAGCAAAAGTCAAGCACATTAATATACTCCTGGAATCTCTTTTCCCCACCTCACCAAAGCCTTGGGGTGGCCCTTCTATCATTCTAGCTTGGAAAGGGTAAGAAAACGCCATCTTGTTTAGGAAAACAGTGGCTCCTTAAAGGGCAAGGTGGTGGGGAGAGGGCTCTGCAGTGTTTGGGTCCAAAGTTAGGGCCCCACTGCTCTAAACTGAGAATTGAGACATGTGAACTGCCTGACCAAAGAGGAGCTGGCATCTTCCTGGCTGGGCTCCCAGGGACAGGCTGTCATCCACTGCAGGAGATGACTCAACTCCTTCCCCTTTGTTGGCTTCGTACCTATTTCAGCTTGTTTCTGCATGCATTTTGTAAACACAGTCCAATCAAGGAGTGACCTGGCTTCAGCCTCAGCCATGATCTGGCCTTTTATGTAAGTAATTTAGCAGGTAGCAAAGCTAAATATGAGCTCCTATAAACAAATCTTCTCCCACATCCCCCCTTGGGCCACCAGGGCTATGCCAGAAATTGGCTTTGGCCTGTCCTTAAAGAGGGCCACCATTAAGGTGGCTTTAGAAACATTAATGGAGAGGGTTAGACAGGATGGCTTCAGTCAGGAGGGGCAGAGACAAACCAGGTGGTGAGGGACGAACCTGGGGGTGAGGGGATGAGGGGTGACATGGGGACTCGAGGGTGGGGAGGGTGTATCAGGCGCATATATTTTATACCATCACGACCTACTAGATTCTAAAGAGTGAACGTGCCACTCCAAAGGGGGTGACACGTGGTCCCAGAGTGTCTACTGTCAACTTCACTGTGATTCTCCAGGGGCTAACATAGGCCATTAAAATCACTCACTTGTTATTCAAGTATTCCCTTTTTCCATTTTCTTCTCCTCTCTCTCAGAGAAAATTGACAGTAAATGGCAACTTCACAGATAGTCCTGAACTTCATGTTGGCACTAAGCCAGCAGTCCTGGGATTTACAATCATAACCTCTTGGAATTGAACTATTAACTAATCCAAACACGAGTATATTAAGTCGCCTGGCTTGAGCAATCACCCGAGTCTCCTCTTCAGTCAATAATTCTGGAATGGTTGGAACTGCTGCCACCTCTCTTATAAGAGCTCAAGCTTGGGGAGGCTAGGTCGCCTTTCTTTTCTGCCTCCCTCATGTTTTCCTGAAGGAATTGCAGGGGCTTGGGTGAGATGTTTCTCCCTTGATGTGATAAGGTTTGAAGCCTGAATACGGTAAAGCTGAAGATTTAAACAGTGAAGATAAGTGTTTTTTTTCTTTTCTTTTGAGATGGGGTCTTGCTGTGTCGCCCATGCTGGAGTGCAGTGGTGCAATCATAGCTCACTGTAACCTTCAACTCCTGGGTCAAGCGATCCTCCCACCTCAGCCTCCTGAGAAGCTAGGACTATAGGTGCACACCACCATGCCCAGTTAATTTATTTTATCTTATTTTTTGTAAACATGGGGGCTCCCTGTGTTGCCAGAGGCTGGTCTTGCACTCCTGGCCTCAAGCAATCCTCCTGCCTAAGCCTCCCAAAGCTCTGGGAATACAGGTTTGAGCCACCACACCTGGCCACTTTAAGTGTTAAATATTTAAGTTTCTTGAAATGTGTCCAATATTTTTAAGCAGGACTATATTATTCGAACAAGAAGCAGAGCAACAGGCAGAGTTCACCTAGAAACGGAAATGACGAGTGAGTTGTGAAAGAAATACTTGTTGAAGGTAACAAGTTAATAAGGCAGATAGAGCTTGAGAGTGGGGTTTGTTTTTACCAAGGTCACGGTGTAGTGAATACTAGCCAGTCCTGACTCTAAATGTGTGACCTAGGTCTGGCGTGTCTCCCTTCTGATTCAGGCGGCTCTTGGTTGCTAGAGGGTGGGGTTTTATTTATTTATTTATTTGAGACAGAGTCTCACTCTGTTGCCCGGGCTAGAGTGCCGTGGCGTCAGCCTAGCTCACAGCAACCTCAAACTCCTGGGCTCAAGCCATCCTCCTGCCTCAGCCTCCCAAGTAGCTGGGACTACAGGCATGCGCCACCATGCCCGGCTAATTTTTTTCTGTATATATTTTAGTTGGCTAATTAATTTGCTTCTATTTTTAGTAGAGACGGGGTCCGCTCTTGCTTAGGCTGATTTAGAACTCCTGACCTTGAGCAAGCCTCCTGCCTTGGCCTCCCAGAGTGCTAGGATTACAGGCGTGAGCCACCGAGCCCGGCCAGGGTCGGGGATTTTAGGTGATGGATGCACAACATTCAGCGATATCATGAGGAAGGGATTCTGTTCAGAGTCAGACTGGCTGGGTTTGAATCCTGGCCTCACCATTTACTAGGTATGGGACCTTGGGCAAGTTACTTAATCTCTCTGTGCCTCAGTTTCCACATTTCTCAAGGTAATATGATCGATACCTGCCTTTTGCGGTTGTCAGGAGAACTGTGCCTGGCACATGGTGCTGTATAAGTGTTTCTTGTTATGGTGACAAATTCTCCTTCAATGGTCATGATTTATTGAAGAGAGGGTCTCAGTTTGGTGCTAATGTGTCTTCAATAACTTCTCTTAGCACCCGCTAATCTCTTTTTTTTTCTTTTTCTTTCAGGATATTATGGGGGTACAAACATTAGAGAGCAGGGATTAGTTTTTGAGAGTTAGCTAGAATGTAATCATACTGCATTTCATTATATTTATTTTTATGGCTACTTCACATTCACACTCATATGGCAAAGGAGACTCGTTTTTGGTTTATAACAGTGACATATATTTTTAAAAAGAGTAACTTTATTTAAATAAAATGTGAATTGATTTAAGCAAAGATATCAAGAAAATGGTAGATACAAGTGCAAAATGAAGAAGGCAAAAATTCTGAAGGTGGACACAGGTGGCAGGAGTTTGGGAAGCAGTAGTCTGGTGATCCCGCCTGAAGGAACTTCCGGCACAGGCATCTTTAGATTGAGGGTGCGTTTGGGCATTTTACACTCAGGTGAGGGAGCGCCAGTGGGAAGCTTCCTCTGGCTCCCGCCTGGCTTCCTTCTGCCCTTCCATCTGGGCACGGCCACGGGGATGCGTGACTGCGTCAGTCCCCTGACTGCCCGTCCCATGCCCACACCCTGCCCACCACCCGATCCCACAGCCCTCTCCCCCCGGGATGGAGGTTCCCCGGGAAAACAGGCAGACGATTAACCGTGCGCAGCATCTGGGGAGTCACAGGACGTTAGGCCGGTTTAGATCATTTAGAGAATTGTGATCTCGGATCAGTTTGGTGAGGCCTGAAGCCACTGCTTCCCTTTCCGGGCTCCAGACTCCTCATGTCTCCTACATGAGAACGAAAGCAGATCCGCCGAGTCTCAGGAAAGCAAAGGGACTGATCGTTCGTTGTTTCCACCGAGGTTGGAGACTGGGTGCAATTGGATGAGGCAGAAAAACCCGAAGAACATGCGTTTTTAGGCACCATGGGCAAATAGATTGAAACAGATGGAAATGTAAAACTCTGGAAGTTTTAATCTCACCGAGTCATTACAGAGAGACAGATTCGAGGTCCACGCAAGGAAGATCTGGGTAACATGAGCCATAAAGTAATGGATCATGTGGGTGGTTGAAATAAAGGCTTTTAATAAAACCCCCAGCTGCGAGAATCCGTTTCTGTAATTCTGTACCCTGGACCTCAGAAATCCTTCCCTGGGGCTGCCTTGGGGATCCATCCTGGGCGGTTTGTGCCAGCTCTGGCTTAGTCCTGAGGACAGACAGGTGACATATCTCCACTAGAGTGTCCTTCTTCCCTCCACTGTCCTATTTGCATCCATGGTATTCCCGTTACTTTGGTCCCAAGGTTAGAAATCTCTGGGGGTCGTAGCACAGTTTCATTTCTCTTTCATGTCTCCACTTTACCAGTTATTAACTCCCCAAATGTTTTCAGTGTGATTACAATGAGTTCAGTGTCTTTCTGTTCATTCTTTGTGTTCTTACTGCCCTCCTCTTCAGCCAATTCTTCATTCAATAAATATCGAGTGCCTGACGTGTGTTGGAACGTGACCTGTGTCACCCCCACGCCTGAATCCTTGATCTGAGATCCTCACATGGTCAAGCACAGTGCTGGGCACATCACTGGCACTCAGGAAGTGTTTCCTGAATTGGCATAAGGGTGGCCCAGTCTTTTTTTGCCTGCTGGAGATGTTTTTGTTGGCTTGGTGGGGAGTGTACAGCTCTCCTGAGACCCTGGTCCAGTTGGACTCCAACTTCCCTGAAACTGACACTCGCATGGGGCTCAGGTCTGTCATCCACCCCAGCCCTTCCCTGTCCTCCCCGAGAATCCCAAACTGGGAGTATGAAAGGGGAACTGGGCAGCCATGGAATTTAATTCACGGAGTGTCCAGATGTTCAAATAAATGAGGCCTGGGTCTGCAGGCAGCCAAGGGGCAGAGCTGCTGTTGGCTCACCAGAGATGTTTCCCCTAGATCTTTGATTTTTAAGTTACTCTATCCCATTTGTCTTCTTTAATCAGTTGGCTTTTCAGAGAATCCTTTTTTGTTGGGAGAACCTAAGTTGGTATTTTTTTTTTTTTTATGAAAGGTAATTGACAAACCATATGGAAATATTTATGTACTCAAACTCAATCCCTGTAAGTGGGCTGCTTTATTATAAGTAGATATATTTGTTCCTTGCTCATTGAATAAATAATCAGACAATAATGCTGTGGGTGCACATTTGATTTATGGGGAAGAAGGCTCTTAACTTTCCATGACACAGTTTTCAATAGAATCCCCTTGTGGTAAATATTTCTATTCCGGAATAATATGCCATAGTGTTTATAGAAAGATTTCTTATTCAACAGTAAAATGGTTGTGTTATTTTGATTACATTCTTAGTCCTTGGTAATTATCTCATTTTCCTTTTGTAAAAGGAATTCAGACACCTAACACAATTGTACCTTGACAGTCATTCAGATCATCGTGAAGAATTCTGCCGATAGGATTCAGTGAGTTGTGAATACCTTCTTTGCCCACATTTAGTTTCCTTAAATCATCTGTGATTCATAGGTAGCACAGATGTTCCCAGCTGCTGGAAAATGAAGCTTGAAGTTCATGCCAATAAGGAGAAAAATACCTAATTCAAATTCCAAGAATTATTTGACCTAAATCAATTTTAACTTGAGAAAATGGGGTCAACTCTCGGTACCCCACAAGAATCACCCTGGTGATTAAAAAGTAAATCTTGAAAAATTAAATTATGCTGCTGTTCAGCTTTCATATGCACACTTAGGAAAAAAAAAAAAACCCAGAGCATCAAAGGCTGTTGAAATAACTCAATTTAGTGATGGTGGCAGAGTCTTGCTGCAAAAGGGCTTTCCAGGCAGCGAGCTTTGCTCGGGGGAACTGCTACACACTTCAATTGGTATCTGAGAGAAAAGGAGAAGTCTTTCTGATGAATAATTTTATGACTTTCAACCACACACATACAGCTTGAATATCAAATTATTTTAAATGAGAACTTCAAAAAGATCCAACTGTCAAATGAGTAAAAAGCCCTAAACAGCTGCCTAACAGAACAAAGAGATTTGGATTAAAATGCCAAACAGAGATGGGACAGGGGTGGGACTCTATTGTACCAGGATTCCCAAGATGCATGTACAAGGTAGAGTTTACCCTCTGATGGTTGTGGGGGTCTTTTACGCCACTTGGGCTGCTACAACAAGATACCTTGGGCTGGGTAATTTATAAACAACAGAAATTTATTTCTCACTGTTCTGGAGGCCAAGAAGTCCAAGATCAAGGGAAGAGCAAACAGCTCTCTCATATCTCTTTTACAAGGGCACTAATCCCATTCACGAGAGCTCTGCCCTCATGACTTAGTCACCTCCTAAACAGGTCCCACCTCTTAACACAATCGCATTGGTGGTCAAGTTTCAACACATGTAGTTTGGGGGACACATTCAGACCATAGCAGGAGATATTGACCCTCAGGATTTTATAGAAAATCAAATCTGTCCCTCCTTGCTTTGCAGGTGAAAACACTGGGGCCAGAACACAGGTGTCCTGCCTGCCCCCACCCTCACCCTAGTCAGTTAGTCTAGACACGTCTTGAGTTAGCATTTTCTGAGTTAGCATGGAGAAAAATTAATGATTGATAAACTGCTCTGGTCTGTGAGATTAATGAAAGACAGTGATTTATGTGTCAACCTTCCTAGATGATATTTGCATTTTAAAGGAGGGCTTCAATGCTTTCAGCCCAAAGAGATGAGCTAAGGCAGAGAAGGCAGAAATTTTCAGGCACCTGGATCAAGATGGGAGATCACCCTCCCCTCTTCTCCTCATATCCTTCATATCAAACGAGCAGATATGTATTTATCAAGATATCTACTGAGTGCAGTGGAGGAGAAACTGCCATGGAGTGGAAGATTCGAATTCTTGCCCTGCTTTCATTTAACACAACTTGATATTCAAGCAGTATGTGTGTAGTCGAGAGTTATAAAATTATTCCTTTGAAAGAATCTGCCCCAGTGTGCCACTTGTGAGCTAGGTAATTGGTTTATCCAAGTTGATCTACAGAAAACTGGGCACAGGGATATTTGCCCCAGGTTTCTTCTGTCTCAGGGAAGTTGGGAGCAAGAGACAGGTTCATGAAAATGAAAATGCTCTGTGCACTGGGGAGCTGAGATGGGGCTTCTGGTTCTCATTCGGCTGGGATGAGTGTCACTTCTAACAGTGATGCTGTGCTGTCTGGTGTCCATCTCTGCCGGCTTGCTCAGTCCCCACTCTGCCCCTAAATCTTGGGAACCTGGAGTGCAGCATGACCCTAGGGGAGGAGGGGTGCCTCAGAGCTGGGTGGTGAGCAGGTGTAGGTCATTTCCTCCCCACCTGTGCCCAGGCCATGCCCCCAGGAAGGCACAGGCAGCCACACTGTCGCTGGCCTGAGCAGAACTGCGGGCTTTGCTTTCTTTCTCTTCCATGCTTCTCTTTTACCTGGTTCCTCTGATCTCTATTCTCTGGTACTGTATGTCTATTCTCCCACTCTACCTCATCATCTGTGGGCTTTTAAAAATTTATGTAAGGCCCTCGTTAGAATTTAAACATTTTTCTTCATAAAGGTTCTGCACATTTCTTATTAGGTTTATACTTAGCTTTTTTTTTTTACTTTTTTGTATAACTGCTATTTATAAGGAATCTTTTCTTTTA
>VBSM01001562.1:56766771-56777633 GCA_008086735.1 Cheirogaleus medius
TAAGCTAACACTAAAAACAACACTAAAATACAAAACAAAAGCAAATTTGTGAATGCAGTAACAGCTTATTTTCTGTATTAACCCATTAAACAAAATCTAGCAATAGTTTTAATCCCCCTAATTTTAAATCAGTTATGAGTATTAACTATGTATTCTAGACATCTGCAACACTTGTAACATGATATGAAATATCTGCAACTTCTATTGGTGACAAAGTCACAGGTGCTGTTCATACCTTCGTGCAGATGCCTACATTCATAATAGAAATGATACATTTTAATTAGATGTTAATGCAGGTGAAAATGGTACATGGTGTGCAGCAAATTTAAAAACAATAACAATCTTGAAGTTGGTCTTGCTTTTATTATCACCATGTACTGACGATTTTAAACATTGTTAGTGATAAAATACATCCCCTCAGGGGCCAAAAGTTCCCCTTGTCCCACTCCCTCACCTTCTGTATGCCATTGAGTAAAGATGTTATTCTTTCCCCATCCAAGTTCACAGACCCCTGAATTCTGTTCCTGGACCCCTTGGAGGTCTGCGGACTCCAGGTCACCAACTCCTGCAGTACGGTGGGTCATGGTGTAGGGGATGGGCTTTGGAAACAGACAGGTCTGAGTTTGACTCAGCTGTACTACTGATTAGTTATGTGACCTTGAGAAAATCGCTTCACCTCTCTGAATCAGTTTCCTTCTCTGGATAACAGGGAATAATAATGGCGCCCTTCCCATCATCGTTGGGAGGATTCCCTGCGATCATAGAGTGGGTGACGTGGTGAACACTGTGCCTAGCCCGCGGAGGGAACTCCACCAATGGTGATGGAGCAAATGGCCATTGTAATGGGTGATCCCAGTGGTGCTGGGGTTTACTGTTGTCTGGGTTGACCAGGTGAGAAGACAGGTCTGCACATCTGCCAGGGTGTTCCGATGAGGGGTGGGAGACGCCTGCTGCCCTGCTGCCACCCACCCGCCAAAGAGAACCTGACTGGGTCTCCCTCTCCCCTATCCCGCTCTCTTGCCGCGGTGGGCGCTGGCTCACAGGCTCCAGGACCCACTCCCAGCCCTGCTCAGGCCAGAACCGACCTGGGATGGGGGGAATTCTCCCAGACGGGTGGGAACATACTGGTTCTGTGCCCAGTGGCGCAGCCCCGCTCTCATGAAGCCCCGTGACCATGGGGCTCGCTCCTTGCTAGGACTCTTAAAGGCCTCCTGGCTGTGCCACTCATCGGCATGTGATGCACACATGTCTTTCATTTTCTTACACCAGCTGCTCTCCTCAGTTAGGTCATGAGTGAATGGAGGGCAGGGAATGCAAGATAATTCCTCTGAAGGGAAGTAACTCCATTTTCCTCCCTCTCCGGCTGACAGCCTTGCACATAGTAAGTGCTTAGTGAATGCTTATTGAATGAATGGAGAAAATCAGTGGTGAGGTGACCAATCACAGACTCACAGCTCTCGGTGCACTTCTCAGAGCAGCCGGCTTCAGGCCTTGCTGCCCCGGGCCCGGGTCTGTCTGTGCTGCTGTCACGGAACCCTTTAGAGTCCACACAGGGCGTCTGCATCCATCGGCTCCTATGCTTTCTGAGGTCCTGAAGTCATGCAACTAGTGAGGCCCAGAGGCAGAATGTCACTCCAGTGGTCTGACTCCAAGAAAGGTGCCTTTCCCACTTTACCTGTATTTCTTAGTCTGTTTGGGCTGCTGTCATAAAATACCCTAGACTGAGGGAGCTTAGAAACAATAGAAATTTATTTCTCACAGTTCTGGAGGCTGGGAAGTCCAAGATCAAGGCAGATTTGGTGTCTGGTGAGGATGCCCTTTCTGGCTCATAGGTGGTGCCTTCTGGCTGTGTCTTCACGAGGTGGAAGGGGCGAGGGAGCTCTCTGGGGCCACTTTCATAAGGGCACTAATCCCATCACCTCCCAATACCATCACATTGGGGATTAGGTTTCAACATAGGAATGTGGGGGGACGCGAGCATTCAGCTCACAGCACTGTGGTGCAGCTGGGAGCTTAAAGCCCCCCCCCCCCATGCACTGGCCCCATACCCAGGGATTGAGATTTAATTGGTCTGGGTGTGGACCCTACACCTTCCCAGGTGGTTCTATCCTGCCACCTCTGACTGAGAACCACGCCCTACTGTAATGCAGTGGTGGCCCAGGCAGTGTGGGGGCTTTTGTAGGCTTGAGTCCTGGTTCTCCTGCCCACTATCAGTGTGATCCTGGGTAAATGACTTAACCACTTTGAGCCTCAATTTCCTTGTCTGTAAAATGGGAGTAATGATAGTGACTAGCATCTAGGAAGGTTGAGAAGATTGAATGAGACCGTGTATGCCATGCTCTTAACATGTTGTAAGTATTCAATGAATGGTCACTGCCATGATCACTTACCGTCTTACTAACATGCAGGAGGCAAGG
Source organism: Cheirogaleus medius (assembly GCA_008086735.1). NCBI lineage: Eukaryota > Metazoa > Chordata > Mammalia > Primates > Cheirogaleidae > Cheirogaleus > Cheirogaleus medius. The sequence continues at coordinate 56,769,189 of VBSM01001562.1, forward strand.
TGGAGGAGAACCTCTGGCCTTGAAGCCGGCCCTGTCTTGACTCATTCTCTGTGCTGGGTTTCACGCAGGTCCAGACCCAGCAACGATGCACACACAAACACCATGTGCCAGGAAAAGGCAGCTCGGCTGTCCCCAGCCCCTGCACCTATTGCGGTGCAGGAGTTTGGAACCATAACAAATCATTTATTATCCAGGAAGGAGGAATGTAAGGGAAGGGACTTTTGCATTTAACGCACTTTTACTTTATTAAGAGCCTTTCTGATGTAAAATATGCTCGTGCAGTGACTTTCCACGGCGGCTGCATTACCATTATTTTCAGCACTCTGAGGACAAAATGAAATTAAGCGTGGTGGGGAAGGGGCCAGGGAAGGGTGAGCATTCAAGTGCTGGATTTAAATCCAATTCTGCAGCTTGAGCCTGTGTTAATGCAATATTATAGGATTTGGAGGCAAGGGCCTCTGTGGCTTAATCCAAGGTTTCTCCAACATCTGGGTCCTTGGCAATGTCACTGCTGCTTTTATTCTAACCTTATCAAGGGAATAGTCAGGGTGAGAGCTAATTCTTAATTCCCACAATTGCTTGCCTTTAAAGCACCAAATAGACACTCCTGCCAGCGGACCTTTCTTGATCACAGGAGACCTGAAATAGAAATGGTTTAACCCTTTCTGATGATTAGACAGGGCACGGGAATACACATCCCTGGTATCTTTCCACTCCATCCAGATGAATTTCAAACAGGATGGCTCAGAGATCAAAGAAGGATGCACATTTGATTACCCCACTGCAGCCACAACCTGCTCAGCCTGCCACAGGCCCCAGGAGCCTGAGCAGGAAGCAGCGCCACAGTCACCGGGCACATATTTATCAAAGAGTTATGTGCTAGGCCCTGTAAATAGTGATTGAGAACTCAGCCCCTTCCCAGAGGGAGTTCAGATTTTGGCATGCAAAAAATGGTGATAAAAGATTCTACTGTGACCAGGGCCTTAAGAGAGTAGGGTGGCCACTGTTCCTCGGCTGACCTAATAGCCATTCTCTGCCTCCTTCTCCTTTTCGTTGTCTACTCTAGAGGGCAGGGGAGTTAAATGTTCATTTCTTACCCTTCATTGTAACTAGTCATGGTCAGTGACACAGTTTGGGGTCATGAATTATAAGTACAAGTCTCCTAGTGGGGTTCAGGAAAACTTTTGTTCTCCTGATTAAAGAGGAGGAGCAGCTGGCCCTGGTTCTTCTCCTTTCTTCTTGCCTGGAAAGCGAATGTGATGCCTGGATGTGTGGCAGCCATCCTGCAGCCATGAGGCTGGGAAGCAGGTTCACTAATAACCAATCCCAACGGAGGACTCCCACTGCCTGGAGGACAGCAAAGATCATGATTCTGCCAACTGCCAGGAATAGGAGTCCAGACATCTCTGCCTACTGTGTCCTGGGCTGCAGGTTTCCCAATTGCCTGAGTCCAGTGAGGCAGAACACACTCACATGTAACAAATTACATGAGGCGGATTTATTATTTACAGACAGGCAGCAAGGGACAAAAGACTAGGATCCACTGTGAGCCGGTTTCCCAAGGCTCAAGAAAGCTGTGTGGGGCACATGGAGTCTTGCCTACTTGTACCCCACTTAGGGGCCCAGAAAGACAGCCCACCCCGGGTTATATGCCTCAGGGGCTACATGACTCACTGGGCAAAGCTTTGAAAGGCAACCTGCTTCCCGGGAGAGAGGAACAAAGCCTGTCCTGTCCTGGGCAGTTCCTCCCTAATTCAAGGCATTACAGTCCCCAGGGGGGCAGGAGCAAGGCTGTCCTCCCTGTCTCAGGATGTGCATTCCTGGCACATTCCACAGTTATTCTGAGAACTACATGCAAGAAGGAGAGGGGGAGAGACTGGGTCGGCCAAGGCTGTCTGGGGACTGTCCAGAGGAGGTGACAAGTCTAAGACAAAGGCCACTGCAGAGATGCTGTCCCTGAGGTTGTCAGGCCTCCAAATCAAAGCCGGCAGCTGCCTTCCTTGAGACTTATTATGTGAGAAAAATAAATCCCTACTTATCTAAGCTGCTGTAAGTCAGGTTTCTATTCCTTGAGGCTAAATGTCATCTTGATAGACACAGAAAAGTACAGATAAAGTGTCAGGGAGCTGTCATGGAGGGAGAGGTGAGTTGGCACAGGAGGGGTCAGGAATGACTTCGTGGAAGAGGTGGTGGCATCTGAGTTGGGACTGAAAAGGCTTCAGGGCTAGCTGTGTGGAGGTCGAGGAGAGCAAAGGCAGATGTGGGGAGTGACGTACGGCTGGGAAGAGCGGTGGGTTAGTGCTCACTCTTTCCGACAGTTGCAGAAACTAAACCCAAACCAGAGTGAACGACAAGGGACAATTGTTTTACTCGTGTGATTGAGAAGCCCAAGAATGGACTCACTTCAGACATATCTGCATCCAGGAACACAAATTTTATTGTTGGGAGTTTGTCTCTGTCCTTGGGGAGCTGACTTTAGTGGCAGAGAAGATGACCAGTAGCAGCGTCAGACGCTCATTCTCCCAGCTTGGAAACATCTGTCAGACATTTCTAAGAGAAGGTTGGACTCTTAATATCCAGGCATCAGGCCTTGGCAAGACCACCATTGGCTTTGGTTGGGTCATTCCTGATCAATTCGCCACAGACAGGGAGATGTGGGGGCTCTGACAGGGGATCCTGGGAAAGGTCTCACCTTCGATGTCCCCACTGTGTTTGACAGGCCACATGGAGTGAGGGTGAGTTCCCCAAGGGGTCAGGAGAAGACATCGGTAAAGCATCTTGGGTAGACAAAACCAGTCTTCGGTGAGCAGGTAATTCAGGTCCAGCTAGATTAGCGAGAGGCAGGGTGCCAGACCTGCTCCCAGACACTTGTCCTAAGGTGGCCTGATCTGCTGGAACTGCCCTGTGTCCTGGACTGAAATGGTGCAAAATGGGAGCCAGGGCAGGGCTCGCCCCAATGTGCAGCCAGCAGCCACTGCCGGACACTGCAAGGTGTTCACAAGGCTGCCTCTGCCAGAAAGTTCTCTCACGCTTATCACGCTTTTCCCCTTCCTTCACCTGCCTTCCAGGTGGGTACATGACCGTTTTCTTACTGTGAGAGACACATCCTCTCTCTCTGTCTCTCTTTTTCCCCTGCCTTCTTTGTCTCTCTCATCAAAGCAAAGGACTTAGCAAAACTAGGAACAGCAGCAAATCCCAGGCTGTCTCATCATTTCTGGGAAGAAAGGGAACCACTCGTAGCATCTGCATCCCACGTGCCCTGTGGCTTCCCACCCTGCTGTCACTCACCTTCCCACAAGCGTCCTGCCCTGGGAGCCTGGCCTCCAGCATCGCCTGAAGCTCCTCTCTCTGCCAAAGCTCCACAACAGAAACAAAACTGACCAGCGGGACACTTCTAGGTAGAGACATTCAAGCTGAAGTAATTAGGTAAAAAGTGTATTAGGTTATTAAGTATGAAATGTCCGATTTCCTTAAGTACTAGGTTTGACAGTTGATAATCTGACATTTCACTTTGACACTTCTTATTTTATGTTTATTGTGAAGGTACAGCCTCAGTCTTTCAAACACACACTGTGGCTTGTGATTATCTTTCAAATTTTTTTTGGAGCAATTTTTGTGAAAGCATGGATAAGTCAAAAATTTGTGCTATTTTATTTTATTTTTTTGAGACAGAGTCTGGCTTTGTTGCCCAGGCTAGAGTGCCTTGGCATCAGCCTAGGTTACAGCAACCTCAAACTACTGGGCTCAAGTGACCCTCCTGCCTCAGCCTCCCGAGTAGCTGGGACTACAGGCATGCACCACCATGCCCGGCTCATTTTTTCTATATATTTTTTAGTTGTCCAGATAATTTGTTTCTATTTTTAGTAGAGACAGAGTCTCTCTCTTGCTCAGGCTGGTCTCGAACTCCTGAACTCAAGCAATCCTCCTGTCTCAGCCTCCCAGAGTGCTAGGATTACAGGCGTGAGCCACCGCGCCCGACCTGTGTTATTTTTGAATGTGAGTTCTATCGTAGAACCAATGCAGCGCAGATAGCTTGAAATACCAACGAAGCGTTTGGGAAGGGTGTGGCTCATGAACGCACAGTACATTGATGGTTTGAGAAGTTCCATTCTGGTGATTTTAATCTTGAAAATGAGCCACGTGGGCGACCTGAGACCAAGGTGGATAATGATGAGCTGAAAGCTGTAGTGGAAGCGAATCCATCTCAACCTACGCGTGAATTAGCAGCAAGGTTTCATGTTACTGTTCCAACAATATTAGACCATTTGAAACAAATCAGTAAGGTAAAGAAGCTGGATAGATGGGTACCACATGAATTATACGAGCATCAGAAGAGAAATCTTGAAGCTTGACTTTCTTTGCTGTTACGACATAAAGGTGAACCATTCCTAAACCATATTATTACGTGTGATGAAAAATGGATTCTTTTTGATAATTGCAAGCATTCTGCACAATGGTTGGATCAAGATGAAGTGCCAAAACACAGTCCAAAACCGAATATTCATCAAAAAAAGCTAATGGTGTGTGTTTGGTGGTCCAGGGCTGGTATTATCCACTGCAGCTTCATGAAACCTGGTCAGTCGATTACAGCGGATGTCTACTGCAACCAATTGGATGAAATGATGAGGATACTTGTGATTTAGCAGCTGAGGTTGGTCAAGAGAGACAGGCCAATCCTCTTGCAAGACACCACTAGTGCTGACTGCAGCAAAGGGATGTTTGCACGTGCACTGGGAACTGTCCTGTGTGCCCAGATTTCAAGATTCGGGAAAGCCCTTCATTTCTAGCGCTTTCCATCCTTGCCCCAGAGCAGATGTTAGAAGCTGACTGAGACATTTTCTGCATTAATTACCCCAAACATTCAGGGTTTTATGTTTCACAATGTCTGAATAGGCTGGAATTTTAAGCTCCCTTCTGCCACTCCTAGTCTTATTTTGGAAATGAACTGTAAGTCACATTTTTGAGATTCTGAATATGTGACCCACTGAGCTATTTGGAGCGGCGGTTTGCTGCTGTTTATAAGCCTGGACTCTTGGCCTGGCTTCACCTTCAGCTCTGAACTCACCCTCGGACCCCAGGGCTCCTTCGCGTTATCCCGGCTCTCTGGCCTCTGGTTTTATGTCTCTCGTGGTCTCTTGGTTTCTGATTTAGACTGAGCATCTCTTAGATTTCTTGGCTACTAACTCTGTGCATTCCATGACTCCTGTCCTGCCTTTGCTTCCACAAGCCAGTCAGTGACCACGCAGTCTTCTACCTAGGCCAGCCTTTCTGGAGCTTTCTGATGGGAAGGCTCTGATGTACCTATTCCTCCCTTACTGTTAAGCAGCACTACTCTTATTCTTTAAACAGAAACGAATGAACTCCGACTGGATTCTTTGTGCTCTAGTGAGACTTACCTTATTTACCTGTGTATAGGATACATTCCCACTTTCTCCCAAATGATATATTATATATGATATATATAATTTTATATAATGTATATGTCATAATATATTACATATTGTATAATACTGTATACCTAATTTATACATAATATATTGCATAATACAATCTGTAATTGTTTATTATATATTTGCAAGTTTTCCTGTGAATCTAACACACGGGTATCAGGGATAGTTGGAAGGTGCAGGAAAATAGGTAAAATAATGGGGCATGCTGCCCTCTAGTGGCAGAGCATGGCAACATACATCTCCACAAAGGTAAAAGTTTTCTACCTTCTTTTTATCAAAAATAAAAAAGCGAGAGGCCACACAGACGAACACAAAATTTGCGTAATCCCCCTATGTTAAATGTAGATTTCCACTGCAACCCGTATTCATAAATACCAATATTTTTCTTTTTAGCTCTGTGATTTTATTCTTCTTTTTAGGGATAATAGACTTATCACTGTGTATCAAAAAAGTTTTTTTTTTAAAAATGGATTTACAATATGTGTACTATATTGATATAAATAAAAATAATATTTTCCTGTAAAGTTTATGTATTTATTTATTTTTCCAAAGAACTTTCTGTAAAATTGAGATGTATCTTATTCCCCTGGGCATGTCACATGCTGGCTAGTATAGTATCTTACTGGCTCCGAGCGCTCACCAAATGCCTCTGTGAAGTCAAGGGTTCTGAGCAGGCCGACTGCAGTTGCTAGGGAATCTCTCCAGGAGTCTGGCAGGCAGTTGGCAGCTGCGATTGGGGTCCGCTGTGGGGTGTGAGGCCTGAGACCCTGGCAGGAGGCTTCAGTGATCCTCCGGCTGCAGACCAGACATGGGGCATGGGAACGGGAGTGCTGTATCAACTGTCCAGGGGCCGCAGCGAAAATATATAACACTCACACCACCTTATAGTGGGGGTGGGCAGATTTTTTTGGAAAGGATCAAAAAATTAACATTTTAGGCTATACAGTCTCTGTGGCATCTACTTAGTTTCCTGTTGTAGTGCAAGTGAATGGGTGTGATTGTGTTCCAGTAAAACTCATGAATGTGAATATTTGAATTTCATATAATTTTTGCATGTTATAAAATATTCTCCTTTTGATTTTTTTCAACCATTTTTTAATGGAAAATGCTTCTTAGCTTGCCAATAGTACAAAAACAGGCAACAGGCTTGGAAGGGACCCGTGACTTGGAGTGAGTATCCATCACCCCTTTCTAGCTGATGGCAGTTTTTTCTCACCATTATAAACAGGGAGATTCAGGACTCAATTCTTCCCAGTTTCCTGGATAAAACACAGTTCCTAACTGGTGACAATTTTTTGTCCATCCCGGACAGGCACATACGTATGTAGGTGTTTGGAACTGCTTGGCCTACCCTGGTCCTTTATTTCCTCCAAAGGATTTGTTGATCCACTGGAAATTTTCTTTCAAAAACAACCTCGAGGATGTTTTATACAAGTTTAATTGAGAACCTCTGGGGCCTCACTCAGTCACCTCTGAGTCCTTTTCTTCCCGGGTACACACCTCTGTCCGTTTTCTCCTTTCTTCTTCCCAATTAGCGGCTGGTATAATTAAACGTTTCCTCATTTGGAGCTTTTGAGCTCTCACGGACACGCTAATCACCCTGTGGCCCTCCCGTGGCCTCCTCTATTTCCTTTTGAGATGGAGTGCCCAGAACAGAACGGCAGTCAAGGTCAGGCCGCTGCATTTGTATTACATCCCAGCCCGCCATTACCATGGCGTTGGCACCTTAATACAGACTAATAGCTCATTCTCCTTCCTGACCTCCAGCGCGCGCTGAGCAACCCTCTTCAGTGCTGGCTTTGTGATAATTTCAAGATCTTTTCTTTAGGAAGTTATAACTAATTCAGGGCCCATCATGATCATAAATAGTTTAAATTGCTCTTTCGAGTGTGAACTGCCTCCCAGGGGCCATTTAATTTACTGAGTGTCCCCTGGCTGTGCTTGTCCTGTGCCCAGCCTCTGTCCCTGACCTTATTAACTCTGTTTCCACAGCTCACTTTGGCCCAGTCGGGACAGGGGGAGCTTATATTTGGGGATGAGCTTGTGCTCAGCTGTTGACCTACCTAGCAATGCATTAAGGATGGATTTGATCTGATTTAAAGTTTTATACGCCCAAAGGAGTTACCTCTGGAGGGTGTTTGAGAGGCCAAATAAACTGATCCTGGAATTGTGTTTAGAGGTGGTTTGCTTCTGCTCAGAGAAAATCCAGGAATTTTACTTAACCTGAAACTCCCAGTTTTAGGGTTTTAATAATTTGCTACCTCTGGAGAACTTCTGAGACAAGCTTCTGCCTGGTTGGCTAGACGATTTTTTTTTTGGCTATCCTCAATCAGTAATTGTTTAAGATGTTTAAATACATGAATTAAGTTAATACAATTTGAATATGGATTATAATGAGATACTAATATTGTATTGATGATAAATTTCCTGAATTTGATAGATGCCACTGTGGCTACAGAAGAGAACGTCCTTATATTTTGAAGATGCGTGCTGAAGGATTTAGGGGCAAAGGGTCATGATATTGGTACCTTATTTCAAATGGTTCGGGAAGAAGAAGAAGAAGGAGGAGGAGGAGGAAGAGGAGGGGGAGAAGAAAACGTGTATAATAGTGTATACATAAGCACATACATATATGTAGAAAGATAAAGCAGATATGGCAAAATGTTAATGAAAAATTAGGTGAATAAAGGGTGAGGAAGGGTGAATCTGGGTGAAGGGTATATGGAGGTTCATTTATAATATTTTTGCAACTTTGCTGTTAGTCTGAAGTTCTTTGAAAATGAAAAGTCTCATTAATTGGGAAGGTGGATCAACAGTCCCCATGTTAGGCAGCAAGAGCTACCTGATACCATTCTGATTACTGCACCTGAGACACGTGCACGACACTGGCCTGGCCCTCCCTCCCCACAGTGCCCCTTGGTGCGTTCTTGGATTTAATCATTGGCCCTGTCCCAGGGAACGCTACTGCTCTTCTCGTCCCTGTCCCCTCTGGTCT
>VBSM01001562.1:56777733-56798069 GCA_008086735.1 Cheirogaleus medius
TTTTTTTCAAAAAAACATTCACAAATATACCCATTTATATGGCATTGACTAATTGTCTTGCTTGTCTATGCCCAAAAGGAATGTTTCTCACACAAAGATGAGGTTTATCTTATTCAATACAGTTGCGCTAATTAGGAATTGGGAATTGGGAATTAGGAATCTCATACATTCTGGAAATTTAAGCTGTGGGAGTTGGAAATGAATGTAGTTTTTGAACAATCTATTGCACTTATGAAATCGCCATTAGACAATAGGGTTGTATTGGAAGATATGAATTTTGACAGGAACGAGGCCCTGCATGATGCAATCCCAAATGCTGACAAATAATGCTGTTGTGTTTTCCATGCCAAAGATGATTTACTATACCAGGAGAACATGGTTCTCTTTGATTTATGGCATTCTGTTAGCCATGGAATTACTTAGCAAAATCAGTTTGGCTTGATGTAAGATTTTTTTCCTTGCCTAGAAAAAAATTTTAGCCTGAAGAAAAGATGACATTAATTTAGGAATAGTGGAGTTATCATTGAGTTATCAAAATAAATCTGAGGACATAAATCAATTCCACTGCATGGAGAATGCTAAATCGATAAGTCCAGAAAGACTTTATTGATTCTCCGGCCATCACTCAAACCTTCTTCGTTAGATCCTCAGCCCTATGTTTAATTGAAATGATAATGTAGATAACTTCGGGTAAATCCACACATCCTGACTTTGATATGGGGTTGTTCAAGGTAATGAAAATAATTTGGCTGGGCTGGCTCTCGCCTTCAGCAGCAGGAGGGTGCACGTGGGAAGACTTTACATCATCTTCCTGTCTACTCTGGGCAGATTCCGGCTCAACAGTTTTAAGTCACTCCTTTTAATTTCAATTTAAAAAACTGTATGAACAAACTGATCGTAATATTAAGGGAACATTTAAAAATGACTCATAGTTAATACCACTCTAACATATTGGCAACTATTATACTGAACTTTAATATCTATTTCTTTTCTTTTTTTTTTTGAGACAGGGTCTCACTCTGTTGCCAGGACTAGAGTTCAGTGGTGTCATCATAGCTCACAGCAACCTCAAATTCCTGGGCTCAAACAATCTTCCTGCCTCAGCCTCCCAAGTAGCTGGGATTACAGGCATGTGCCACCATGCCTTGCTAATTTTTAAGTTTTTTGTATAGACGGGGGGTGGGGGGTCTTGCAATGTTGCTCAGGCTGGTCTTGAACTCCTGGCCTCAAGCCATCCTCCTGCCTTGGCCTCCCAAAGTGCTGGGATTATAGGCGTGAGCCACCGTACCTGGCCTCTACATACTTTTTAGCAGACTTTTCATGATGACTACTCCTTCCTCTTGTTGGGTGTTTAGATGTCGATAATTTTTTGAAGTCGTAGGAAATATCATCAGGAGGATTTCCCCAAGTTGTGTGTGAGACTAGCCGTCCTCTCCCAGGCCTCCCTGACCCAACGGTGACTTGGGCCTTATGGAAGAGCCATGCCATCTTCTGAGTGCACCGAGTAAGACCCTTCTCACTTTCAGTAACTTTGATGTTTGCATTTCTCCTAAGCTATAGGGGCAAAGGAGTGGTAGCGAGATTTCACCAAACCCTAAATTAAGGGTCTGGGTACATTCCACATGACTGCTCACCCTATCCTTCCTCTTCTCAGGCAGGCAGAGTGTTGCACTCAGATGTGGTTCAGGAATTGTTATATTCTTACCTCCTCTTCCTAAATCAGGGGCCCCCACATGATTAGCACAAACTTACTCAGGTTTCCTCTAGCGCCCCCTGCCAGCCATCCTCCTGCAACTTATCAACTGACTGTTGGTTCCTAGTGGAGCCGGGCTGATTAGACCTCGGGCTCAGGGTGTGCTTTGGAGAAGTCTGTGCCAAGCTCGGTAACCCCACTCCTCACATGGGTCGGGGCAGAACAAAACAAAATAGTTGTTTAGGTGTAACTGTTGGACTAGAGAGATCATACATGAGGATTAACTCTGACATTAAGGAGGAGTCTTCAAAGACGCCCAGAAGCTTGGCCAGAAGCTCAAACGGGTTTCTCCATACTTGACCACCATTTCAAGCAATTGGGCTCAAAACCCCGCAACTTCCCTAAGATCTACAACCCATGCACACGAACGTCTTTCAGAAAGTTCCAGCTGCAGATGTGCTCTCAGGTGTACTCTGGTGCTGTCCTGGAGCTGGCTCCTACCAGCTCATCAGAGCTGATTGTGAAATTTTCAGGAATTTTGTGAACCAGTTGTTAAACACAGCCATTGTTAGAAATTAAGTTATATAAACTTAAATAAATAACATTAAAAAAGGTAACAAATACTTAAAACTCATCACTTCTTATTTATTTTACTACATTTTACCACTCTCTATGATCTTGAGGTTATTTACGGCTATTTTATGAGTATGGTGGAAAGAGTGTATCATGGTGTGCTATTGCACATTTTTTCTCAACTCTGTACTCCATGACATCATGTTGGTAGCTTGGACTCAGCCATGGTGGGAATATTTACACACTGGAAATCTGCAAATGCTACAGATCTGGGCCTGATTTATTGTTGTGTTGATAGCCTAGCCTTAAGAAAGTGATGGAGAAAGTGTGAACAGTGCATATGAAACTTAAAAGTGTGTATGTCTGTACCTGTTACGTTGTGAATAGTCCAGAAAATTGAGGAAATTCTCCCAGTATTTTTGCATTGATCATCTGATTCAGCAACAATCACTCATGTCATTGATGAACAAGTGAACATGTGTCCTTGTCATTTCACTTTCTTTTTACTTATTAATGTAAAGGAAAATATTAACCAACATTCATGTTGTAACTACACTTGTTTGTCAATTGCAACCATAGATTGAGTACAGATACAAGAATTTGGCAAAAATCAATGAAGTGTTGTGCCAGAATCTACTGGCTATATGGAATTTATAATAAAGGGTATTGTAAAATTTATTTGTAAATTGGATGCTACACGTTGGCATATTCCCACCCTTCTTACTGGTCACTTAGAAGAAGTTGGGGAATTTTCCTCTTCAATCTGTACACTTGAGAATATCACTTCTGCCTTTATTCTTGGCTTCCTTTGGTCATAGAGGGCCCTATAAATGATCACGTTCAGCCAGCTGGGGACATCCAAAGGGACAAACATGGGCTCCCTGCAATCTTCATAGGAAGCACCGAAACCTAAGCAGGAAGAGCACGAAGTTCACAGTTCTTTGGTCTCATTTTAGGTCTCCTATGTATGAATGTCTTGTTCATCATAAAGGAACATTTTAGAATTTTTGCATTTACATTTACCTAAGTAACAGAGGCAACCCACATTTATATACTTTATTATTTATGAAGCACATCCATATTTATGAGCTTGTTTCATACTTGTAAAGATTTCTCTGTCTCTAGCAATCCACATGCAGCTGCAGAGGGACTATTTGTCACAGCCCTCCCCTTGGACACTAGCTAGCTCTCCAGCATGCAGTGGCCTCTCGGACATGGATGAAAGGCATTTACTTGCTATTTTCTACCCTCTTTATTATATCCGATCTGCAGTGAATTCAGAGCAGGAAACAAAACCCCACAAGGAGTTATTAACGGTTCAAGTGGAAAGAGTAATCCCACTTGCCAAAAGTAAGTGCGATGCAGTTATCTTTGAATCTATTTCTGTCCACAGGGATGGTGGGTGTGGGAGGAGAGCCAGAGTACATAGAGGGGAGCAACCGGCTGCCTCCAGCATTAAGAAGCAGGTTCCTGACCATTTCCCAAATATTGTATCCATTCTAGCATTCCTTATATGGTAAATTAAACACACATACACACATTGATGTTACAATGGAGAAAACACCACCCAACCCAATTATTTTGTCTTGTTGTTGTGATCCACATTGTAAGCATGTAAGACTTGCTCTGGAAAATTCTTCATAAAGTAAGATATGAATCAAGACAAAAGCATGTGGCGACTCCTTGGTAATAGTTCATGCCTGTTAACAAGAATTAGGCGAGGTACTGTGGAGTCTCTGCAGCACACAGGGCTTTGGGAGTTAGGCTGTTATTCAGTTAGCATGATTGATTTTTCAGAGCTATGTGGGAACTCTCAGGCCTGCAAATGGGCATTTGGGACTGAAAGAACTGATTTGATGGTCTCTGATGATCAAACAAAACCAGATTGTTATCAAATTTTAACTCACCTTTATGCTGCGTGAGCTTGGATTTTCTATAAGAGCATCCTTGGCACACTTGGGAATGAAAAAATTCAATTTCAAAAGTAAATACAGTTAGGGAACAAAAATAGTTCAGAGGACAGCTTATACATAGGACAAAGCCCAACTAATTAGGGTCAACAAATACAACTGAAGGTTGCAGAATTGAAGCCGTATTTTATATGGCCAAGGTTGCCAAATACATTTCTTCACCAAGATTTTCTTTTCTCTCTTTAGTTATTGATCACCTTTGCAAAGGAGAGAATATTGACATGTGCAGAAAACTGTAACGAGCTGAAATAGTTTTCGATAGAGTATCTTCAGCAGGTCTTCAATGTTCAGATTTAAGTGGAATCACTGTGGGTTCTGAAATAGCTTCTATAACCAGTTTCATCACAGACCTAATCATCCAAAACATCATTCCCTGTAATTTGACTGAAAAGCAGCTAGACAGCAAAAGCTTCAATTCTTGAAAAGGATTTAGCAGCCAGCCAGCTTATGGTTATTAAAGACGCTCTTACGACATCTCCTTCCCGCTCTCTTTACTCCAACCAGGACAAAATGAATCCAGAGGCTGGCATCAAGTATGGAGGGGGGCGGGGCATGCAAAGCACTAGAACAGATTCCTGGGGGAAAACAGTTTGGTTAAAACAACATTAAACAAGGCTTCACTGTCCTATGGAAGTTCCAGTTGCAAAGGATTGAGAACTTGAAAACTGAGTCCCTTTTTTTCAGAGGACATATACCCTCAGGCCAGACCACAGTAGAAGGAACCCAGCATTAGATGGGGGAAGACCTGGCTCCCGGAGTCTCTTATTCACTGTGCGACCTTGGACAAGACCCTTAACCTTTCTGAGCCTTGGTCCCCAGTTTGAGGTTATGTTTGCTTTCGTCCCCTTCCACTCCCCCGCCCCCGCCCCATGCAAAAGCTTTCCATTTTTAAGATTTAGATGCTTTGAAGACTTTGCTCTCACATCAGGTTGTCTTAATTTTTATGCTTTGGATTTTTAGCAAACATTATGGTATTTAGAAACTATATTGGGGCTATTTGGGAAAGCCAGATGTTTCTGGAATGTATAAAACAAAATGTAAGGAAGGTACCATCCCTCAGGTAAGCCTACATTATCACAAACCAGCCTTCGTTTCGATTGTGTTCATTATATCATTAAATTTTAAAAAAAAGCAGATGCCAAACTAGGTGTATACATCTTACCCAAGTGTCTGCCTTACCCAAGTGACTGCCTTCCCCTGTCCTCTAGTATGTTGTTTTTTGCCTGGACCTGTGGCACTGCCTTTGCCTTCGCTGCTGCCCACTCCTCCCCTCCCCTTCATGCTGTCTCCTAGGACTGCCTTCACCTTATACACCTGCTTCACCCTATGCTGGACACCACCAGTCTTCCTTCATTCCTCCAATATGCCAGCGACAAGCCCAGGTGGGCAAGTCTGCAGCAAAAGCCTGGAGATACCAGAGGGTGACTCTGGTGCAGGACAGGGGACAAGCGCAATTCAAACATCACTGTTCTTAGCCATGCATCAGCGGACCCCACTGTGTTGGCTGTGTGGCCCCCACTATGGTGGCCATAGAGGGAAGAGGATGACCAAATGGAACATTTAGCAGCTGTCCTTTCTTCCCCTCCGCCCCCTGAGGTCCTGGAAAGGGAACGTTAGAACAGAGGGAGAGGGCATTTCAGCGCATGCAAAGGGAAGGGAGGGAACTGCAGAGAGCGAGGTGCCTTTCCCAGGTTGCCTGGAGCTGGCTCTGTTACCAGCAATCCCCTAACTAGATGAGACCTTTGGCAACTCCTTTGGCTCCCAACATCTGCTGAGCCAACTGTGCCGCAACACGCAGCCCACTTGACGGGGTTGGCCTGAGCCCCACATTTCCCTCTGTTTGTTGTTCTCTTAACAGGTCTGGCTTTGTGAAAGCTCTTGGGGGGTGTTTAACCACCTAGTGACAGATGTGGAGACTTAACAACTTTTAGGCTGCTTTATTTTCTTGGTGAGATAAAGAGACTCTTCTGTCACTCATCTGCTCCACCTTGTCTTTAGATCATGTTGAAACTCCTTTTTGTCACATCCCCCAGATCATAATGAAAAGGCGGATTAACCTGATTATTGAGCCCATCAACTCAATGCTCTTCGTCAAATGATACCCACCACGAACGGCCGAGCAGAGCTCTGCACAGTTAGCTGGCTGCCTTGTTACAATGACTTCATTTAATAAATTTGCCGGCAGCATCTTAATCCTCAGTCAGGTATGAGTGTGAGAATCCTGTTAGCCACGATTAGGCAACATCGATGGGTAACAAAATTTCCTCATGCCCTGGGATTCATTTTCATTAAGAGTCTAAATTGATTTTTTCAAAAAATGTCCACAAGAACACCTGACTGGCAAGGGCTTTATTGGTTTTCACGAAGAAGACCTATTACAAGTAAACCGATACAATTGTTCAGCTTGATTTTACATCTGGGTTTTTGCTAAAATGCATTTCCTATATGGTTTCTAATCCTTCGGCCGCCTCTTCTGCCTTACCTGTGCTTGGGTCCTGTCAATCACACTGGGTAGGTGTTCTCCACAACCGTGTCATTCTACCAGGGCTGCGGAATATTCCTCAGAGGGGTGGTATAAGGGATGGTTTCCTATCTTCCCTCTTGCTGGAGTCTGGGGGGAGCCATGCTGGGTTCTTGGCAGTGCCCAGGGCTCTGGCCTGACTGATGGATTCTGACCTGACTTTGAGCTCCTCTCCCCCACCCGTCCCCTCCTGGAAGCACTATAATCATCCTCCCCAGCCCCCAACCCAGTGCCAAGTACACGGTAAGCTCTCCATGGATGTTTGAGGATTGAAAGACTAAGGGGCCCAAGGGTCTCCGGTTCCAAATGCACAATTGTTGTCTCTCTTTTCTTGAGAGCTGTGTTCATCTGGGTCCTTGGAGAAGCAAACGTCAAGACAGGATTAAACATGCAAAGATTTTTGTTGCGTGCAGTGGCTCACACCTGTAATCTCAGCACTTTGGGAGGCCGGGGTAGGAGGATCACTTGAGGGTAGGAGTTCGAGGCTACAGTGAGCTGTGATCGTGCCACTGCACTCCAGCCTGGCGACAGGGTGAGGCACGGTCCGAAAAAAGAAAAGAGCAAGGATTTTATTAGCAGAAATGCCCATGTGAGAGAACATGTGAGACAGCAAGTCTGGGAGCTGTCAGACTGTGATGCAAGACTGACCCCAGTGAAGGAGGGAGGGAGTGAGGGGAGGCTGGGAGCAGTGTCCTAGGCTGTTGTGCAGGTAAAGCAAGGTGGCACTAGTTCTCAGGGTGCAGCATCTGGTGCTTTTGGGCATGGTGCACCTTGGAGTTCTAGATCTGGGAGGTGAGGCGCCTCCCCACAGCTGCCTCAGAGCCAGTGGCTGGAGCTAAGCCAAACGCCGCTGCAAAAAGAAGCAGGGCCAAAGGAACGTGAGTACAATTAATACAAAGAACAATGCATGGAGCAGCCACTTCCTACCACTGAGGAGCACAGATGAGCATTTGTGTTGACCTGGCCCTGGAGCAAGGCTGCCCCAATGGTGTCAGCTGGGGGCCAGTTTCTCCCGCAAACGCCTTTGCCTTCCCGGGGACCAAAGGTGTAAATAACCACAGCTGAACCGAGTTGATCTTAAACAAAACTATCATACCAAGTGGTTTAACAGGTGGCAGGGAGAGAGAGGGAGTAAGTAGCTATCGAGGTCCTGAGCAGTTCTAGGCGGGGCTGTCCAGAAAGGATCCCCCCAGCGGGGGGTCCTGGGTGGAGGGAAAATGATGGGGTCTTGGCGGGGAGGCTGGAAGTTGCAGGTGGAGAAGGTGGTGCGGGAGTTCCGCTCCACTCACGGTCTGAACCAAACGATCCTGGATCTTCCTAACTCGTCCGCCTGCTTCCTTCTCCTCCCGCATCCTCCTCCCCACGCAGTTCCTCCTGCCTGCTGGGGCTGTTTCTCTCTCCCACAAAGTTGACCGTATTGCTCTTTCTGCTGAAAGCTCTTCAGCGGCCCCCCCCCCCACCGGCCTTCAGGTTGACGTCTGAAGTCCTAGCACAGTGTCCAAGGCCTTCCTCAGTTTTCTTCCAACACCGCAGCCTCGCCTCACTCTGGAATCTCACTGGCAGAACTCCTGGTTCCAAACTCTTGTCTCTGGAGGTCTGCCGTCCTCTTGGGGAATTGTTTGCTGCTGTCATTGCCCACCAGCCCCTGGGCTCTGCTCCCTGATTACCACTCTGGCAGACAGAAGACACAGGTCTTTTCCTGGAGCACAGCTGAGTGTGTGTTTCTGTCCTTGGGGCCTCTCTTCATAGCCCCCAGCTGGTGGTTCTCACCAAGGACAATTTCCCCATCTCATCGCCCAGGAGCACCCTGACAGTCTCTACATACTGAGTCCAGCCTAGGACAGCTATGTGCAGGAAGAGGAAGTCCCATCTCTTCTCTCAAGCCTGCCTGCTGAGTTTTAATGTCCTGTTCTAGGGTAAATAGCTTTAGGAAGGGCCTATCCTTTAAGTAGACTGCCACACTGCCACTCACAATAACATGGCTTCACACTGTTGGAAATGGTTTATCAATCTCCTGCATAGACATTTGCAGGAGACCTTTGGTCTACTGCCTCATGATCCCCTGTCCTGTCCCTCTTGTGCTCACATTTTAGCCTGAGCTTGTTTAAATGCTGGCTGCAGAGTTTTTGCTCCTTGCAATTCTGATTTAGTAGGTCTGCTGGTGTTCTAATGCAGCTTTAACCGCCAATGTGGTTTCTCTAAGCTCGTGTGTCTGGCCCTGTGCTTGTATTTAGAAGGATGGGTGGGGCTCAACAGTGCAAGGGCTCAGCTTCCAAAGAGAAATGTAGATGCCAAGGTCAGGTGCGAAGGACAATTGCACCTGAGACTACGGTGTCATGTCCAAATTCAGGGACCTGGGGGCAGATCTCGTTACCCATTTACAGCTACTGCTTGGGTATCATATTTCCCATTTGGAATCTAAATCTTAGGTTCCAGCTTGTCAAAGAAACTTAGTTTAGAGAAAAGGGAGATGGAGTGACTTGGGGAATCAAAGTCATGTCAAGGTTTTAGGGTTTTGCACCAAACTTGATATTCTCTGCACTGAAAAGAGCGCCTCTTCCTGGATTAGATTGAATTTATTTGGTGCAAAGATACATTCTATAAATACCAGTGTATTTTTACTTTCAGATACCCTGGATGAAAGACCAACAATTATCAGGAACAGCAGCGACCCACATTGTAATCTCTTTAATGCAATTAATTAATTAGTAAATTGCTACCGATTTTAAATGAGACATGCATCTATAGTTGGTGTAAATACAAAGCTGCTGAAATAAAAATTTACTGTTTTCACATTGGCATTTTACAATGAAATTTTTAATGAAGGCAAATTGCTTTATGTAGAACATTTACTTAATTGTATTTCCTCTAGTGGGATTTTATCTGAATTGTCTGGCATGTGAAGGAAAGGAACTAGATTCTGACTTGAGAAAAAAGAATAATGGGGAGGTTTTCTACAATAATTTTCAAGGACTGTACAGAGAGGAATCATCAATTTTATTCAATATCGACTATATAGGAAATTAAACAAATTGAAAATAAATGTACATCATAAATGTAGCCGTATGTCCTCTTGGAGATTAAACCTGTGTTTTCCTCTGTTCTAGCAAGAGAGGGTTGGGAAGATACCTTGGGGAGAATAAATCTTTGAGTCACTGAAAGCACCCCCTCTCCTGTTCCCATGGAGAAGTCTGGGACTCCTGGGGACATGGAAAAAGGTGATGAGTAGTTCCATTTTCCAGAAAAGGGGATGTGAGCAGAAGTTTTGGGAGCAGGGTCTGAGAGGAGAAGGTAATTAGTCCTGGGAGGAAGCTTGCGGAAGAGAAGGTGCCTGGGACTCTGGGCCCATGAGGTGGTAGAAGCGGAGCCCACCTGGACCCTGCATTCCAGGGCTGGTTTGCCGTCCACCAAGTGGGGAGGGTGGTAGCAGGGAGGGACGGCTGTGACGATGGGCATACTGCCAGTCTCCATGGTGGGGCAGAGGACTCCACCTGGCACCGAGTTCTTGGCTAGTCCCTCTACCTGCTCAGGCTCTGCTGCCAGGGCTCTGTCGGGGTTTCTGCAGGTGGTGACACCCACTAAGCCACTCAGGGAGGGAGGTTCCAGTGCCCATTCTTTGGGGAGAGGCTGAAGCACAAAACTGTCCTCTGGGTGGGGGAGGGCAGGGTCAGAAAGACTGGACATGTCAGTTGCATATGGCTTAGTTGTGAGGCAGAGTTTTCTGACCATGAGGGAGTAGGGGGGGTTAGTCATTGGAATGAAGACCAAGTGGACTTTCCTTAGGGACCTTTGAAACAGGAAAGTCTCATCCATTTGGGGTGGATTTTGGATTTTGTGTGGTCCAGCCTGGAGGGGAATGGGGCACAGGGGATTGGGAGGAAGTGCGATCAAGGATAACAAAGCAAGTTTACTTCCCACACTGGGATTTTCTGCTTACTCATCAGCTGATCTGGATGAATCCCATCATTGTTCCGCCTCTCTGGGTTTGTTCGAACTCCCCCAGGGCACATTAAAAAATACGGAAATCAGGTGCGTTATCCTTTATGCTTGCTTTCATAAAAATTAATTACAGGAAAAATATATGCTGTGACTTATGCTTTCTATCCCACCAAGAGAGGAATCTCTGCAGCACTTTCTCCTGTGAATAGAACTCAATAGTTCTCCTTTGTGTTGTAAAATGGTATTATAGTCATGCTAGATAGTGGCATTGCATGTTATTACAAGCCTGTTGAGTTCTGCATTTAAGCCCAGTTTGAGGGGATGTAGAGCTCAGCTTTTTTCAATCACACAGGATTAAACTTGGCTTTCAAGTTTTTGTGTAAAGCTAGTGCTAGCTGGTTAATGTGCATTCTGACTACCAGTGTGAAGAAAAATCAATTCCATTCAGGGTTCTCAGCCAACAAGCACTGGCGCTGTCGAATCAGTTTTGTGGAAAGGGACAATGTCTTTCCTGATGTGGGGCTCATGCCTGGTTGGTCTGTATCAGTGTCATCCTGGCTGTCACAATATTTTGAATATTGCTTCTGACTTACATCTCTACTTTTTTTTTTTGCACACGTAGGTTGGATTACCAAGCTGTAACCCAAGATATCTTGTCCAGCCATGAAAAGGAGCACTAACTGACATGTCTGAAATTTATGGGCAACTGATGAAGTACGATGGATTTATAAGAAGCTTACCCCCGGGCTTCATCAGATGAGGCAACTGAGTAATGCTGAAATATTAATAATTGTTTTATTTACAGTTCATTAAACTTCTAATGGGCAGACTGCCCCACCAGGGTTGATCATACCTGGGACCCTATGTCAGTAATGTCCCTTACCTACAACCATTCTAGAGTCCAGTCTAGTGCACGTGCTCATCTGGTCTAGCCTCATTCTGGCCTCCATGCCTCTGTGATGGGTCAGCTTATGAGGTCTGCTCTCATGGAGCAGGACATGTGCTTTCATGTAAGATCATGAAATTTGGTCTCTTGGTCCCTTAGAGTCCTTAGTTCTGAATGTTATATCCTACACTGAATTTCTAAAATGTACCACTCTGTCTAGAAGGGCTGAGAATTGGGAAGAAGATGGGAAAGGTAAAAACCTTTGAGATTTATGTCACAGTACTGAAATTGGAGATTGCATTTCTCTTGTCCAGTTTCCTGGGCCATTGTGAACTCTTCCTGCCTAAGCACAGCCAGTCATATGCAGCAGACCAGTCCTGACCACTGTACCAAACACATAATTATAACTTAATAATAATAAGTAAGATAATAATTGTCATGTGGTGCTGCAACAGCCATGTGCTAAACACAGGGCTAGATGGGCTCACATACATGTTCTCACTTAGTTTTTAGAACAACAACCCTGCAAGTAGGCATTATTTCCAACCTTTTATAAATATATAAACAGAGGCTCTGAGTGACTCAGTACCTCGTCCAAGTTTACTTAGCCCAGCTCTGTCCAAAGCCCACTGTCCCTTCTTGCCACTATGTGGTTTCCCAGGGAAACCCAATGGTCCCACCTGTCCAATGCATTTTCTACAATCAGGTCTGAGTAAGTGTTTCATGTGTTCTGACTTTGTATGCAAAGTTCATATTCCTTTAAAATTCCCCTGCTCACTCCTCTAGTCAAGGTTATCTTGGGCACAGCAAGTTCTTTAAATATTCCAACCACCTGTCACCCAAGGAATGTTCTGAACCCTGACAGTCTCTGAAATGTTCCTGCCCTTGCATGAAAATGGCTCTATCTGGTTTATAATTAGAAGTGAAATGATTTTAAATGGCTTCCACATGGCTTAGTTTTCAAAGCAGTTTCAGTTACATATAACTTCATTTAGACAGATAATCAGAGGCGAGAGCCGGAGAGCACAGTGGGGCAAGGAGTGGGGACATCAGCTCTGTGTGAAGCCAGGGTCAGGCTGCCCCTCTCATCTGTGACCTCCTGCAGCTGGGAGGGACTCGCCCTGGCAGACATAAAGACTTCACAAGAGTATCGGAAGCTGGGACAGAATCAACTTGAGCAAAAACCCTAATTGGTTTGAATCCTCCCTTCACCATCAGTAATTATTTTGGGATTGATAGTCCATCTTGTAATAAAACTGCTTCCTTTCCCAAGGTAGAATTTCTTGTGTTGGTTATAAGTCCAACGAATTTCCCTTAAAAGGCTCACAGAGAAGAGCCTGGTATGAGCCTAATGACATTTCTTAATATGAATTATGCAGATTGGAGAATATGGAATACCACATTTATTCAACAAATTTCATTCCAACCCTTCTCTCTATATCTTCAGCACACACACACACACACACACACATAGCCTTTATTAGTATTATTTTTTTAATCTCCAAATTTGGGTGGAGGTTGTAGGGCTGGAAAAATTGTGCACACTATAGTGCCTGGGTCTGAACTTGCACTTGAAACTGTCATTGGTTTTCTAGAATACCAGTTATCCCAGATGTAGCTAGAATCTAAGAGCCCTGAGACAATCTCACGACAGAAATACTTTAGTTCCTAAGAAGGCTGCGCAGGGCTGAAGGCTCCCCTGCACGAGGCTTGGGGTCCCTAGATGTGCTTGCTAGAGAGGTAGACAGAGAATTTTTTCAGAACATTGATCTAAGGTTCTAGCAACCTCTGCTTACATTGTTTCTTCCCTCCTCAACAAATCTAAATTCTGTCCATCCTTTGTGTGATGGTTTTGGGCCCTATCAACTCCATAGATTTTTTTTTCCCCTGCTAAGTGTGGTCTTCGTTGATTTAGTTAATCAATGAGTCTCATCCACTTAAATTTAACGTTCGAATGAGTAGCTACTCATGCAAGGTATGATTGGTCTAGGTATGCTTTGGAGGGCTGCAAAGCTGCACCGAATTTAGATCCTTCCCTGAGGAGTTTACAGTCTAGGAGGAGAGAAGTCAAGTGTAGTCAGGATGGGAGGGATACAGACACACACGCAGCTATTCTATGGTGTGTTAAGGTAGAAAGCAACGGAATGTAATGATGTGAAGAAATGCCCCCCAAGACCCTCTCCCATGAGGCACAGAGGACTGTGAAAAGGTGCTCTCTACTGTGAAGGTCCTTGGAGGTACATAGTGTGCACTTGAGCCAGGAGAGATCTGCTCTGGATTTTTATTTCTCTTTCTTTCTTAGTTTCTGGGGAAAGGGCCTTCATGGAGGATGTTGACAGTAGTTTTAAAATGTGGGGAGGGGGAGTTTGGTGAGCCCCACCCAGAGGTGTAAAACCAGAGAGGGAAGCCCCGTGTTGGTTATGGCTTCCTGCTTAAGAAGATGCCAGAACCACCAAGCAGGAGCTGTGGTCAGAAGAGACTTGTGACTGCTTTGTTTAATGTACAAGTTTAAAGAAAATAAAACATCCATAACAAAAGTCCATAGAAATTTGCATTTGTATTTCTAAAAACAGAGAAAGACTGTACAAAAATCTGTAGACAAATATTCATAGCAGTTTTATTTGTAATAGCCGAAGTCTGGAAATAGACCAGATGTTTCTCAACGGGCAAGTGGTTAAACAAACTATGGTGCATCCATACCATGGAATGAATAGTACTCAGCAATAAAAAGGAATGAATTATGGATACTTGGAACAATGTGCTGAGTGAGAAAGGTCAATCCCAGAGGTTACAAGTTGTATGATTCCATTTCTATAGCCTTCTTGAAACAACTAATCACAGAGATGGAGAGTACATGTAAAGGTGGGAAAATCTGAATAAATTGGTGGATTGTATCAATGTCATTTTCCTGGTTGTGATGTTGTACTATCGTTTTGCAGTATGGCACAATTGGCAAAACTGGGAATAGGGGACATGGGATCTCTTTGTGTTATTTTTTATAATTGCATGCGAATCTACAATGATCTCAAAACAAAAAGTTTAATTTAGAAAGGGGGAAAAAAGACACTTGAGAGCTTCCTTAAGCCTGTGACTTGCCTCACATTTATCATGTTTTCTACCTCCCCTCCTCAAGGGTTCCTCCGAGGGATTGAGAGATTGAGGGTAAAACTGATAATTTAGGAGAATGGGCTCAGTATCCCTGTTTCTGAGGCAGGAAAGAAGGAGCGGACTGAGGAGATTGGCCAGGTAAGGGGGGAAGAGGAGCAAGAGAGCAGGTGAGCAGGTGGGTCTGGGGGCCTCAGCGGGGGCGGGGGGCAGGGGAACCCTGGTCAGATGGGCAGGAATGTGATCTTGGCATAGACTGTGACAAACAGGAGGTGGGTGCTGGGGAGCTTCTGAGGACAGAGAGTTACTCTTGGCTAGGGCGTAGGCTGGCTCCTTGGAGGAGATGGAATGTCATTTGAACCCTGAAGGGCAGTCCAGAATTGGGCACACAAAGTCTAAAGGGAAAGAACATGGGTAAAGACAGAGGGTGGGAAAGACTGGGGAGGGATGTGACATGAGAAGTAATTGGGTTTGGTTGGGCAAGAAGGGAAGGAGTGGGGGAAAGTGTGGAAAGGTAGGTAGGGACCAAATCATGGTATTTAACTGCTGTAGTGCTCAGTGGTAGATGGTAAAGAAAACTTGCTGAATTGATATTTGCCTGTGGGCTTGGAAGAGCACACAAAGTGCTGACAACTCATCCTTTGTTTTGGTTATTGACAATTTCAAGCCTTGGCCTGGGGTAGGTACTGAGCATTGGCAATGCCCTGTGGGACCTGGGGTGGTTCTGGGGGCTGCATCCCAGATTTCTCAGTTGGCCAAAGCCTCTGTTACCAAATGGAGCAAAAGAAGAAGTAAAAGCCAAGAGGGAGGCTGGTGGGATCAGAGCCTTGGGTAACTCATGCCTAGGAAAGCCTGGATGGGGAGCTAGGAAGGTGGGCTTTTTTTTGTTTTGTTTTGTTTTGTTTTTTAGAGAGAATTTTGCTCTGTTACCCTGGGTAGAGTACAGTGGTGTCATCATAGCTCACTGCAATCTCAAACTCTTGGGCTCAAGCGATCCTCTTGCCTCAGCCTCCCAAGTAGCTGGGACTACAGGCATGCACCACCACTCTCGGTTAATTTTTCTATTTTTAGTAGAGATGGGGTCTCACTCCTGTTCAGGCTGGTTTTGAACTCCTGAGCTCAAGTGATCCTTCCACCTCAGCCTTCCAGAGCGCCAGGATTATAGGCATGAGCCTATAAGGTAGGCTTTTAATGTGGTTTCCAGGGAGCAGTGGGCAGCTCTGTGCTCTAAGGTCTGGGAGATATAGCTCTAGAAGGGACAGAAGGGATTTGCTTTGTGGCCAAGTGTAACTTGGAAACAATATTCTCTGCCATTGCTGTTTTGCAGAAAGCATAATTGAGGCCAAGTCCATGCCAGGGCTAAAGACCAAGAATGGAGTAATGTCTGCAGAGAGAAGGGTAATTAGCAAATTCCTTAATTAGAGTTGGGTTCCTGTTTCTCCAGTCAATTCTAATCACTTGCTAGGTTTTAACTCAGCTCCTTTGGCCTGCAGTGTGCAGCCACAGGGCTCAGAAAATCAGGACCTTGAATAAAGTAAGTAAGATTTGGTTTCCCCTTCTGTAAAAAGACTATCACATAACTTATTTCCTGAAGCTACAAGGATCCAAAGAAATAATACATGGAAGTGTTGGCAAGCTCTCAAGTTTAGTTATTTATTACATTAGTGATAACAACGCCTTATTAGTCATTAATGCCTATTAGTAAATGATTCTGTACTTAAATTTCAGGCTTCACTGAATCCCACTGACTTCCATTTCTCACCAAGGTGCCATTCTGCACTGATACCTGTAACTGAAGCTTGAAGATTTACTTAGGCACTGAAAGATTGATCTGGACAAAATTCATGAAGATTCTAAGTTTTTTCCTGTTCACTAGACATTAGCCATCATTGCTAGGATGTAACATCCTTCTCTTATTCTGATAGGAATTTGTATTTAAATATATGTTTAGAAAATGTCTGTTGAAAAGCTGTAGTAAGTCAAATGGGGGAAATAATGAGCTTTTCCTGAATGAAAATCTCACACTGGAATGAACTTTGATGTTTCAATATATGGTGCCTCCGTTCTAGGTTGTTACTGAAATACTTTTCATCTTCCATTCCACATCTCCTTCCTCTCCTCTAGACTTGAAAAGTGTCATCATGGATGCTAAAGAAAGGCTCTGGAAGTGCTCCAGACTAACGAAGGATAAAGAGATGTGACAGCTAAATGCAATCTCTGACCCAGACTGGATTCTATACCGGGCGGGGGAGGATTCTATAAGGACATTATTGTGGCAGTTGACAAAAATGGGATATGGACAGTAGATTAGACAAAAGTATTGTTTCCATGCCAAATTTACTGAAGTTGATAATTATACTATAGTTATATAAGAGAATGTCTCTATCCATAGGAAATACACGACATATTTAGGAGCATGAGACCATGATGTATGTAACTTTTCCTAAAATGGTTCAAGGGAAAAATATACATATGTTTGTATTATACATATATATGTGTGTGTGAGTGTGTGGGTGTGTATAGGGGAGGGGGAAGCAAATACTAAAGCAAATGGGTAAACTGTTAGCAATTGGTAGATCCTGGTTAAAAAAATACAGGTATTTTTTCCTTTTTTTAATTCTTGTAATTTTTTTTTATGTGTAAAATTATTTCCAAATAAAAGAAAAAAATCAGGCCTGCAGGTCCTGCTTTAGTTCAGGAACATTTATCTCTCTGCCCTACTCTTCTGTTCACTGGTTTGGTTCTGGGGACCATGTTGATGTCTGACGATATCTTAGAACAGATAACATCAGTAATTAAAAAATCTTTTTATTTTTAATTTGGTAGCGAAGCCCTTTCTTTGCAAATGAAATCTTATGTGGAGCCCCAGGCTGTAGAGGAGATGACAGAGCTTGCTCGGATTGAAGTGGGCGTGTTTGGTGCGTTTGCTGGGGGCTGTGCTGGAATCCTGCACACCGCACTTCCCCTGCCAGCTGGGCAGCCCTGGGGCACCTCCAGGCAATGGACTTTGACAACCACTGATCTAAATTAAACTGGCCATAGTGCGGCTGACCTTAGTAACCCCCGAATGAGAATGACTGCTCTGTGATTGGATGAAAACCTCAGAATGACTTCAGAGCGGTTGACTTATGCTTTTTGGATAGGGTCTCATGTGTGCTCAGTGATAAATGACCAGTTTTTTTCCTGCCTCTCCATGAGGTTGTTCTGTCCTTGGCCTGTGGTTCTCACTTGACAGCTATTCAGCTACAAGGCCCTGTAGGTCAAGCCCAGTGTGTGATCGTTTCAAAGAGTCGAGTCGTTTCGGAAGAAGTGTGTATAGATCAGACTTGTGTAAATAGAATCACATTTTTTCATAGCTGCTTCCTGGTCATTTGGGATTAATTTTCAAACGGCCATGGTGCCTCGTTGCAGATGGGATTTGTATTTATCCAACCGCTTGCTTTCTTTCCTTTTCTGTCAGGTAGTTAAGAGTCTTTAACACATTTGGTGGAGAGGAGCTTGGTATTTAAAGGAATCCTTGGCAAACCCTTTGGTGACTTAACCCCCCAACTTAACTGCTCTGAAAGTTGGAACCTCTGTATATTTAAATCTATTTTATAACTCAAACCTGAGTCAACCTAAAATCTAAGTGTATGATTTATTCAGGGAGCCTTAGAATATCGTATATAAGAAATTCATATTGTTTAAGAATATGTAGCCATCTTCTTAGTGACTTACCTTAATTTTCCATAAGGCAGGACCCAAGACCCTAATTGCTACCCACCCCATAGTTCTTTTCATCGGAAGACAAGACTCTGACAGGGTGAACTGTTGTACAGTTGAGGACAGAGAAGTCCCTTGGCTTTTATCTCTTGTGACAATTCCTATTGAATGGCAGTGACTTTCTGGAGCCTTATATTGAGAAGGTTTCTGGGGTAGCATCTGGGCTTGATGACAATGAACGCCACGATTGATTTGTGATGTCTGCTAGGGTGTGGCAGGGGGATGTTACTCAAGTGTATGCAGCACATGTGATGCTCCTGGCCTAAAAATAACTCTCAGGGGTTCTGTCTGGTTGGAAGGAACACACTGTCCCATTGACCATGAGCACTGGTCTGTTTTATATACCTTCTTACTAAACAAGGAACCCCGGCTGTCATGCCCTAGATTAGATATGGGAGGACCTAGAAAGCCCTTGCTGAGGCTTTGGGTGTTTTCCCTGCACCTATTTCTGCCCAATACAGCAAAGGAGCCCTTAGTGCAGGGTGTGACAAAATTCAGGGTACCTTACCCCCCCACCTGTACCTTCAACTGGCTGGCACATTCATCTTGAAATTTTAGAATCCCAGCCTTTCTTTTTAAGATTTCAGAACCCTGAAATTTCTTACAGTTGTAAAAACTCTTTGATGTTTCCTTTTCATTTAAGTGCCAAGAAAAGTTGACCCTGGCAAAACCCAACCTCTTTCAGCACTTACCTGAGGCATAAGAAACAGAACTGAATTTTGAGAAAATTTCTCTGTGAAGCTCTGCCTGATCCTCACAGATGGATGGAGAATTCTCTGTCCTTGAATCCTGCAGCATTTTGTACCTCTTAGATTAACTATGTAGTGCTGTTGGACTACTTTTTCATTGGGGTCCCTTTCATCCTCCCCATTAAATGATAAGAACCTTTCAATGAACATTTAATCAGCAAAAGTGTTCGAAGGCCAATTATTATGTTTTTCTTTTCTTTGTCTTCTCACAGTGCTTGGCAACGTTGCAAAGACCCCTTCAAAGACCTTCTAAGACCCTACTACACATTTTCAAAGTGAATTGTTTCAAAAAGACTTGTTTTCGGAAGTATTTTCAGGGTAAGAATAAAGAGGCTGGCTGAGCCATGTTAATCCAGGTATTCAGATGGAAGTGTGTCTTCCATCCTTCCTTGCCTTTCCCATTTCTCCAGGTGTTGAGATTTGAGTTACTTTCAGAAATCCTCAAAGACCAACTTCTTGGAGCTGAATAGTTGGAGATGTTCTGACCTGGAGGCAGGGTATTAAAGGCAGCACTCAGAAGAATTCAATGCATGTTTTATTCACAAACGGCCCTGAATGAGGAAGACTGTGTGACTGTCATCATATTTCCCAGAAATGCACGCTTGGATTACCCTTCCCTGAAGCAGGCCCGGTCTACGCAGTTCTTTTAAGTCAGATACTGTTGTTTCGGGCACACTTGCCTGCATATGTTCTAACTTTGGGGCCATAAACATGAAGATGGAGGCCAAAATAACTCCATATGCAAGAAGTCACCGCTGGGAGTGGGGCCCCGGAGAGGAGAGAAAGTGGTGTGGGGAACTGAGAAAGGGCGGTTTCAGCAGGGCTGTTTGCAGTAGAGAAGGAGGGTCCGCATTTCTATCCTGAAAATTGTATAAAATGGCTCTTTCCTGCCTCACTTCCTCGTGCCTCCTTTCCTCTTTGCTGAGGGATCTGTGACGATGCTGCAATTAAAAAGTTGAAAATAGGAAAAAGAAACAACAACAACAAATCGAAAATGACATCTATAGATGTGCCTTGTTTCTTTGATTAAAAGAAATTGGAAGAGTGTCAGAGAATTTCCATGTGACTCTCCTTCAACATACCGTCCTGGTTTTATTCTATCAGGTGGATTTTCTTTTTTTTTTTTTTTTTTTTTTTT
>VBSM01001562.1:56798169-56831035 GCA_008086735.1 Cheirogaleus medius
ACTCTAGCCCGGGCAACAGAGTGAGACTCTGTCTCAAAAAAAAAACAAAAAAAATGAATCTTCTTCTTTATTTTAGCCTTTTTTTGCTTCCTTCAAGGCATTCATCCAAATTCCTAATTATTTTATTTGTTTGTTTATTAGCTTTTGGATTCCCTAAAATGTAACCTCTTTGAACACTGGGACTATGTCCTGTTTTATCACAGTGTTGCCTGTGGCCAAATACTGGTTGAATAAAGGAATAAGCTTGTGACTCGAGTCAAGTCCCTAAATGGAGCTGGCAGGAACAAAACGCACTAGACATTTGCCAGCAGGGTCACCAGCGAGCGAGGCTGCCATCCAAGGGTTTATCTCAACAGCCTCCTTCCCCCGCGGACGGCCGGGTAGGTCAGGAGTGCTGGTGTGGAGACGTGCAAAGAGAGAAGCAGAGCTCCTTTCTGCTAAAGCCGCGGTGCACTCCTGGTAATTCAGCAGTGAGGTCATGTGAGCCAGCCTAGGTGTGAGCTTGAGACTGTGTCCTTTTCTGGCAAAAGGTGGGGATGTGGGTCATAGTTACAACTTTGAATATTAGAAAGAAACACCGCTTGGAGTCTTTCCTGGAAAAAACATGGCCTTTTAATAGCAGACATTCATTCAGTACGCCCTGAAGGCGTCTTCTCAGCCAGGGTGGCGCTGGGGTGAGGAGGCCCTGGGATGGAGACAAGGGACGCAGTGTCTCGGGGAGACCGCTGCGTAAACACTTATAACACAGAGTGACAAGCGCTGCTGCGGAGGGAAGGGCGGGTATCTGGGGGAAGCTGGGGGCGCCGGGCTGTGCCTGGGAGGGAGGTCACCCACGGCTTTCCTGAAGGGCCAGCCTTAGCGTGCTTCTCCTTGCTCGTTCCTTAAAAGAGGATTTGGTGACCTCTGCTGGGAGATGGGACCTCCAGCCTGCACTGGACAGTGGGTGCAAGGACAGGGAGATTTGCACAGGACTAAGACGACTTTCTAAAGTAAAATACTGGCTTTAAGAGAGAACCTGGAGGGAGATTTGATAAAAGATGGAGGGGCTTGGACCAACAGCAGCGAGAAAATACAAGGGCTAAAGCATGGATAAAGCTGGAGGGCTGGGGGTGGGAAATGAGAGTAGCGGGAAAACAGAAACGCAGGCCCAGCCTAGTGGGTTCTGCTGATTTCTGGGATTTGGACAGGGCACTTCCATTTCCAAGAATTTATTATAAGGGAACCAATTGGATATACACACAAAGATGTTCCTCCACTGATGGTAAACACTAGACCAGCTAAACACAGGGGTCCATGAAATTATGTATGGTCTCCCCAGAATATGATGGGACCATTAGGAATAATGATATCATTTTATTTATATTGATATGGAAAGTCATTTGGGAAATGTTGACAAGTAAAAACTCGGTTACAAAACAATATTAAAAACATATAACGGTTTAGAAGTAAACACAAAGTGCTCACAGTGGGGTAGTGAAGAACAATTAGTTTTTGCTTTACAATGTTATGTGGTTCCCCAACCCCAATGAGTAGGTTTTAAATTTACAACCAGAAAATCAGTAAAGTTATTCTTCGTTTTAAGAGAAAAAATCCACAGGATTTTCAAAGAGATGATTAGGGCTAGAGTCCCAGTCGGGTAGTTGTTAGAAAATGCTGGTGCTCCTTCCAGATCCTCCAAGGAGATCCTCCCAGCAGGCAGGGGCTCTGGATCTTGTAGCCTTGACTCTAGATGGGGAAATGAACGCTTCCTTGGGTTTGCTCCCCCAAAATGACCTGAGGGGTGGGGATGTGATCCCCCTTTAATACTCTAGAATAGGCCTGGGAGGAGGAGGCACCTTCCCATGCTGGCTGCACAGTAGAATCTCTAGGGGAGCCGAAAATAAACCCACCCCTCAGACCAATGAGGTGCGACTCTCTGGGGATGAGGCCCAGGTGATGGGTGCAGATGATACTATTCTGCAGCTGGGGTTGAGTCTCTTCTAATTAGAAGATAATGAATGAAAAATAAATAGCATCATAAATCTGGACCAGCTTTTTAAAACATGCCAGATCTGAGCATTGATCTTTGAAAAAAGGATTCCCTGGTCAAATACTTCTAGTACCTTCCTCTAGGAAAATCTCAAAGTCTATGAGCAAATAAAGGCTCTGGGAAGTCCTGCAGTAAAGAGTTTCTGTTTGATTTGTTTTAATTGGCTTTTCCAATCGTTTCTGATTGTGGAAACTTTTGTCTGGGGTAACCCTTTATCTTGGGTTAGCAGCGTCTGGCCAGTGGCTGGAGTCTTTCTTGCATTCTACAGCGTTTGGCCACCCTGTGGGGACACTTCTCTATAAGGACCTAGGACACTGGTGAGACCAGAGCAGATCCCTGGACACCCAGCAAGGTGAAGGGCAAGAGCTCCAATTCTGGAACGTGGAGTGAGCCTGTTGCCCTGGCCTGGGCCGGTGGGGAGGGGACACCCTGGCATACACAGGAGGAAAATGAGGTCCGAAGAGGTTATTGAGCGCCTTGTCCCACATCAGGAAGCTGGGCTAAAATCCAGACTTTCTGCTTCTCAGCTAGACCCCTCCTCCTCCCTCACCAAGTCTAAGATGTTACTTCAGGCATTTTATGATCTTTGAATACAGGAACACTTCCATGATTAATGGGAAGTTTCTGCCTGCTTATCCCATTTTGTGTTCCTATCTCCATCTGCCAAGAAGACACCCAAAGCTCTAAGTATCATTTGGTTGGAAGGAATGTTTAGAATTGAAGAGTTGCTTTGACACAATTAAAAGCTTCCAGAAGGCCGTTATGGCGCCAATTATTTACTTAGCGATAGCAAGCTATTTAAATTTCATTATGGAGTAGAAAATAGGGAGATAAGAACAAAATATGGTCAGGCTGACTGTGACCTCAAAACCCCTGCTCCGTTTGTTCACAAAAGATAGCAGAAGCAGAACATTCTGATTCAAGGATCGTTTTGCTAAACTGTGCATTCTCTTAAATGGAATTGTTTCTTAATCTCTTTGTGGGCTGCTAATAGGCCATTTAACAGGGTGTTCCAAGGCAAAGTGAGTCTGGACGAAATAGGGCTACTGACTTGCGGAGGGGCACCCCTGTGCTGCAGGTGGCTGGACAGTGATTCAGTGACTCCCTGCTTTGAGCTGAGTGAGATTCACAGTGGTAAAGTCATGAACATTCCCCATCCCAATGCAAAGAAAGGAATGTTCACATTCTCCATGCCCTGACATCCTTCTCTATGTATCACTTTAACTGTTGAAACTCTCCTTCCTCTTCTCCGTCCACACTCAGGGCTGTTCTCTATGTTCTATGGTTATTTTAACTATAACATTTCCAATGACACAACTTCTCATTTAGTTCTTCCTATAGGGGGTAGGAAGGGGCTGTAGGGTGTAGCAAAGCAGAGGGTATGGTTCAGGAGATTGTCAAAGGAGGCCTTATCTGAGATATACATATACACGCATAAATGCAATATATATGTAATGTATATCAAATACACACACATATGTGTTTAAATTGAGGTATAATTTACATACAGTGAAATACACCCTTTTTAGTGTATAATTTTATGAGTTTTGACAAATGAATCCAGTTGTATAACTACTACCAAAATCAAGATATGGAATGGTTCCACCACTCTACAGAGTTCTCCTTTCTTCTACCTCCAGTCCCTGGAGACCATGGATCAGTTTCTTGTCTCCATAGTTTTGCCACTTCTAGAAAGTCACACACATGGAATCGCATGGTATGTGGTCTTTTGAGTCTGGCTTCTTTCACTTAGCATAATACGTTTGAGATTCATCCGTGTTGTCGTGTGTATGTGTCAGTAGTTTGTCCCTTTGTGTTGCTGAGTAGAGTTCCATTGGGGTGTGTGTGTGCAGCACAGTGTGTTTCTCCCTTCACCAGTTAAAGGACACTGGGGTTGTTTCTAGTTCTTGGCAAGCACGAATAAAGCTGCTATAAATATTCACACACAGGTATTTGTGTGGCTATACATTTTCAGTTCTTTTGAGTAAATACCTAGCAGTGGTATTGTTGGGTCCTGTGGTATGTTTTTATATAACTTTATAAGAACTTTATGTTTAATTTCATAAGAAATTTATATGTTTAACTTTATAAATAATATATAATTTTGATTTTAATTGTTTTTAACTTTATAAAAGGGTATTGTGCTGAAGTGATCTTTTGAGGATCATCATTTTTTTCACCTAGTATCACATTGTTAAGATTTATCCATATCATGACTCGTCTCTTCTCCTATTGATGGGCATCATGTTGTTTCCAGGATTTTGTTATTGTTTTGTTTAACTACTGACATTGTTGTACACATCTCTTCTTGTATTAGTTATTGATTTCTGTGTAACAATATAACCCAAAACTTAGTGAGTTAAAAAACAAAAAGAATGTGGTACCATGGAAACTTTCTTATATTCTGGCAAGAATGTATGTTGGCATAACCAACACTTTAGAAAATATCTTGGCATTATCTAACAAATTTGAAGATCTACATAGGCAGCAATTCCACTGTTAGGATTATACCCAATATAAAAACATGCATATGTACAACAGGTGAAATGCACAAGAAGGCTCAGAGCAGCACTATTACAATCAATAGTCAAAAACTAGAAATCCATGTCCAACCACTGTAGAATGTATAGGTTATGGTTTTCACATCAAGAGATGAAATAAATGGTGAATATAAATGAATCACAGCTACAGTCAGCAATACAGATAAATCTCATAATAATGATTGAAAATGCCAGGTACAAACTATATACACATTTGTATAATTTCAAAAACAGGCAAACATAAACTATAATCTTAAGGTGCACATTTAGATGATATAAACTAAAAAGAAAAGCAAGAAAGTAGATTACTATAAAAGTCAGGAGAGTGGTTACTTCGGGGAGTGTTGGTAATGTTCTAACCAATGTTCTATTTATTGTCCTGGACGTCAATTAAACAACTGTTAGCTTTATAGCAAAAAAAAAAAAAAAAGAAAAAAATATATAAAACACACATTTGTTATCTCATGGTTTCTGTGAGTCAGGAGTCTGGGCACAAGACTGCAATCCAGGGCTGTGGTGTAATCTTAAGGCTCGACTGGGGAAGAACTCACTTCAAGCTCATGTGATTGTTGTAGGATTCAGGTCCTTGCAGGTTGCCAGAACCAGGGCCTCATTCTTTTGCTGGCTATCTGCCAGAGGCCACCCTCAGTTCCTTGTCACTCAGGCCTCCCTAGGGTGGTAACTTGCTTTGTCCCAGCCAGCAGAGGAGAGAGTCTGCTGGCTTGACAAACATTACAATCTTGTGTGACATAATCATGGAAGTGACACCCATCACCTTTACTATATTCTATTGGTTAGAAGCATGTCACCAGTCCTACCCAGTTACAGGGAGGGGATTGCACAGGGGTATGAATACCAGAAAGCTGGGATAGTTGGGGGCCATTGTAGAGTCTAACTGTCTCACTCACATGCATATAATTTTTTTTTTTTTGAGACAGAGTCTTACTCTGTTGCCTGGGCTAGAGTGCCGTGGCATCAGCCTAGCTCACAGCAACCTCAAACTCCTGGGCTCAAGCAGTCTTGCCTCAGCCTCCCAAGTAGCTGGTACTACAGGCATGTATCACCATGCCCAGCTAATTTTTTCTATATATTTTTGGTTGTCTGGCTAATTTCTTTCTATTTTCAGTAGAGACAGGGTCTCGCTCTTGCTCAGGCTGGTCTCGAACTCCTGACCTTGAGCAATCCTCCTGCCTCGGTCTCCTGGAGTGCTAGGATTACAGGCGTGAGCCACTGTGCCTGGCCACATGCATATGATTTTCTCTTGCATTTATACCTGGAAGTAGAATTTCTGTGTCCCAGGGTACTCTGTTCCTAAAAATGCTCTTTACTTAAAGAGCTTTTTTTCTGGAGTTAATAAAGCCAGGCCAGCTTTCTTTTGATTAATATTTATGTAATATCTCTTACATTCTTTTGCTTTCAACCTTTGCATATCCTTATATTTGAAGTATTTTTTTTGCAAATAGCACATATCAAAATTTTAAAAATAAATCCAATCTGTCAGCTTTGGTGTTTTAAGTGGCGAGTTCAATACATCTACCTTTGTTATAATAAATGATAGACATGGACCTATTTTTATCATTCTAACTTGTTATTTCAGTTTGTGCCACTTTTTGAATGCTTTCTTCTGATCTTTCTTTTATTTGTAGTAATATATGTGTATCTCCGTAATTTTTCCTAATAATGTAAAAATTTAGGATTCCTTCTCCCTCTCTGTCCTATTATGTTGAAATAACTTAAGCTTTTAATTCTGCATTATTATAGATGTACTTTCTCTTTTTCTTTGGCCTCAGTTTGCTTTTTATTTTTATAAGCAACAGAGTTTATCAAGATATTTGATTGCCCTTGTTCCACAAATCTCTTGCAGAACCTCTTGGATTTTTCTCTTCCATAGTACTTCAATCAAAACTGTTTACAGTGTACATCTTTCTACAGCGAATCTTGTATGCTTGAGAATATTTTTATTTGACTCTAATATTGAATGACAGTTAGGTTGAATATCAAATATTAGGTTCCAAATTCTGTTTCCTTCAATTCTGTGAAAACATTACTCCATTTTTTTTCATCCAATATTGCTGATGTCACTCTGATTCTTGTTCTTTTGTATGTGGTCTGCTCTTTTTATGAGAGCTTTCAGAACTTTTCCTTTTTAAAAAAGTCCTTGAACTTTATTATAATATACCTATGTATGCATTTTTCCTCTATATTTATTCTACTATATATATATGAGAAAAATGGATCTTTGTTATGTCCTCAAATATTTTTTCCTCTTCATTTTTTCTCTTTCTTTTAATGGAACTCCTATTGTCTGGATGTTAGTACCTCTGCATCTATCTTCCTTATGTTGTAGCTTTTCTTTTATATTGTCTATTTCTCGGTTCTTTTCTTTTGCCTTTGGGGATATTTTTTCAATCTGGTATTCCAAATTACTAATTTGTTCTTCAGCAGTAACAATTCTGCTCTTTATTTCTGTTATTATATTTTTGTTACTAATATTTCTGGGTCTATTTGATTCTTTTCATGTTTTCTTGTTTCCTAATAATTCTTTCTTCTATCTTTTAATATATTTATCAGGATGATTAAAAAATATTTGGCCCATCTGTTCTAATGTTTCTGCTTCTGTTGGAATCTGTAATCTAGGAGGTGATTTTCATTTTGCAATGGCTGTGCTCCTCAAATGTCTTGTTATTTTGTTTTGTGTTCTCGTTTTTTCCCTAGGGCACTGGCTCCTCCGGCAGTACATTTGGAGAAAAGCAGATCCAGTGTTAGCCCCAGTGAACTCAGGCATGGGGTAGATGAGTTCCAGGGCAGAGAGCCCCCAAGATTACATGCAACTGCCCCTTATCCCACCAAATAAGCCCTCAGGTCAGGTCTTCATCCTTTGTCCCGCAGAGAGAAGGAAATTTGCAGGAGACACTCAGAATTCAGTGGTTTTAAATCTTGGCTGCACATCCAAATCACCTGGTAGGTTTTAAAAGTCCTGATGCCCGGGCCATGCCCCAGAGCAATTTCACTGGAATCTCTGGAGGTGGAATCCAAACATCAGTGCTTTTAAAGCTCCCCAGGTGATTTCCATGTGCAGCCAAGTTTGAGAACCACCAGCAAGACCCTATTATCATGCTCCAGCCCTGGGAGTTTGAAGGGGAAGAGATGTGGAAATAAATTCTGGAGATCAGTTGATGCCGCCTGGTTTTTCTTTTCTTCTGAGGACATTTGGATCAGATTTCTATGTCTTGGAAGGTTGGGGTACAGGCACTATTCTCCCCAAGAAGATTGAGGGTGGGGTAGAGGAAGCAGGAACAGAATTCCACCAATTTTTCTATTTTATCTTCTTCTACCCTGCTGAGCTGATTCCTGCATTCCTGTCCTGATTCCAGGACAAAGCCACCAACCAGCCCACAAACCCCAGTCCAAAACAACCCCAGTTAATTTCAAGGGTTTCTCGCAATTTTCTCTTCTTTACTTTTCTAGTCCCTGTGGGGTTTGGGGGGGTGAGAGGTGGAGTGAGTATCCTGCAGTCATGTTAGTTCAGCATTTTTGGCTGAACCGGAGCTCCTCAGAGTGCAATCGGTGGATCAGAAGTGTTGGCCTCACCTAGGAGCTTGTGAGAAATGCAGAATCTCAGGCCCCACTCTGCACCTATAGAGTCAGAATCTGCATTTGAACAAGATTACCAAAAAATTCCTGAGCACATTAAAGTTTGAGAAGCTTGCTTTACACGGCAAAGATGCTGAACATCTTTACACGGCAAAGATGTTTAAATTGAATCAGGCACCTTTTTGACGATGTACCTCAAAGTTTGCTCGGTCATGTTGTCCCTATAAAATGTTGATTTTGGTTCTTTGATGTAAGCTTTCTCTGCCCTAGGCCAGAATTCAACAATGCTGGATTTGCCTGCCATGCAGATGGATTTTTAAAACAGAATGCTTTAGTTTAAGAAAAACAGCGCTCTAGTAGCACCATCTACCTCTCGGTTGTCATACTCATCGCTATTGCAATTTAATATTTGCTGGTGTGGACACTTAGTTAATATCTGTCCTGATATGGTAAGTTCCCAAGGGACCAGGAAGGTATCTGACTTTATTAACTGTTGTTTCCCTAATGTTCAGTCCAGTGTATGGCATAGAGCAGGTACTTAATAAATATTAATCGAATGAGATAAATGACTTTAGTGCTTGTAGAAATCTACTCAATTGATGGCTGTCTATTGAATGCTAGTATGAATGAATACACCTGTAACGTGTTCTTTTTCTAAAAAATGTATGTAGTTTTGGGGAATATGTTTCTTCCATCCTTACTCTTTCTTGTCATTATTAGTAAATACAACTACTTGAAGTTTTAGAGTCTTATGGTTAATTTTTTAAAAAAACTTTTGAATGCATACTAGTATAATATTTAAATAAATACTGATATTTAGAATTTCTTAATTAAATGTTTACATTTTTCTCTAT
Source organism: Cheirogaleus medius (assembly GCA_008086735.1). Lineage (NCBI taxonomy): Eukaryota > Metazoa > Chordata > Mammalia > Primates > Cheirogaleidae > Cheirogaleus > Cheirogaleus medius. Next base: position 56,807,187 of record VBSM01001562.1, read on the forward strand.
AAAATAAAACAAAGCAAAATTATTGCTTTTAGGGAATTTCACATCTTCTTGGTATTCTTAGGAAAGAACTAATGTATTTATGATATTAGAAGAAAAAGCAAGGGAGTAAAGAGGCCATGGCAAGGCCTGGGCACGAATCCTATTTGACCTGTTTTTGCTTCCACTGTCCTCTCATTCCTTCCCACCCCCACGTAGGCCCAGGCAGCAGCCCAGCCAATAAATATTAAATCTATTATTCCCCTGCTCTGTTCTCTCTGCCCAATAGCCAAAGAAGCATTGGCCGTGAAATAGTCTGGCTTCTCATCAGACAGAGAGAAGTGGGAGGGAAGTGTGCACGGCTTAAGAAAAGCACCTGACAAAACTATAATTCATTTTCAAAAAATTATTTGTTTGTTTTTAGAGACAGGGTCTTGCTATGTTGCCCTGGTTGTCATGACCTCCTGAGATCCTCCTGTCTCAGCCTCCTAAATAGCTAGGACTACAGGGTTACTCTGTGCCCAGACAATTCTTATATTATGTAGGGTGTATAAACAGGCATTTAAATAAACACTTTATTTAATTTGAATATTAAATTTTATTGGTAAAGATAGGGCATGCATTCCATTATACTGGATGCTGATGTCTTTTATAGTTATGGTTCCCAAAAGACATATGGTTCTCCCAAAATATAATCCAGCTTCTATAACTCTGAATGGGGGTCCAAGTCCCCTTTCTCATGCAACCCTGCTTCTTTTCCTTGCCCCAACAAGGCTGATTACACAGACATAATAATTACATGTGCAGCAGCATACAATTAAAAAATGATTTTTCAAAGATTTTGCCCAGCTTTTTGATAGAAAACTTGAAACAAGGTATTTGCTTTAAACTTGGCATAGCTAAAGACCAAAGACCAAAGTGATGTCTATGACCGGGAGAGTCTGACTAATCACTGAATACCGTTAGAGAGCCAGTAGCACAATATGTGTTTTTTTACTTGTCAAAGGCGATGAAAGATATGCAAGCAAAATAATGAAAATGACATGGAAATGGCTTTGTTTTGAGCATCGCTGAGCTTTAAAGCAAAGTAACTTATTCTCATTTTTTCATAAAATGTTCAATTGTAAAGTATAGAGACTATTTGAAAGTGTTTTAATTTTTTAATTCCTGAAATGTGGGATTTATCAAACAAATAAATGCAGACCTTATCAAGACATTTGGGGGCTGCAGTTTCATTTATTGTAATTAATCCTCATATTTCAAAATCAGTTGCAAATTCTTCATTGCATTAGGGAAATACTAAAAAAAGGAAAAGACAACAATTATTGAGTTCCAAATGAATGCATGTCTTTATTCTTTCTAGAGAGTAATTATTAAACACAATAAAAACCTAGTGGAATCTCATTTCTACACATCATTAAAGAGTTCTTGAGCCAAACAAACAATGACCTTTTGTTGATGAGACTGTAAAAATTATTAGTGCGGAAAAAATTATCTTTATTTCAGGGAGGACGTTGTTACATTCCCACCTCCTCCTGCTCTCGATCACTTTTCTTTGCAGGGTTGGGGAAAATAACCAGATAAAAACTGATTTCACCAGCAGAGGTCACCCTTTCTCCTTTGTCATTCCCAATGAGCGGCTTAGTTGTGATTCCTCAGTCCAAGGAAATGCAGTTTTCAGCTTGAAGCACAGCCAGAGGGCTGATGGAAATATATGCATCATTCACACCGGCTGTGTTTTCTTACATATGCACCATGTAAACGTATTACTCTACCTGGACTCCTGTGTGGATAGCTCGCATACATATAATAGGAACCATTAGGTTATGTATGACAATCCTACTCTGTAGTTAATCCACTTCGTTAAGTATTAGTTTAATGCTTACTGGTGCCAGCTCAAATTCTGCCCAGTTCTCTGACTCACGGACCAAAGAGTAGGTTTTTGTAACCCCCTGGAGGTGACTGGCACAAGTCTTCAGAGAGAATCCCTTGGTGAATTTCCGCAGGGAAAAAGGAACATTGGCCAGGCAGAGAGCCCAGCACCAGGTACTGCAAGGTAAGCCGCAGAGGTATAAGTCCCAGTCCCGGCTTCTGCATTTAGGTTTGTTTCGAGAACAAATGCATGTGTTTGTAGTTCATTTGAGACTCACGATGGACCACAGAATTGTACACGAGTGGCCAGACAGATTACCTCCTCAAGGCCAGGGGTGAGGGATAGAATTGCTCTGGTCCTGGTGCCTTGTGCCGGGTTAAGGGAAAAGCACTCAGCACGTGCCTGGCCAAATCCAAAAATGGATTTCAGGAATTTCTTTTCTCTTTCTCCCTTTAGGAGGGAAATAATCGGCGTTTCCCGGATTCCCTGGAAAAGTTGGGCTCGTTGGTTTTACAATGGTCAGTGAAGATCTTTTCTAAATTAAACTCCCTTCCTTCCCTTTCTTTTCTTTTTTCTGTAAACAGAACTTCTCGTTGCCATTTGAGAAGTTTAAGAACATGGTGGATCGTGGAGATTCTCTGTGGCTGCTGCTCTTCCCGTGGGCTCCAGATGGCACAGTCACAGTGTGCAGGGGTGAGGTGGCACCTCCTAAAGAGCAGAAAGGCCCTTCTCCCATGCAGGAAGCGGGGTGGCTGAAGGGTCATGATGACGGACCTCCAGGGGATGCTTCCCGGGGGAGGAAGATCTGCCTGTGCCCCTGACATCACCCTCTGGGTCCCTCCTCTTTCTGGCTGCTGGGCCTTTTGCCCTCCCGGCTGGCTCTATGCCGGGGCATTTGCTCCTTACCCACCCAGCATGCTGACTGGTGCTAACTTGCAGGAGAATGTGGTTAAATAGGAATTTTGCGAGCTGCTTGTGCAACCATTGGTAGCTTGAATCAGCCTTGGTGGGAGCATTTACAACATAGAAATTGGCAAACCCTGCAAATCAATCCCCCCCCAACCCCACTGGTTTACCAGCCCTCAGCTGACACGTCCTTCTCAGTACCAGCGGAAACACACCCGCATCATCGCACTTTAGACAGTGACAATCTTTGGACCTTTTGATAAAAATATTTACTAGGGAAAAAAAGAGAAAAAGTAGCCTCACTTTTTTCTCCTCCTCCTTCAAAAGCTTTGAAGCAAAAGTTTTCTTTATCAAGTACAGATTTCTGCTCTTAATTTTAACCAGAGATTGCTCAGAAGAGGCAAGTGGTCCCAGCTTTCAGGCACAGTCTGATCCCTTTCCCTAAGCCCACACTTGGCCTAGATGATTCACCCCCAAATTTCCTTTTAAAACTCCCTTGTTGTCATCATACTGCCAGCTCTGACTTCCTGAAGGCAGCTGTCCCCTGACATCGTCCCTAGCCTTAGCCAGGCAGGTCCTTTGCTGGTCCTTTTTGGCCCCAGAAGGCACGCCAGGTGTTCAGGCCTGTGGGGGCTGCCTGCTCCTTCCAGGTGTGTGAGAGGTGATGCTGTTTCCTGTCACTCCACGGCATCATCCTACTCCTTGACAGGGGAGTCTGGATTCCGCCAACTTGCACCTGCGCTGCTGCTGAGGCCAACGCCCAGGAGGAGAGGAAGGTGGAAGAAGGTCGTTCCTTCACCCCCTTCCTCATCCTGACTCTGAGCCCTGCTCTTCCACACGCTGAGGAAGGACAGCTGAGGCGGTCTGGAGGTGGCGTGTTACAAAAAGGACAGGGATTCCGGAACGAAAGGGCCAGAGGTATTGGGAGGAGGTTGCCCGCGCCCGCTGGGATGGTGTCATATTTTCTGCCATAAATCCACTGCCTCATTCTTATGACCTTATTTAACCTGAATTACCTTCCTAAAGGGCCTATATTCAAATACAGCCACACTGGGGACCAGGGAGTCAACACATAAACTACGGGAGGACACAATTTAGTCCACAAATTGGGAACTGATTCTGTTTTAAATGTATTTACAGAAAAAAGAAATATCCTCATAATCTCCTTTAATTCCCTCGTTCAGATTTAACAACTCTCTCTTTAGGAAAGTCTTCCACATGGTCCAAATTCTGCCCCAGGCAGGGTGGATCCATTCTTTCTCCTTCTTGCTTCAGTGGGGAGGGCAGAGAGTGGATCTCAATTCTGTATATCCCTGGTTTCCTTCCACACCTATCCCTCAACATTTCTCCACTCAAAATTAATTTTTATTCACTCAAATTTAAATAATAAGCATGTGTAGCAATTTAAGGAGAGGTACACACAGCCAAGTCAAACAAACAGGGAAGAGGCTTTACAGCTCTCAAAAGTGAGAACTTTTATTCCTCAAAACACTCATGAGACAATCGGGTTTGCAAATCACCATGACTTCATCCCCTGTCCTTTTCTTCTTTTCCAAAGAATTCCTTCTCCAATTCCTGTTTCTTCCCCTAGTGGTTGAGGACCTGAAATAAGTCAGGGTAGGAGTCAGACAGCACGTCTGCTTGGTCTCCTCATTCCTGTTCAATTTTCGCTTCATGAATTTAGGTTTCGTGTCTCTCTGGGAGGGGGAGCTCTTGTGCTCGTCACATGTCCCTGTGCCCAGGCTGCCGAGGAGCAGTGACGGGAGCTGGCGGATGTGAGTGGCGAGAGGGTGGCAGCGGGGAAAGAAGTCCAAAGCCGAGTGCACGTCACTCTTCTGTGTACATTTGCGTTTAACGGGAAACTTCTGGAAGCAAGATGCCTGACTGCAAAGGATGTGAGTGCCTGTGAGGAGGATTTCAGACGGGCCCGTTAGAGAGAGATGTTAGTGGGTGTGTGGGGACTTTCTCCAAGTCACACACCATCTAGACCAGCACCTGCCTCTTCCCCTCTCGTCTCAGAGTGTCCCGGAGAGCGGGGTGCGGGGCTGGGATTCAGCCGTGAGAATGTTGGAGGTGTGGCTCTGTGTTTGTGACATACACACACATCTCCTAGTCTCTGTGTGGGTTATATCCGGATCTGGGGTTACTCTGGCCACGTGAGGCCCCAGGTGTACAGGCTTGACAGGAAGTGGGCCCGGGCCAGGTCAGGGGTGGGGCTGGCAGTTGGCCATCTGGGCGGTGGCCACCCTTCCCCCTGCGGAATCCTGCATCTCAGGACTTTAGAGCTGGGAGGCACCTTAGAAGCCCCCCTGAGTGTAAGCCTTTCATTTCACAGATGAAGTCACCGAGGGCCCAGAGGGGTCCTCCCTCTTTCTGGGCTTGTCAGAGGCACTTAAGAAATACATGTTGACTTGACACGACCCACTGTGAAATAGGCGTGACAAAGCTCCCCCGTGGCAGCTGTGTTGGGCTGCTGCAGCTGGCAACGATTGTCCCTCTGTTGGTATAAGCCTAATGGTGGGAGCGGTGGAGGGGCATTGTGGGAGCCTGTTCAGGCTTCGCATGGTACAAGCCGAGGCTTTCAATCAAAGCCTCCTTTCACAAACAAACTGGAGTTTAACAGGATGTCAGAGCTGGAAGGGACCTTGTGAACCATGAGGATCACCTACCTGCTACCCCTGCTGTCCCAGGTTACAGGTGAATAAACTGAGGCCCAGAGATGGAGCGCGACCTGGCTGGTTAGTTGCTGGCCGAGCTGGGCCTTGAGGCCAGCACGAGGCTTCCCAATTTGTGTTCCCCCAGCTGTGCCTTGGTGCTTCTCTTGGCAGCAAATTGCAGGTCTGAGATTGACTGTGTTGTTTGGATTCAGGGAATATGTGAAACGTCACAAGAAGGAAGAACGGGAGGGCTGCGCGCTAGTTGTGACGAGGCGCAGCCTGGTTCTCCTTTGTGCGCCATCTTGTGACTTACGGTGGAGCGAGAGTTATTGTCCCACCAGTGAGACAGAACTGTATAAATTAAAGCTGCAATGAACTGTCTGCTGAAGGTGTGAACAAGGCAGATAAATCCCTGGGAGCTTAGGAAACATCTGCTCCTTACCTCGAAGGCAGAAACTTCACCATAAAGCAGAAAAAGCCAGGACTGGAATCTCTCACTTTCTCTGACGGGGTATGTAACGATTGGGCCCAACCTTCCAGCCCAGTCCACGCCGAGGGAGATGCTTTGGACAACTCACTGGCTTCTCCCTTTCTCCTTTATGAGTCTTGAATTTTCCTGCTTCTGCCATGCCCATGTCCTTGTGCCATTACACAGTCATAGAAGGTAATCTTGACCTCGTCCTTGACCTCAGCTTCCTGCTGAGCCCCAGTGGAGTGTAGGTAAACTGAGTCAAGGGGAGGAATGACAAGAAGGCTGCCAGGCGGGAGCCAGGAGTTGGGGCAGGTCACCAGGTCTTGGGCAGAATCCCTGGTCAGAGGTCAGGGTCTGGGAGTGGATTTGGGGGCCTGGCGATGGGGAAGGGGCAGATAGCTGCCAAGAGCTGAGGTCAAGGATCCAGGAGATCTGAATTGGACTCAGAAGAATATAAAGCAGCACCATGATTTAGGCCTAACACGTGACGTGCTGACTTCCAGCAAAAGGAAATGGTCTTAAACACAAGGGTGGCAGACAGGTGACATCTTGCTTGATGATCCCAAACGAGTGGTGATGGCTATCTGAAGTGTGTTGTCTAGGAGGATCAGAATCCTTGGCTGGGTTAAAGGGTGCTGTGATCCCCTGAAGATGTCTGCTGTGGAGAAAGAAGGATCCGTATTCTAATGCTCCTTATCCTACTCAGCTCTGGTTTGCAGCTTGTACCTCCATGCCCTGTCCACCCATAATCTTTCCGTGTTCTGAACAGCTGCCATGCTGCCCTGCCTGTCCACGTCATGGAGCTACCTTAGAGACGAGCGACCTCCCTTAATGTACTCTTACTCAAGTCTAAGGCTTGTTCTCTTTGTATACTATTACGTTCATATATTGCATGTGTTAAATCTCTTAAACAGGAAATATTAGGTAGTTTCAAAACCTGGAGGCTGCATTGGGCATGGGCCATTGGTTTTGTCCCTGTGTATCACGTTCTCTTGGAGGAGAGTGAGTGTCATTAGTGAGGAAGCAAGGTGGTCTACGCCAGGCTCCTCACTCTAGCCTGGATGGACTCTTACCTTTCCAGACTGTTAAGAAGTGAACATTTAATGAACAGTTTCTAAATGAAATGAACTCTGTTAGGCACAGAAGATCATCACCTCATGAGGCAAGTGGTGACCCAGTCCCTGTGCTCAAGGGGCTTCTACCCTCAGGATTACATATGGCAGGGGAGGGAGGAGAAGGCAAGAATAACTTAGTTCTTAAGTGGTCCTCAAGTGGCTGGTGAGCAGGACCAGTGCAATGGATAATTTAGTTCTTTTGGTCACAGTCATATGGACAGAGTTTTGCTTAGTTGGGGTAAGGGAGCAGGGAGGGAAAAATCCACATTTCTTCTCCTTCCATTTTATCTGCACACATGAGATTGATCAGAGTTGCAATTTTGAACTTTTTGATATTTCTCCAAAGGCTGGTGTCAAAACCCACTCATCTAGGAAACGTGTGTGTAGAGGTAAGCACCTGGGAGTTAGGAAACCTGGGATTGGACTTGGGTGTTTCTCTAATTGCTTCATAGTATGACTTTGGGCAAATTACTTGATCTCTTTGAACTTCAATCTTTTTTTGGTTTGTTTTTTGTTATTTTAAATCTGTAAGGTGGGGTAATAATGCCTGCTTTACCATCTAATAGGATTAAAAGATATTAACATGTATGAATGTGTTTTGTAAATTGTAAAGCACCAAAGGAATGCAAGAGTTTGTTATTATGATATTAAACATGAATAATCGTTAGGTATAAAATGCATACCTATTGTATTAAAATATGAAAAATAGGGCCTTGTTTGAATGGGATATTTACTTCATATTCTATTCACCAATCTAGAATCCATAATCCCTTTCTCTTCTTTCCATTCTTTGGTGATGCCAAGAACCCCATCAATCAATGGTGAAAACCCGTGAGCTGTATTAGCAAAGGTAGAGATTTTTTTCCCTCCCTTGTGTGGTCTGGTTTCTTTGTGGGGAGGAGTTTGCATTACAAATGGGTCACCAAGTGAGGAGTGCAATTGTAGACTGAAAACCCCAGCAGAGTTAACTGGCCCACAGAGAGTCTTAGTCTCTTGGTTACCTCATATTAACCACCTGGGCCAACTGGCCCAAGGCATGATGGGTGACTCCAAGACAAGAACTGAGGTAGGTTGTCTGGAGCTTTTTTTTGAGACAGGATCTCACTCTGTTGCTCTGGCTAGAGTGCAGGGGCATCATCATAGCTCACTGCAATCTCAAGCTCCTGGGCTCAAGCCATCTTCCTGCCTCAGCCTCCTGAGTAGCGGGGACTACAGGTGTGCATCACCACGTCCAGCTAATTTTCTATTTTTTTTTTGTAGAGATAGGATCTTGCTCTTGCTCAGGCTGGTCTCAAAGTCCTTCTCAAAGTCCTCAAAGTGATCCTTCTGTCTCAGCTTCCCAAAGTGTTGGGATTACAGGTGTGAGCTATGACGCCCAGCTTGGAGCTTTCTTTATTCCAGCACCTGACTCTCTTCCCTGCAGCTTTGGCAGGACTCAGTTTTTGTCACTCGCAGACATTAGGTCAAGGAGTTTCACTGCAAATTCTTTTTAGCTTATTTGAACAGAAGAAGGCATTGTCCCATTTGAGTTCAAGGCTTTGCAATTTGGAGCAAGTGCACTTTGAGCTCAGAAGATCAAATGCTGTGCTAGCAACTTGTTTTAATGTTCAATTTCTATAGTTAGGGGAAAAAAGGATTTCAAATGTCATTTGCTGTAATGATTAGCTCCAGTGAGGGATTCTATCTATGATTATTTGCTTCAAAGATTTAATTGGCTGAAGCCTGTATATTTGATCATTAACAAAATGGTCTCCTCTTTTCCACCATGTTAATGATGCTGTTTAATAGAAATGCAGCTTTGATTTCTTCCTGGGCTAAGTTGCTATTTTTCGGGCACTGAGAAGTGTTGGTTTAAGATTTGCCACATATGAGACACGGTCAAATTCCATTTTGTAAAGCTCTGAGCTGGGGGCTGCTCAAAGAGATGGGGCTGGAAAGAATATTCTTGGCCCAGCTGTGGGAAGCAGTTTGTTTAAATCAGAACGAACCAAAGAGGTTGGCTCATGTGGAAACTTTATACCTGGACCACATGTTTTAGACACTTCTGAAAAAACAAACAGCTCCATATTTGCAATTACAAGGTCAAAAAGTCGCATGTTGGCCCCACTGCCAATTCAGCTAACTGAGTCCTCAAATAGTCGGCACTGATGTTGTTAAATAAGAGTATGTTATGGCCACTTAACCAATCTCTGCACCTGGAAAAAATAAAAATTAAAACAAGAAAGAAAGCAAAGTGAATTTGAAACCAGGCTGTAGTGACAATGCTCAGATTCTGAGCGCCTAAGCTGTCTCTACATTCCAGACTTGGAGAGCTATTTGGAAAGCACACATCTTTAAGGGCAGATCTCCTTAATCCATATCTCAGGGGCAAGATTAACAATGTGCAATACCCCACACGGACCTGGATTTCTGGAAATATGTTCTCATGAAAAGTGTCCCACTGACCATGTCATCTTTTTCTTCCTCCTCTGTCTTAAGCCAGCTGGTTTATCTCCTGAAATTCAATATACTTCTCCTATTTTTTTTTCCAGATATGTCAGTGCACAAAAGAGGCTCATGAGAAGAAACAGCTGCACCGATACCAGCAGGAGCTGCTGCAGCTACAGATTTGAGGCGTGCACCTGCGTGGAGTTGGGTGACTGGAGATTTGTCAGGGAAGGGAGTATTGTGGAGCATCAGACCTCTAAAGTCAGAGGAATGGATGGCTCTGGGGGTGGCACACTGGATATCCTGCTGCTCACCTGGAGGTCATGGGATCACACCTGACTTGAATTAGTCAAAAGAATTCCAGGCTTAGGGTTAGTTGGTCATTTATGAATGAAATGATTAGCTGGCTATAACAGTTTCTAACAAACAGATTGTCCACATCAATGGCATCTATTCATTAAGCTACAAGCAAGTGGAATCTCTGTAGACCTCATGGCAGGAGGGGGCAGGGTTGATGAGACTTAGAAGCATCCTGTTAAGACTTCATGTAGATGTGAGTGAGCTGGGAGGCACTGGAGGATTTTGAGCAGAAGGTTGACTTGATATGATATATATATATATTTTTTGAGACAGAGTCTCACTGTGTTGCCCGGGCTAGAGTGCCGTGGCATCAGCCTAGCTCACAGCAACCTCAAACTCCTGGGCTCAAGCGATCCTACTGCCTCAGCCTCCCGAGTAGCTGGGACATATGTTTTAATAGACTCACTCTGTCTGCTATGTTTTGGATAGCAAGGGAGCAAGGTAACATAATCAAGGTGAAAACTAGGATGGTGGCTTGGAGTATGAGGGTATTGCTGAAGGTGGTGAGAAGCTGTTGGATTCTGGGTACATTTTGAAGGTAGAGCCAAGAGACTGTTCTAATGGATTAGAATCAGAGTGTGAAGGAAAAGGAGTAAAGGATGCCTCTGAGGTTGGGGGCTTGAGCAACGATGGACTGACTTTCTAGCAACTTGGATGGCAAAAGGTTTAGAGAGGAACAGATTTGGGGGTGGGAGAGTATCATGATATGTTTTAGACATCCAAATGGAAAAGATGAATAGACACTTGGATCTATGAGTCTGGAGTTCATAGAGAGGATCTAGCTGGAGATAGAAATTTGAGAATCATTGGTGGATATATGAAGTTTAAGACAAAGGCACTGGATGAGAACATCAGGGAAGTGGGACATGCAGAAGAGAACAGACGTCAATGCTGAGTCCTGGGCCTTCCAGTATGAGGAGTCTGGGTAGATCAGGAGGCATCCATAAAGGAAAATGACTAGGAATGGCCTTGAAGGAGGAGGAAAACTAGAAGAGAGTGGTGGCCTGAAAACTGAGCAATGAAAGTGAAGAGAGCAACTGTGCCCAGTGGTATGTAGGATGAGCACCAAGAGTTGGATTTAGCTGCAAGGGCAGCTCTGATGACTTGACAAGAGGAATTTTGGTGGCGTGATGGGAGAAATCATCTGATTGGAGGGCATATAAAAGATAACGAGAAAAGAGGATTCAGCAAAAAATTATGGACAACTCTTGCAAAGAGTTTTTATATATAGGGGAGCAGACAAATGGGGTGGTAATTGGAGGGAAAGTGGAGTGAGGAAAGTATTTTTTTAAGATGAGAGAAGTAATATGCCAATGGGAATAACCCAGTGAAGAAGGGAAATTTTGATCATGTAAGAGAGAGGGGAAACTTGCTAGGGCCATGTCCTTGAGTGGGAGCAGAGGGAGAGGGTAGCCTTCTCTAGGAGCAAGATGGTCCACCCCACGAGGTGGGAGAGGCAGACTTTATGGGAACAGAGGCTGGTGTGTGGGCAGTTCAGAAAGGTAGGCAGCCAGGTGAGCAGCTGAGAGTAAGGATGGGAGAGGAGGGAGGTAAGGGAGACCAAGAGAGAGGGTGGTCGGCTGGGAGGGTGGCAGGGTCAGAATGAAGTGTGATGACCAGGAGCATGAGGACCCAGTTGGGGTCATGGGTACAAATTACAGAAAGATGAGGGGGTGTGGTTTTATGATCTTCTCCAGCTACCTCTGGCTGTGGGGTGCAGGCACAGAGTGGGTGGAGACCTGGATTTCAGGGCTGCCAATGCAATGCTACAAAACAGGAGAGGGGCACCCTGAAGATTTCCTTTTCATAGACAATTTTTTTCATTTTTCCAAGACAAAAATATTGGTTATGGACTTGCTAAACTATTTAGCAAACTATTAATGGGTGTGAGCCACAGTTTGGAAATCACTGATTTAAGTGGCATATTTATTTATTTTTCTTCCTATGGGGCTTCTTAATGTAGACACAGCCTCCGTGAGGGTTTCCCTGAAAATCCATCAGGCACTTGATGAGCACCCACGATGTTCCTAGTGCAGTTTTCAGTGCTGGGAGGGGAGACAGAAGAGGGGGAAAACATAGTTCCTGCCTTCGGGATGATGAGTGGGTGAGGACCTGCATTAGACATAGGTTGGTAGACACTTGAGCTATCCCTATCTCATTAAACACCTGGGTCAGATTTTATTACTCAAAGATGGCACCACAGCAATGGAAGGATGCTGAGGGGGCCAAACACCACAAATGTTCACCTTAATGTCGATCTTAGAACACCTGTTCTCCACATGTGGTCAGATCACCTGACCCTAAGACTGTCACTTCTTTTAACCCAAGCAGTAAAGTCTATTAATGCATCTTAAGATGCTGTCAACCTTTTAGGCAACCTTGTCAAATTGTTGGCTCAGGCTGAATTTTTGGTAAAACAGCACTCTCTGATACATTTTAAAAAAAACCTTAGGTCTCATAAATTTCTTATTTATACAGTTGTCACAAGTATCCTCGAGGAATTGGTTCCAGGAACCTCTGAGGATACCAACATCCACAGATGCTTAAATCCCTTATATAAAAATGCTGTAGTATTTGCATCTAACCTATGCGCATCCTCCTGTACACTTTAAATCATCTCTAGATTACTTATAATACCTGATATAATATAAATGCAATATAAATAGCTGTTATGCTATATTTTTAATTGTATTATTTTAATTATTGTATTGTTATATTTAATTGTTTTTTTCCTCCCAAGTATTTTCCATCCATGATTGGTTGAATCTGAGGATGTGGCCAGCTGTATACCTGATTATTTTTTCTTTGAATAGAATGAGTAGAAAGAATGCCCTTTCTATTGGAGTGTGAGGATTGTATGTTTTGGAGCTGTAGACACATATTTACTGTGTCGGGATAAAATCATGGTGCTGGTTCTCTCAAATTTTGGTTCATTTCAAAACATAAGGCCCTGCAGAAAGCAGTATGCAAGAGTCTCTGATGCAAAGAGAAAAATATTTAATTTCTTCATCTTTTTGTTACTATTTTTGGTGTTTGATTCCAAGGGAAAATGAATTAGAACAAAGGTGGTATATTCAAACCCATCTTCTAATCATATTTTAACTCGATATAAAAGGAGTTCATTTTTCTCTTCAACAGTCAATGTTTATGGTCCCAGAAACGGCATTTTCATTCACTGTTTATGGTTTGGATGCTTTGTGCTAACATACTTGTCATGGATGCAGTTGAGTTTGCCTTTCCAGGCAACAGTTAAACCAGCAGGAGACCACTTGTGTGCAATTTGTTGGAATGAAATCTACATTTTGGGATTAGATTACGTAGTAGTGTCATTTTGCGTTGAGTCGACTTTGTGGGTGGTCTCCAATAAACCCTGCACGTACAGCAAGTGTCAGCCCTGATTATCTCCAAGCGAGCTTGTAATGACAGCACAGCTTGCTATTTACAAGAAAAAAACAGCTTCCCTTACTTTTAATTCAGGGAATGCCAGGGCATGGGTGAACCCCCACAGAAGGGTAGCAAAAGGCCCATTCAGAGGCCATTCTTGGAGCAATGCAACTTAATTTTCTGTCCTCTCTATCGATCAGGACAATAGCCACAAATGTCACTTGGAGCTCACCAATTAGGACATTTATCTGAAGGAGCTGTTTTTAGCTCAGAATATATAAGGACTGAAGGATTAAGTGAAGAGGATAGATCTAACATCATGGAGTGAACTATATGGTTGGCTTAAGCATGAATATGTCCAATAAATAACAAACAGTGTTCTGGGCCACCACTATGGCATTCTGCTGGTAGCAATTCTCTAAGGCAGTAGCCCTAAACCAGGGGGATTTGGCTTTCCAGGGGATATGTGACAATTTCTGGAGACACTTTTGGTTGTCACTGCTGGTGGAGTTGCTACTGCATCTAGTGGATAAAGGCCAAGGATGCTGCTAACTGTCCCCCAATGCACAGACCACTCCCCCTCTGTAACAAAGAATTACTGTGCCCAAAATGTCACAAGTACTGAGATTGAGAGACCCTGCTCCGGGGTATTGGTGAACTCTTGATCTTCCCGATCCTCTTCTTATTTTCCTTCAACATCTCCTGGTCCACTCTGTTTCCTTCTGCATCCCTGCTTGCCTGGAGCCCTCATGGTACCAGAGCCAAATATTCCAAAGTCCTGTAGTGGAGAGAACATGAGCTTTGTAGCCAGACAGATCTAGGTTAAATCCAGCCTAATGCCTTCAGGTTGAGCGACTTTAAGACAAATTACTTAATCTCTCTGAGCTTCAAACTTTTTCATAGCTGAGACAATGGGGATAACAGTCCTTACCTGGCTGGGTGGCAGTAAGGATTAAATTTATGTAAATTTATCAACACTTGGTCTGCTAGGTAACGGATACTTCAAAACATTGTTATCATTGCACGTCCTTGCTTGCAACTACCAAAGTTCAATTTTTCCACATTTAGAGATTATTCCAGCAATTTCTTTTTATTGTAGAAAATTTAGAAAAAAGATAAGCAAGCAGGAAGAAAAACCTAAATCACTTGTATTCTTATTCCTCAGAGAAAATCACTGTTGAAGCTTTTTGTATATGTGTTTCCGGACCATTTTTTGTGTGTTATGGGTGTTCTTGCTGTGGATACTGTTTAGTGCTTGCTTTTTAGACTTAATGATGTATTAGGAACATCTCTCCATGTCAATAAATATACATCTACATCATCTGGATCATCGTTTTAAGAAGCTGCCTAGTGTTTTATTGTATTGATGAACCATAATTTATTCAGTCAATCTCTTATATTCTCGGACATTTAGATCACCAAAGTAGTCTTTAAAGCTTAGAGAATGCCTTGCTTAGGCTGTATGGACTTTATTGCTGGTAGTTCTAGAAAGCCAATGCCTCTCTGTGCCCACTTGCTACTGTACAAACATACTCCACCTGGTTAATTCAGAGAGGCAGCTCTCCCCACAGGACATGTGTTCCCTGCTCCCACTCTTTCTGAAGATAGCAGAGTTAGTCTTCTTTTCTTTTTATGACAAGGGTTCAAGCTCTGGGGTCAGACTGTCTAGGCTCACACCCAGCTCCCCTGCTTGGGCCCATGACCTCACCTACTTCAGCCTTAGTTTCTACATCTACGAAATGGGGGATGCCAATTGTGCCTGCATCATGGAGTTGTTCTGAGCATTAGATGAGGAAGGATATGTCAGGTACTTAATGTAAGATCTGCTGTACAAGTACTCCATTACATTTTAACTTGTATTAGGCAGAAATGACTGTCTGACAATCTGAGTGCTTTCTGGAAGTCTTTCTCCTGTTACTCAGAAGTCCACGCTGCTGTGTGTAAATTATTATCTAATACTGTCGAGTTCCCCTGCCCTGGAGCAGCAGCAGCTGGGGTTTAAACATATCTGTTTGCTGCCTTTCTGGGGGTTTTGTTTTTAATTGCCATGTATTATTTATGGTTGCTGTAATGAAAAACCATAAACTTAGTTGCTTAACACATCACAAATTTATAATCTTGCAGTTATGTAGGTCAGAAGTCCAAAATCAGTTAGCTTGGGCTTAAATCAAGATGTTGGCAAGCCTGTGTTCCTTCTCAAGGCTCTAGGGGAGAATTCATTCCTTTCCCTGTCCCAACTTTTAGAAGCTGCCAGCAGTCCTTGGCTTGTAGCCCCACATCACTCTAACTTCTGCCTCTATTGTCACATCTCCTTCTTTGACTCTGACTCTCCTGCCTCACTCTTATAAGGACACTTGTGATTACATTGGGTCCATCATATAATCTAGGATAATCTCTCCATTTCAATGATCATGACCATAATCTTATCTTCAAAGTCCCTTTTGCCAAGTAAGGTAATGTATTGATAGGTTCTGAGGATTAGGAGGTGGACGTTTTTAGAGAGCCCTTACTCAGCTGTGTGCATACCACTTTCGTAACTTACCTTTTTCAACTTAGACATTGCTGGTAGCTTGGGCTCTGGGTACACACCTGGCAGGTATGCAGCATACTTGACAGGTGTTTGAGTGTTGGGATCCTCATTTGGGACCAAGGTTGGCATCTGGACAATGTCTCTGTGGCAGGTGAACACAGAGAACGCTGTCCCAGAGAGTGGTCAGATGCCTGTGAGCTGGGCTTGTCCAGACCCTCAGCTTCTCTTCTTCACCCCCATGGCTCTCAGTTGCTCAGGGTCTCTCCAGTTTGTGCTCCGCTGGCTGTCACATAATTCCTTCTTCTAGAGTCTGCTGCCAACACTCCTGACCCTTGGCCAGGCTCCCTGGAAGAAGCCCTCCTCCTTTCCCTCCCTCCACACTGCCTGGCTCCCAGCGCCCCACACTCCCATTCTCTAGGGCAAATTCCTGGCCAAGCTCCTCCAGGCTGCCTTGTTCTCCAAAGTGTCATTAGGGGAGTCCGGCTCACTGTCACATGTTGGTTTCGAACTCCTGACCTTGAGCGAACCGCCCGCCTCGGCCTCCCAGAATGCTAGGATTACAGGTGTGAGTCACCGCGCCCGGCCCCCATTGTCACATGTTGGCACTGCCTCCCTGACCAGAAGCACCCCCAACAGCCATTCTTCCTCTGCCTGTCCAGCCTGTGTTCCCTTCCGCCCAGCTCCAAATCTTCCATGTGTTCAGTAGTCCTTCCACTGCTTGGCTAATCCACAAGGTCTCTCTGGGCTCATTGGTCCTAAGACCCGGGGTCCAGGTGGGGCACTGTATCTACTAGAGCTATTGCTAGACCACCAGAGGTGGGCGCTCTGAGGGCAGGTGTGCGAGTATCTTCCAACATGAAGCTGGGTCAATGGGCTGGTGCAGTCCTTCCCTTGGCATCTCCCTGCTACAAACCCTTGCAGACAACACTCTGTGATGTGCCCTTGGGTAAATGGGCCCATTCAGGGTCCTCCCTGCTAGTCCTTCGTCTCAGTTCTCTCAGTTCCCACTTAATACCTGGCAAAAAGCCCTATTCTCCTCATTTTCTTGCCTCAGTGATCCTTAAGTCCCAATTAGAAAGGATGGAGTCACCCTTTAGATTAGAGCCTGCGGTGGACTGCAAGTTTGTGGCCCCCTACCCTTCCCTTCCCCAAATTCATGTGTTGAAATCCAAACCCCCAAGGGGATGGTGTTAGAACATGGGGCCTTCTGGAGGTGGTTAGGTCATGAGACAGAGCCCTCATGCATAGAATCAGTGTCCTATAAAAGAGGCCCCAGAGAGATCATTTGCCCCTTCCACCACGCGAGGACACAGCAAGAAGGTGCCATCTATGGGACAGACAGTGGGCCCTCAGCAGACACCAAATCTGCCGGCAATTTGGTTTGGACTTCCCGGCCTCCAGGACTGAGAGAAAAGTTTGTTGTTTATAAGCATTCTTCCTCTGCCTGTTTATGGTGTTTTTGTCACAGCAGACTGAATGAACTAAGATAGAGCCCCAAACCATTAGTAATATAGAGCTTGTCTCTTCCAGGCAGGGCACAGTTGTCCACCCACATGCATGATGGACTTCGAAGCAGCAAAGAAAGCCAAGTTGCATTTTGACATAAAAAACAGGCTGACTCTTCCTGTTCTTCTGTATAGACCCCACTTTCTCAACCTCAGTCGACTGAGAGTGACTGACTATCCTCTCCCACTTCCATACATTCTTACGGCTCTTTTTTATTTTAGTTTTTGAAAATTTGCTCAGCATTATAGAAACATTAGCCAGCTATAGAGAAAAAAATTCACCCATGACACCACTGTCATCCCTGACAAATTAAACTACTCTGATCTTTTTTCCATGTTCCCTTCCAGTTTTGTCCCCACGAACATATAATTTAAAGAGTTGTAATCATAGTGTAGCTATCATTTTGCGTTCTGCATTTTCCACTTAGCATTAATTATATCATAAGCATTTTTCCATGTTGTTGCAAAGTCATCGTAATTATCATTTTTAATGATTGTATAAGAATTCATCAAGAGGGGAGTAGATTTCTTAACCCTTGCTCTGTCTTGGGGCCTTTGTGACTCCTTTGGTCTGTTTCTCCTTTGAGGTTGCCTCTGATACCAGGTCCACCTGCTCTCCTGTGAGCGAGTGAGGGGAAGCTAGCAGCAAAAGGGTAGAGGGAAGGAAGGGGAGGAAAACCCACCAGGAGAAGCAGACAGAGGGAATTAAAAGCAGTCTGCTGTGCACACATTCTCAGTGTGCTCCTAATGGCAAGAACTGGAGGGAAACCTCGGGGTTACCTTGTTAAGCCCCTTTCACTAGTGGCTAGTTTTGAAAAGACAGCTCTTTAGAATGACCTTCCGTGCCTAGAATAAAGGTGGCTGTAGGAAACTGATTGCAAAAACAAGTTTATCCTATCAGTTTTGACTTCCCTACCCATCAGAATCAACTCCCAAATGCTATTCTAAATTCCATAAACATACGTATAATTTTTGTTAATCAAATATTTAGTACTGATTAGAACTAACATGTTAACTTGAGAGGGTTTTAAGTGTGACAGTGTTTCTTAAAGTTCCACAGTGCCAGGCCCACAAGATGCTCTACAAAACAAAAGATTGCCTTGACAAACAATGTTTGGAAACAGCGATGCTGCCTGCTACATACCTTTCTTGGATATTTGCTATGTCTGTTCATATATTCAATGCTCTGAGAAGTCCTGCAGGAAGGAAAACTGCTTATGGTTGACCCAGTGTTTCCCAAGGCCAAGGGGCCCTTTCATCACATGGTATCTCCACCAGTTGGTGCCTACTTGGGAAAATGGAAGCCTGCTAGGTAATTCAGAGAGGATTGAAGACAGAGATCTAGTTTAAAAAGGTGATGTGATCCTGAGATTCACAACTGCAGGAAATAGCTGCAACCCCAAAGCGTGGACATGGAGTTATAGCAGCTGGGAACACACTTGTTTCTATAATCTTGGGGGTAATTCACAGGGTGCTGATACCACCATGGGGGATGCAGAGTGTGGGGGGACATGGCACATGTTGGGAGAGCTAGGGAGGTGTTGAGCCCTGCCTGGGGTGCAGGAAGAGGCTTGAGCTATGAGTGTGGGGTCTGTGAGAGACCCTGGAGCCCACAGCCCTCTCCTACTCCTGGAGGGGCGCTGCCCTCTGTGGTCGGCAGAATTTTGGTCCCATTGCTGGCTTTGAAGGTGGAGGGAGGGGATGTGAGCCGAGGAACAGGGCAGCCTTAGGAGCTGGGAAGGCCCAACCCACAGCCAGCGAGGACATTCGGGGACCGCAGGCCCACAGCCTCCCAGAATGAGCCTGGAGTACATCCCCCTCAGCGTCTCCAGGTGACAGCGCAGGCTGGCCTGCACCTTGTGAGGCCCTAAGCTGAAGACCCAACTGAGCCCCGTGGACTCCTGACCTGCAGAACCGAGAAATCATAAACGGGGGTTGTTTTAAGCCACTGAGCTGTGGTAAACTGCTTGGCACAGTAGGAAATTGATCCTTCCTTGCATCTAATCACCTGCCATTCCCTCGCACTTGCAGGATCTGACTGGAAGCCCACTGGCAAGGGGGTCTGGGAAATGTAGTTTGTGGGGTCCCAGCTCCTCCCTAATCCAGCACAGAAGGGTGGGCGTGAAGGCCGAAAGCACGTAGGTGGGTCGCTGGCAGAGCATTTGTTGGCATTTGGTGATTTGGTGGGATGAATATTAGAAAAACCACTTTGGGGAATTCTGCCTCACAATACAGTGGAGTTGGACTTTTTACACGGGTACTTTGAGACCATCCATAAAATGAGTGGAGATGATCTATTTGTGCAAATTTTATGAGGCTGCCAAACGGGCAAAGTAGGGTGTCCTGGAGAGAGCATAGGCTGGAGAGAGGCGTGGCTCTGCCGCTGACATCTTGGGTGGCTTTAAGTCCCCCGCATCTAGGGCTTTGCTGCCCCTGTGCAGAGCGCAGGGAGCTCACGAGAGCACCTTCCAAGCCCCTTCAGGCTCTAAAGTTCTGCTACTTGGAGAATAATTGTACTCTTTTGAATGTTTGTGGATTCTATTTAAATGGTTGTAGTCATATCTGTGATTGATTTGATGCTGAATTCTTGATTAGCAACAGAACTCCCAATCATGAGATTGTTGCTAGGGGAAATTATGATTCAGTTTGCAGTCATCTGCTTGCCCATATGGGAAAGATGGGTGGATTCAACAATGAGCGTCTCTGGCCCCAAGTGACTCTAAGGGCCTGCAGTGTGGGCCGGCATGAGACTGATTTTCCTTTATAGACAACTGGTGACCTCTGTGCTGCTTGCTGTAGGGAAATCGGAGCAATGAATCATATAATCCCCGACTTCAAGGAGCTTCTAGTCTAGTTGAGGAGATGAGATGAACAGGAGGAAATGATTGGATAATGATGGCAATGAATAGAGGCATGTTTTAAATTACATCACAGGTTTATGTGTACTTCCTGTTACTGCCGTCACTGGGCTTTTTAATAAAGGAGGTCTTTCCTTTCATCTTTCTATGTCACAGAGAGACGCACAACCCTCTGAGCAGCAGTGGCTCAGAGCTGGCTTTTACTGGCCTTTGCATTCTTGCTTGGCTCTTGTTGGGAGCTGCACGGGGAAGCTGTGAGCATCTTTCATGACAGTTTCCCGTAGGGTGTGAAACATAGCTTGCCACCCACCTTGAGCAAGCTGTTTTTTTTTTTTAAGGCATTTGAAAGTAAAACAAAGTACCCTGCCATTAATGGAAAGCTAGAATTTTCTATCTGCTTGTACTTCTGACAGGTTGGTTGATGCTGTCACTGGCTGCGTGTGCCTTTTCAAAATGCATCTATTTAGCTCATTATTCCTGGGTGGATTAATTCCTTATGCTCCTCTTTGACATGTTCTTTACTGGCACCAATAAAGCAATGATGCCATGCTCTCTATACAGCCCCATTCTGGGGGTGTTGCCCACGGTGTAGAAGTAACAGCCCTGCCTTCCAAGAACTTGCACATCTGCACGGGTAGCTGAAACTTTCATTTTGCACCTGGATGTTCAGGGGTAATGGAGATATAACCTCTGAGCTTTAAGCCCCTTTGATGTTAGAAGCACCTTTAAGCATTGCACATTCATTGTTTCTTTTTCTTTCCTGGGGCTGTGTTGTTTTGCAAACTTTCAACATGGGGCATGGAACAAATTTTGTCTTATCTGTGTAAGGGGTGTAAGAGTGTAAGGGGGCATGACAACATGGGCAGTGTCCTCCTTCCCTGTGCCAACAGAATGCATGGGACCGTGGGGATTTTAGAGCAGGGAGGGATTCAGTCATCATCTCAGTTATCTGTTCAATCCCTCTGTTTTCCAGAAAATAACCTGAAGTCTGGGAAGAGGAAGTGACTTGTCCAAGTTCACAAGAGGGCTTGCCCCCTGCTTGCCCTCATCCCCTTCTGCAGGGCTTTTCCATCCCACTGTCAGACTCTGGAAGGACCTTTCTTCTAATTCTTCTGATTTTCAGAAAAGAATTTTTTTTTCTCTTGACCACTAATATAGAACTTTCTTTTTCCCCACCAGATGGAACATAATTTTGGAAATATATTTTGAAAAATGAAGAGCATTATACCAATGGAAGAAACCCTTTTTATTACTACTTGAAAGGTTAACGTCTAGCTAATCACAAATAGTTTCCAATATTAGGTTTTCTTACAATGCTGACTTTATTAGTCTTCCTTTCAGCGTCTCCACTGAACAATGTCAAAGAATGCCAGCCGCCGCAATAAAACCCACTCCCCCTGTCCCCTCCCCTTCTGTCTGGCAAGAGGTGGGGTGAAATCACAGGGTGTCAGGCAGGCTGTAAACATTTGAGCTGCTTTCCCTCAACTTTTGGGAGGGCTTCTTGGGGATGACAGGGGGACAAAGGGTTGTCGTGTAAATTACCATGCAAATTGCCACAGCGTTTGAACTTAAGACACCTTTGCCTGCCGCTGAAGCTCAATGAACTGGAGCTTCCCAGACTCCCACCAAAGAGGAGACGTGAAGTGCCTTCCAGAACTGAGCCGCTGAACCACCTAAACAGCCCCATACACTGGACTCTGGCGAGCTCCTGTAAATACACTTGAGCAGCTGCTAAAATACGACAACCTGAAAGAGTGTCCCTAAAGGTGTTCCCCTGCTGACCTTTCAGCAGGTTTCCACTTTCAATGCCAGTCCTGGCGGGACAGCCCTGAACAGCTCTGTAGCGTGATGTTTTGAGTATGTCTTGGAGGCACAAGCGATAACCACAGTATTTAGGTAGGGGACGTTGTTGCTGTGTTTTTCTTTCTTGTTTCCATATCGCTCCCTCCCTTTCTTCTGTGTCATTCCCGGGATCAGTGCTCATGCGGGAGGTCTCCCTTGACTTTGAGGTTGGCATGCTTGGTACATTAGTCCTGTCCCTGAGCCTGTGACCAAGAGGCAAGCCTTGAGGGTATCTCTTTGTGGCAGATATCTCTGACGTTGGTGTTTTGGCTTGTCGCCTGCATTCCCATGGCCACGTCTGCCACCGTGAGGGCTGCTGTCCACATCTGGAGCTGGTGGTGGCTGTGGTTTCCGACTAGGGTTTACAGCCACTGATTGTTGGTTTGTTCAGAGCTCTCAGTTCATCTTTTATTGGTAGGAAGGGACTCTATGAGAGCACAACCCTATTTTAGGGACAAATAGAGGATCATGGAAATTCTGAGGAATTTCTACTGTCGGGACGCTTCTAAAGAGCGATGAGAGATATACCCTTGGTCTTGCTCTTCACAGTTAACTCAGTGTCCATTTTGATGTAATACTGATTCACATTTGCAGGCTTTCTTTTTAGTGTCAAAAACACATAACACCCACAGTTAATATTTATTGATCTTTATGTGCCGGGCACAGAGCTGAACATTGTGCATGTTTTATCTCATTGAAACTGGACCACAAAACTTTAAAGGTAGGCATCTTAGGGGTCTCCAGAGAAACAGAAGCAATAGGTGTGTGTGTGTGTGTGTGCACGCCCGTATATCTGCATCTATATCTAGATTATTTTTTTTTTAAAGGAGTTGGCTCATGCAATTGTTGGGGCTGGCGAGTGTGAAGTCCGCAGGGCAGGCTGGCAGGCTGGCAGGCTGGAGAGAATAGGGAAGAGTTGATGCTGCTGCTTGGGTCTGTAGGCAGCCAGGAGACAGATTCCTTCTTTCTTGGGACACATCAGTCGTTTTTCTTGTAAGGCCTTCAACGGGTTGGATGATGTCCACCACTTTATGGAGGGTAAGCTGCTTTACTCAAAGTCTACTGATTGAATTGTGATTCACAGCTAAAAAAATACCTTCACAGTGACATTTAGACTGGTATTTGACCAAATATCTGAGTACTGTGGCCGAGCTAAGTTGACACATAAAATAATCCATCACAGTTGGTATCGTTTCCTTTGTGCAGGTGAGGAAAACAAGCCTTGGAGAAATGAACTCATTTCCAGTGGTAGGTTAAATAATGCCCTCAAATATGTCCATGCCCTGCTCCCCAGAACCTCTGGATGTTACCTTACATGTCAAAAGGGAGTTTGTATATGTGATTAAATGAAAGATCTAGAGGCAGGGATGTGGTCCTGGGTTATCCAGGTGAGCCCCAGGTAATCAAAGTGACCTTCCGTGCGGGATGAAGGATGAAGGAGATCAGGGTCAGAGCAGAAGGTGTGATGATAGAGGCAGAGCCTGGAGTGATGCACTTTGGAGGGGAGGCCACAAGCCATGGAATACAGGTGACCACTAGGGCTGGAGAAGGCAGGGACCTGGATTCTCCCCTAGAGCCTCCAGAAGGAACCAGCCCAGCCAATACCTTGGTTTTAGCCAGTGAAACTGATTTTGGACTTCTTACCTCCAGAACAGAAAGAGAATACATTTGTGTTGTGTTATGCGACTGAGTTCGTGGTAATTCGTCACAGCAGCCATAGGAAACTAACGCACACACCCCAGGCCACCAGTTAGTAAGTGGTAGAGGCGGGTTTGGAAGCAGATCAGGCTGATGACAGCCTCACACATAGAATGCTATCAGCACCATCAGCCCTGCTGGTCTCTCCCCAACGACAGCTCCTGAGCCCATCACTCCTCTCTCCTCCCTCAGTCCTTGTCCAGACTTTAACCACATGGCTACAACTTTATATTAATTTCTTTTTTT
>VBSM01001562.1:56831135-56844673 GCA_008086735.1 Cheirogaleus medius
CCGCCCGCCTCGGCCTCCCAGAGTGCTAGGATTACAAGCATGAGCCACCACGCCCGGCCTATATTAACTTCTGTAATGGGGACAATTAGTCATACAGGAGGGAGGGACTGAGTATAAGGGGCCAAAGCGTAATGAAGACAGGATCTTCTATTTATTGGGGTCCTACTATGTAGCAGCCACTTTATAATCACTGTGCTTAGTTCTCCCAGCCTCCCTGGAAGGTGGGTGCTGTTAAAATGTTATAGTTGAAGAAACTGAGACCAAGAGAGGTTAAGTAACTTGCCCAGGATCACACAGCTAGTAAGTGGCAGAGCTGAGGTTTCAACCTAGATCAGTCTGAGGCTGACACTTTTGGGTGCTGTCTCCATTACACTTGCTTTCTCAAGAATCTCTATCACAGCACAGCACAGCAGCAGCAGCAGGAGAGGAAAATGTTGGTGAAAATTAGAGAGAGCTGAAGACCCAGCCTCCCTGTGTTCTTGCTCCCATTCCCAGAAGGCTCCATTTCAGGAGTACAGGTTCGAGTCCAGGGCAAGCATCATTTGCACCCTTAGGCAGGTCATTCTCCTCCAGTCATGGAGTAAAATTCCGCTGGAGTTTCCTTCCCCTCCTGGCTCCGTGGCTGCCCTTGGCATCTGGTGATGCAGCGCCTTGCCCCCTCCCTCCTCCCCTCCCCCTACTTCTCCCTTTTCCATTATCACTGCTGCCCTTCGCCTTTTATTTTTAGATTTCGGCCCCCCACAGGGAGAAGAAGGGGAGCTGAGGGTGAGCGATGCTTTCTTAAGAGATCTGGCCAGACATCCTTTGTCCTTGTGGGTTAATGTGCCAGCTCCTGGGGGGTGGGCAGGCCTTGGTCTGTCACTCCAGGGAGCTGGGCATCCAGTGGACACTGGATGACCGACCAGGGGTGACTGGAGACATACTGCTGCTTCTGAGCTGAGCTTATGACTTAACAAAACAGGTTATCAACAACATTGGGCTAAAAATACCCTATTTCTTTTTGCAATAACTTGTTTTGGCAGTTATAAATACTCTATGAAGTCAGCTTGGAATGTGGTCTAGCAGCTCTCAGACAACTGAATATTTCAGATGCACACATTATTTTCTATGCAGAATCCAACATGCAATTTCCAGCCAATTCTTCACTATCCTGAGTAATGGAAAGGAGATTGGGAACAGATCAATCCAGTGAATAATCAGCTTAGTGCGGGGTTACGGCCTAGGTTTCCAAAGTGAGAATCTTACTTTGGAGTAGATGCTGCTAGAAGAAACATTCAAGGAAGTTTTCTTTGCCAGCCAGGTACCCCTTTGCCCTTGGGTAGCAGAGAGCTGAAGTGAGTGGTCGTGACTCCCTCTCTCCTCCTCCCCTCTTCCTTTCTTCCCTCCTCCTTCCTCCCTCCCTCCCCTCCTTCCTGCCTCCCTCCCTTCTCTCCTTTTTTCTTTTTCCAGACTGTAGTGGAGCATCCTCTGAAAGACTTTTCCTCCTTTTTTCATCCATCCACACTTCAAGTAATTATTGAGCCCCAACCTTGTGCCAGACACTTTGCTGTGTGCTGGGGTCATGATAAACGAAACCAACAGGTTCTACTGTTTATGATTTGCTGTGATGGTAATTAACAAGTGGACAAAGAAATAAGTAATTACAAATGTGATCCACACGTTCACAAATAACCAGGAGGAAAGGAGAGAAGTGGGGGTGAGGGAGGCATCTTCTCAGAGCAGGCAGGATGGTTTTCCGAGGGGTGGCACTTTATCTGAGCCCGGAAGCAGGAGGAGCCCACCTGAGGGGCAATGTGGGGGATGTTTGAAGCAGAAGAACCAACCACATACGGAAGGTCTGGGAGAGAGACTGACCGGTTTGAGGAACTGGCTTGATGCATTTTTATGCCATTTCCACCAAGAGCTGCAGGGGGCTGCCTGCCTGGCACTCTGGGCCCCACAGTGCCCTGACTCTTCTGCCCCCTTCCTCTCCCTCCCTCCTTCTCCTCTGCGCAAACACTACTTTCCCTGCTGTCACCTCCCCTCCTCCCACCCCACCGAGTCCAGTCCCCCCCAGCTCCCATTACCTCACTGTCTTCAGCACTGAACCCACCGCCCCCTCCCCAGTGACATGCCAACGAGAAAGCGGATCGTGGTTCTGATGAGCCCTCTGCACCACCACTGCCTTCACCGTCACACTCGTTGTAAGATCCTTGTGCACATGTGCCAACATTTCCCTAGGATGGCTACAAAGTTAAAGGTGGATCTACAAAAGTTAAAGGTTATGCACATTGTATTTGTTGAACCATATAAAATTTTTGTAAGTCAGAGATAATTGACAACTGTCAGTTTCACGTGGTTCAACCTAATACAGTTTAACTGAAATTACCAAATTGCCTGTAAACATATTGTATCAATTTGCTCTCCTCCCAACAATTTATGAGGGTACCCATTTTGCCCCTGTTAAAGTGATCTATGTTTTAAATGTTCTGTGACTCCGAGGAGGGAAGAACATTTTCACTGTGCTTGTCAAGAGCCGAATGGCAAAAGGAGTCTTCTCATGGGCACCAGATCTCCTTGGCACGACCCATACAAGATGGGCAGGACTGCTGCTAGGCTGTGCCCAGATGAAGAGAGTGACCCACCAGATGGGCCAACTGCAGGCAGGAGAGGGGGTTGGCTGCATTTTCAGGTGGATTTCTCGTTTTACTCCCTGGACTGAGCCATGACCTCTATGGTTGACATATGAAGCCATTCAGCTGAAGCCGGTTGACTCTGCAGCTTGTGGCTATGGAGGTTGTCTTCACCCTGTTAAAGCACTTGCCTTGGCTGGTGAAGGGGGACGCCAGGGGCTGAATGCTTGGAAGGATAACTGGGCATTGCAATGGCTGGGTCCCTGCTGTACTGCCAACTTTGCTCTTTCAGGGTCAAGGAGCTTTCTTGCACCTGCTTCCCTAGGGGAATGGGGGTTGCAGGTGTGGGTAGAGAGGACGTGCAGGTGGTGGAAGGGACACCAGATTAGAGGTCAGGAGACCTAGTTTTGAGACCCTGTTTTGCCCATTAGGGCAATGCGACTAGGTCATTCACTTCATCAGTCTATTTCCCGGGTGCCCCATCTGGCAAATGGGGACAAGAGGGCCTTCCCTACCCTCCTCCCTCCCCTGCCAGTATTACCACAGTGACACTGAGTCTGCAAAGGCATTTTAAGGCATCCGTGTGCTCTGCAAAAGCAAGGCTTTAGCGTTCAAAACCCAGACTGTGCAAACCAGAGAAATGCCCCCTTTCCAGGTAATTATTCAGTAATTATTCACATAAGAAGGATTTCATTGTTTTGTTTCATATATTCGTTACAGTTGATGGCCTTTTAATAGTGGCATTGAGTTTGTGTACAGAAAGGTTATTCATTTTAAGATTTCTGGGCCTTAATTGTTATTTGTTTTGCTTGGTTCCAGTGCGCTATAAATTAGTGATATCGACAGAGCATATTTGTCTTGGCACTGTGGTGTATTGTCTACAGTGAGCGCTGTTTGGCCTGGCACCGGCCTGGATCTCCCCATCTGTTTCTGATGTTTACATTGTTAGAGATACGATAGACACATAGGACACGGCCACATGCAGAGAGGGAACTTTTCCACTCCAGTGCATCAAACAAGGTCTGAGCCCGTAATAAGCACAGCCCTAAATTACACTTGAGTTTGCTAACGTCCAGGCCCAGCCCCAGCCCCTGCAATGGGGGATTGATTGCTTGAGCCCTGGGGTATTCACTCCCAGGAATGCTTTTAGTGGGCTCAACAGCTCAATCTTGACAAATTCATTTTTGCCATTTGAAAGGGGAGAATTACACAAACTGCATTTCAATTGGTATTCCTGAGCGGCTCCTGGAATCCAAGGATGGGAAGGATAAGGCGCCAGTCTCAAAAGAATCTCAGTGCCCTGTCTTTGGGGCAAATCTTTCCCAGAGGCCAGAGTCCCAGAGTCCCTGTGAGGGACTGGTGTTTTTTGGTCAGCTCTGCTTTTGCAAGCCCTGTCTTTCTGTAGTAGCAGAAAAGAAGATATTTCTGTGGACAGACTGGTCCTCACCCCCAAGCATTCTCCCACATGGTCACCTACAATCCACTAAAGTGGGGGCCCACATCTTTCTGTGAAGATGAGATCTTAAATTTTCCTCATTGCATGGGAGACACAGGAGAGGAAGTAAGGAGGAAGGGGGTGGGCATTTGGAGTTGAAGAGAGCAAAGGCTTTGAGGAGAGAGGGGTTGGGAACAATGTCCTCTTTAATCCCCTAAATGAATGTGTGTGTGCATGCATGTGTGTGTATATGTGTAAGAAGGGGTGAGGGAGAGAGAGAGAGAAGGACTGGCTGTACGTAGCGCTGACATTGTTGACGGAGGCAGCCAGCAGCCTTTAGATCAGCACAGGAGAAGACTTGGACATCTGCTGTCATTGTGATTTTCAGTCTGGGAACAGCCCTCTGTATCCACGTCAGGTGTTGCCTGATGTCAGAGCAAGAGCTGTCCTTTATTGCTAACCTGTGATCTACTTCCAGTCCTTGGAAATGCAGGAGCTGGGAGGTTGGTTGGTTTTAGTTCTTCCCTAGGTATTCAAGAGGGCACTGACGTCTGGGGTTTTCAGAACTTGGAGAGGATAAAATACCTTCACACACTCCCTTCCATTGGAGTGGAAAGCAAGTCTACTTGTTCCACTTACTTGCCTTACATACTTATCCGTTTCTAATCTGGAGCCCTATTAGGGTAGGTCTAGCTCCCTGGGGGGAGGAACAGGATGACAAATTACATGGAGTGATGAG
The DNA here is from genome assembly GCA_008086735.1 of Cheirogaleus medius. Lineage (NCBI taxonomy): Eukaryota > Metazoa > Chordata > Mammalia > Primates > Cheirogaleidae > Cheirogaleus > Cheirogaleus medius. The sequence goes on from VBSM01001562.1 coordinate 56,835,922, forward strand.
ATGCCACAGGCCTGTTCAAATGTCTGCTCACTGCCCCAGAAAAACACTTAAATTCCCTAATCCGGGCCCTCCGTTGTGTGCCAGGGCACAGTCTCCCAAACAACCCCCACCCATTCCTCTCTGCAATCTATTTCTCTACTGCAGCTGAGACAAACTTTCTGACCACATTGGGATGTGCCTCGGTGTGGGAGGATAACACATTGGCATATGCCTCGGTGTTTTCTTCTTGCTATATTTTGCCCTATCTCTAACTCCTACCACATGCCCCCCTGTGCAGGAGGTAACTGGATTTTGTGCTCAATCCCAGAGAGGCTTCCTTCCGGGAAGAAAGTGGGAGTTACCTGGAGAGAAGGAAGCACCCTTCTTAGCTTTGTTTTCCAAAGCTCAAACTTCTTGAGATGGTTACACTAGGAAGGATCACAGAAGAGGAGGGAGAGAAGGAGACACATCAAAGCTCTAACCTGCTCAGGGTTACACTCTGTCCTTTCTGGCTGCTGCTTCCTCTTCTGGAAACACTCAGATGCCCCCTCATCATCCTTCAAAACTCAGCTCAGGTGTGACCTTAGGAACTTGTGCCCGACTCCTCCTTCCTGGAGTTGTTGATGACACTGTGAACATATGTTAACACCACCCCTGCCTCTCTCCATCCCAGCTCTGGCCACGCTGGGTTGGAATTGCCTGGAATGTGCCTTCCTTCCCCAGGGCCACTGTCTTACTCATCTTTGATCCGTGGCACCTTGCACGTGGATCCTGGCAAGGTGTGGGGCAGCCAGGCAGCCAGGCCAGGCTTGCTGAGCGACTGACTGCTCTCTGAGGGCTGCTTTCGTGATCCCCTTCTGTCTAAGGCAGCCTCCTCTGGGCTGGCCTTGGTGCTCGCGCTCCTCTGCTCTGTGATGTCGAGTAAGATCCCTTCACTCGCCTGTCCAGTGGGGGGCTCAGGCTGGATCATCTCCCAAATCCTTTCCAAGGCTAATACCCCAAGGAAGGAGGACATGGGATCTTGATCAAATAAAAATGGCCACACTCACTGTTCCTTTTTAATTCCATCATCTTGCCCACCACAGCTGTGGTTTCTGTTGGGGTGCAGTGGTCAGGGAGGAGCATGGGTGAACCTATTCCCCAGAGATCCAGAACCTTTCCTTTTAAGCTGGCCACCCCCCCAGCAATCTGTATCTCAGTACATGCATCACCATCCATCTGGTTCTGGAGGACAGACACCCAGGAGCCGTCCTTTCAACACCTTGCTTGTCTTCACCACTGTGCCTGCCTTATTCACCACCTGGTCCTAGTTAGCTTCTAATCATCTCTTAAATCCAACCTTATCTCTCCATTTCCATCCCTCCCAACCCAGTACTCTGTCCATGCCACCCCCTCCACCTTTCTCCTGCTTCCATCATTTTGCACCTGGACTGCTGTAAATGCCACCTGACCGGTCCCTGCACTCCTGCTCTGCCTCCCACCGTCCCATTTAGATTCCACACAGTAGCCAGAGAGATCTTGAAATTCAGATCTGACTCTGACATTCTTTCTCTTAAAACTCTTTGATGGCTTCCCACTGCTCTTGGGAAAAAGATCAAAGTCCAGCCCTAGCCTAAAAGCCCCTGCCTGTCTCTCCAACCTCTTCCTGCACCAGGTCTCTCTTGGGGCTCACTTACCCAGTCAGTCTGTCCTTCTGCCTCTTTCATTGCATGCCCAGGACACCCTCTGTCACAGGGCTTTTGCACCTGCTTATCACATGTCACAGTTGCAATTGTATAGTTGTGAATGCAATTATTTGATTAATATCTGTTTCCTTTACACTGCTAGACCCAGGAAGGCAGCAGTGTGTCTATTTTTGCTTGCCATTGTATCTCTTTGCCTATCATGGTGTTTGGCACTCAGTAAATATTTGTTGAATAAATTAATGAAGGAGGGAAGGAAGGAAAAGTGTAGACATGCCTTGGTCAACATTTGTATCCTCACTTTATTGGAACACATTTAGTTCTTGATACTAATTGATAACTACTAACATCTAATAAGAAGAAATTTTACTTGGAAAACCTTGTTTTGTGTATTTTATTAATCAAAATTTTAATATTCTAAGGAGAATCAAGATTTGCTCCATTGTAAAAGGTCCCATATGGCTTTAAGAATTAGTTTTAATAAAATGATGAATGGCTCTTCACTTCATTAACCAATGATCATTAATTTTAATTCCTATGTCTGACACCTGTTCCTGATCTTTGTCCTTTCAAGTGTAATTAAAATAATTGTAAATATGCAACCATCGCTGAGCATTACAGGTGATTATACTGTGTGACAGCCACTCTCCAGCCAGTGAGACTTTCTTTCCTTGAGCGAGGGGGCCACTCCAGCTGAGCTCAAGCAGAATGGATTGGGGAAATGGCAGAAATTGGGATCAGGATGGGGGAAATGGGCTGTGAGGGAAGAGAGTGGGGATGGTCTGCGTAGGAGGTGACCATTCAAGGAGATGGCTTGAAGATGGACTTCTCTCTGCCATGACCATGAGCCAGCTCCCCAAAGGGCAGCTCGGCAGCTGTGGCCTCTTTGCTTTCTGGGCCGTTTGTTTTAGGTGCATACTCAGAAAATGGTAGTCTTTCAAGGAGATGGAAAAGACTTCCTTCTCACTCACACCCCCAAAAGAGTCTAATCAAACATGCTTGAGATTCCTATAAGAAACAAAATGTTCTTTCTTACAATTAGAAGGGGCTATAAAATAAAACGCCTTTGGAAATAAAGATATCTGAATTCCTACTAGAGTTTAAATGACTGACATGAGCTCATTTCCTGAGAGGAAGCTTTAACATGGGAAGGAGCCTCGGTGCCCAGAATAAGGAAAAAGGCATGGAAGGGGAGGCTTAACAATCCTCTGTTACCTGGGGCATTTCCAGAACTCTTATGTTTCATACCTCTTTTTTTTTTGAGACAGAGTCTCACTATGTTGCCCGGGCTAGAGTGCCGTGGTGTCAGCCTAGCTCACAGCAACCTCAAACTCCTGGGCTCAAGCAATCCTCCTGCCTCAGCCTCCCGAGTAGCTGGGACTACAGGCATGCGCCACCATGCCTGGCTAATTTTTTTTTTTTTATATATATTTCAGTGGTTCAGCTAATTTCTTTCTATTTTTTTAGTAGAGACAGGTCTCGCTCTTGCTCAGGCTGGTCTCGAACTCCTGAGCTCAAACGATCCTCCTGTCTCGGCCTCCCAGAGTGCTAGGATTACAGGCATGAGCCACTGCACCCGGCCTGTTTCATACATTAATATGCCCTTGTCTGAGGAACAGGAGACCCCAGGGAAAGACAGCGTGGGAAGGGATGACCTCTGAGTTGAGAAGCTTAGTTTCAAAGCTGTCCCTTGCTCAGTGCTAGGCTAACTCATGGGAAACCCACCAACGGTGACTTTCTCTATGTCTGCAGGAATCCCAGTCCCTGGGACTCAGAAGAAAACTGGCCTCCATCAGCCGGGTCGGAAACCCCAGCAGAGCTATTCCCTTATTAAACCTCTCGTATCTCTTTCCGGGAGAAGCAGGCTCTATCGTAGATGAAATAAAATTTTTACTACACTGGGGAAAACTATGCAAGTGAAGTGTTTTCCACATACCTGGGTCTGAATTGTTACAGGGAAATTTTATTGTAATAGGGCCCATGATCTCAGAAACCAGGTTTTTATCCGGAGGCTATTCTACTTTTATAACCGTATCAAATCAGTGGAACATATGAGCTTATGATGATTTTGTTTCTCGGATCTGTCATGTTTGTGAAACCAATTTCTGCTCTTAACACAGGTTCAGCCATGACGTTGTATCAGGAGAAAGGAATGAGCATCTTCCTCCTTCCCTCCCTCCCTCTGCTCCCTCTTTTGAACCAAAGGAAGGGTTTAAGAGTTTTCTGGGGACAGGAGAGTGTGTGCTGGTGATGCTGGTCCTGGGATCGGGGTGGAGAAGACTCCTGCACTCCTGCCACCTGCCGGCTTCCATTCTCCCCATGCTACTGGGGGAAGCGTGGGGGCAAATGGGAGAAATGGCTCCCCGGTCACAGCCCACACGCAGGCAGAAGAAGTGGCTACGATGATACTGTAATAGCTGTGAAGTACAGATTCGCTGCAGAGGAGTTGGTTTGAATGATAAGAGGCCACAAGCATCTTTTCTGGGGCCTCTTCCCTGTTGGAAACAAGGAAGCTGTAACTTTCCTTGACTTCAAGTGGCTACTCGCAAGGAAGCGACTTAGTTATTTTCTTCTTCTAAGGTGTGACTTTCTCCATCAATTACCTTGCAAATCTTTAATCTTAATGTTTAAAATATTACCTTTGGACATCTCTAGGCCTGCTGTGTTTGATGGAAAGGGACAATTACTTCTGGCCTTAAAATTGACTGAATCTGAACCTGTATTTGAATCTTCCTTTAACGCCAACACCTTGTAATACCTGAGGCACATTTTTTTTACAGTTGGTGGGAGGAAAGAAAATTCTATATGTAGAAAGTTGGATGGTGAGGTGGAGAAATAACTATATTTTTCTTTGCAAAATTGCATTACAGTATATTTAGCTGTATGTTCTGGATAAAAGAAAATAGTTTTTCTACAAAAGGTCAAGTGGGAGGAAGGGAAAGGCCACCTCCTGGAGCTAACCACTGTTGATATTCTCAGACTTTTGCCCTATGCAAGTATCTGTATATTTTTCAGAAATCGTCTCACATTACTCTTACTGTTGTTTCATAAGCTGCTTTTTTCACTTACCAATATTCTGTGAATATGTTTCCATGACAATATATAAAAATCTACACCATATTTTTTAATGGCTGTGTAGAATCTAGTTGTACAGGTGCAGATTAATTTATTTAACATGTCCTCTGTTGACATATATTAAAGTTGTTTTTTATTTTTCACTGTTATATTAACTCTGAGATAAGCATCATTTTGACATTTTTAAAAAATTTGTCCAATTAATGTTCATAGAATGCATCTTAGAATTCCTGAGTCAAAGGTATCCACCTGGAATATATGAACATATATGCCTGTAACAAAAATTTAAACAAAATGCTTCTCCAATCCCAGCCTCTCTCCTCTCTATAGATAATGTGGTATATTTACATGGGTTTCGTTAACCTGTGGTTTTACTAAAGATCAGTAAGACACAAGAAAGATATAAAACATTAAACAGCAACAAAAAACTTCTATCAGGCATTTTTCTTCTGATTCCTTTTCTCCTATTTCCCCACTCCTTCCCCCTGTATCATTTAGCTACTCCCTTGAGTCTCTTTTACCTCCTATGTTATGCATAGAATGTTCACATTTCCATTTGGAACCAAGTTGCCAAAATTTCATTCACTCATTCAAAAAAATACCCACTAAGTGCTACCAGGTCATGTCCTGTTCTATGCTTAGGTGTTCAGAAGAGCTAAAGAGACCTGGTCCTCCTGCAGCTTACGTGAGAGAGAAAGAAAGAGAGAGAGAGAGAGAGAGGAAGAGGGAGAGAGAGAGGAAGAGGGAGAGAGAGAGGAAGAGGGAGGGAGGGAGGGAGAGAAACTTGTGCTAAGATACTGAGATCTATTTGTTTATTCCTGAAGTTCTGCTGTATTTATTTGTTTATTGTGCCTTTATGGTACATTTTAACATGGGCAGGGAAAGACTCTTAGAACTATCTTTAAGGGGTGGTTCAGTGGATCAGTTAAACAGAGATACAGGACAAATACCAAGAGAAAAGGGGAACCTAGAGGGATTGCTAGAGGGCTAAGAAACTCCCTTCTGCTCAGAAAAGATTTTGGTACTCGGGGAAATTTCCCCTCTTCCTGCTGACTTTACATATAGGAAACCTGGGGCATCCTAAGGTTCAGTCAAAGCAATTTGCTCCTGTCTTGTGTCTAAAAAGAATTGGGCAGATAACAGCAATGCTCCTGTGACTGAAATGATAAGTCCCTGGAGTGGAGCAATGACTTTAGCCAGTGTAATAATCAAATTGAATTGCAATATCCCCAGTGTAGTTCATTGATGTGAAATTGATTATGATGAGAGGAAAAAACCCATCAATTTACTCAGGCCATGGCCAACCTGGTTCCCTTGAATGTAGCCCAAGTATGAAATGCTCACATTTATTTTCCTTTTATTTGGATTCCTAACAAGTTTTATTTCCTTTTAAAATTCAAATAAATATTGACTTTTTTATGGCTGTTGTTGATGAATAACTTGTGATGTAGATTTTTTCCCATTTTTGAGTTTTAACCTACTACTGTACTTCCCAGACTAAGTAGAAATTGATTTCAGAAAGTCAAAGGATACAATTCTGTTGAACGGTTTTCATTTTAAAATGATAGTGTAGTAGTAAATGAGGACATTAGAATAAACATCATGAAGTCCTGGCTGTGAGCATCAATAGTCTTTTTTTAATAGCTATTAGAGTTATTGAGTTTTCCATTTTATAATATCATTTGTGATTATGCTACAGTGAGCAGAGAAGAGGCGGCTCCGGTAATATAGATTACTTTCTGATGTATTAGGGAGGCATACTGGATTCAGAATCCAAGATTTTGGTTTCAGATCTAATACTAATTCCTGCTAGCTGTGTTGCCTTAGTATGCCGTTTCCTTTCTGTGAGTCTCAGTTGTTTTGTCTTTAAAATAGGGAAAATAAGGCTTGCCTTGCGCATATTTTGGATTGTTGAATGGACTGAAAAAGATAATGCTTGGAAAGCCATTTTGTAAAAGGCAAAGCATGATCAAGATAATTGCTCAGGGATTGTGCCCACAAAATGCCAAGCAAATATCCAGGAATAGAAAATGCTGGTCAAATTGCCGCTGAGTGGTACATTGTAAATAACCCATTTATCCACTAATTCATTTTTGGACCTGATTAAAACAGTCCCAGTGCACTCTTATCATTTTTAGTGATGGTCATTTTATGAGCAAATCTAGACTCTTCTCTCTTTGTGTGCTTTTTTCTTCCCCTAAGAACAATCAAATACTCTTTGGTACCTAGGCAAGGAGGACCAGAAGGTATAGATCAGTGGTTCCTAAACCTACATTTCCATCAGACTCACAGGGAACATTTTAAAAAAATGCTGATTCCAAGTTCTCACTCCAGAGCTACTGAATCAAAATTATCAGAGGCAGGGCCCCCAAATCTATGCTTTTTTTTTTTGAGACAGAGTCTCACTCTTTGCCCGGGGTAGAGTGCTGTGGCATCAGCCTAGCTCACAGCAACCTCAAACTCCTGGGCTCAAGCAATCCTTCTGCCTCAGCCTCCTGAGTAGCTGGGACTACAGGCATGCGCCACCATGCCCGGCTAATTTTTTCTATATATTTTTAGTCGTCCAGCCAATTTCTTTCTATTTGTAGTAGAGACGGGTTCTCCATCTTGTTCAGGCTGGTTTTAAACTCCTGACCTTGAGTGATCCACCCGCCTTGGCCTTCCAGAGTGCTAGGATTACCAAATCTGTGTTTTTAACTGGATTTGTGTTTTAACCAGTGCATCAGATGCACCGCTGGGTTCAGGGCTCTGCGTGGTAGTAGGTCTCAGGAGGCAAAGGTTCTCACTCTTGCTCTGTCAGGTACTGTTTGAGGGTCTCCCTGGGCCTCCCCTTCCTTATCACTAAAATGTCTGTTTTTAAGCTGTAATCCAAGGGCAGAGGAGCTTCAGGTACTCTGTAAACATGAAGCATTCATTTAAAGCTACTATGAATATTTAAACTGTTCTGAGAACCCCTCATTGCTTTTATTTGATTATTATGGGATTTGGAAAGCCTCTGTTTGAAATGAGTTCTATGTCTAAGGAAGTTTGGAACCCACTAAGAATCTATGACCTCTATATTACCTTCGAGCTCTGACAATCTTTGCTTACATAGCCACAGTTAAAATGCTCTCAGAAAAAGGTGGTATAAAACTTTCTTTTGTTTCATGCTCTGGTTATTAAAAGTCAGCACAAATTTCAGCCACGTTGAGAGACCAGCTCTGAGGGTAATTTGGATCTTCAAAGAACACTCCTCTGGCTCCTTGAAAAAGTTGTGTTAAAGCAATTAAATATTATTTGAAGGAAAGAAAAAAACGCAAGCTGACTACTGAATTACAGGAATAGTGTTAAAAAAACCCAAACAATCCTTACCCTGGGATCAAAGCCAGAGAGAGGCAGAGGGATCGTGTGCAGGGGAGAGGGGGAGAGGGGAAGAAAGGGAGGTGCTGAATGGCTTTGGCTCAATTAAAGATGTGAATGTGCAGTTTGGGGATAGTCTTCTGAATGCAGAACAATAGCTGGCAACGGAAATGCAAAGAGTCCCGTGAGAAGTCACAACGAGAGAAACACTGGATTATGCATCTCTGCTCAGACAGGGGGCCAGATAAAGGAACAAAACAAACAAGTGGACATAATTGTTTGCCATTCAGTGGAGCCACAGACCACTCGGCATATGGTGCGTGGAGATTCCGGAATGCACGGGAGATCTCATTTGGAATGAGTATTCTTGTTCCAGAGACCTGGGAGCCAGATGAGAATGGGCCCGACTGAAAGATGCGGTGAATTGTACTCTGTGCTTTTGATGCAGAACAGTATTTCTCAGCTTCGTTGCCCAAGTTATTCACCAAACTTGGCTCCAAAAGACTTTTCTTGTTTCTAAAACGCAAATCTCTCCCACAAAGGACGAAGATATGCCGTTACTGAAGATATTTTGAAAACACACTGCAGACTCTGGAGAGAATCCCCAAAAAGGAGACACAAAACTCTTTAGAGTAACAGGGAATAAGTGCATGGGGCCCCGAGGTACCAAGTGGCAG
>VBSM01001562.1:56856017-56868337 GCA_008086735.1 Cheirogaleus medius
CCCCCCCCCCAATAAACCAACACACCATCTAGTTGTTCTCCTTCCCACCCAAGTTTGGGAGAGAAGGTAATATTACAACTCTAGGTTGGGATCATGCCTATTTGTCTCTGAAAGTTCCTGGGATCCACTGAATCATGGTTAAACTCCACATGATTTGCTGAGCACCTGTTCTGTGCCACACCCCATGCGAGGCACCGGACATACAATGCTGTTCAGGCTACACCTCTACCTGGGGGAAACTAAGGTCTGTTTTGGGAGAGAGACAGGTAGAGAATTAATCATAGAATGGAATTACAAGGGAGATATTTATATATTAGGTTATTAATTATGAAATGTCCAATTTCTTTAAGTACTAAGTTTGACAGGTGATATCTCTGACATTTCACTTTGATACTTCTTTTATTTTTATTGTGAAGGTACATCCTCATTCTTTCAAACACATGGTTTGGCTTGTGATTATCTTTCAAATATTATTTTAGAGCAATGTTTGTGAAACCATGGGTAAGTCAAAAATTATTTTCGAATATGAGTTCTATCATGGAATTAATGCTACACAGACAGTTCGGAATATCAATGAAGTGTTTGGGAAGGATGTGGCTAATGAATGAACAGTGTGTCGATGATTTGAGGAATTCCATTCTGGTGACTTTAATCTTGAAAATAAGCCATATGGGCGACCTGAGACCAAGGTGGATAATGATGAGCTGAAAGCTGTAGTGGAAGCGAATCCATCTCGACCTACATGTGAATTAGCAGCAAGGTTTGACATTACTGTTCCAACAATATTGGGTCATTTGAAACAAATAGGCAAGGTAAAAAAGCTGGATAGATGGGTACTGCATGAATTAAACAAGCACCAGTAGAGAAATTGTCTCGATGCTTGCCTTTTTTTGCTGTCACAACATAAAGTTGAACCATTTCTACGCTGTATTGTTATGTGTGATGAAAAATGGATTCTTTTTTATTTATTTCAGCATATTATGGGGGTAAAAATATTACGGTTACGTATATTGCCCATGCCGCCCCCTCCCCCTCAAAGCAGAGCTTCAAGCGTGACCATCCCCCAAACGTTGCACATCTCACTCATTATGTTTGTATATACCCATCCCCTCCTCCCCCCTCCCACCCACCCGACACCCGATAAATGTTATTCCTATATGTCCTCTTAGGTATTGATCCGTTAATACCAATTTGCTGGTGTGTGGTGCTTGTTTTTCCATTCTTGAGATGCTTCACTTAGTAGAATGGGTTCCAGCTGTAAAAAATGGATTCTTTTTAAGAATCATAAGCGTTGGGCACAATGGTTGGATAAAGATGAAGTGCTGAAACACAGTCCAAAACTGAATATTTGTCAAAAAAGCTAATGATGTGTGTTTGGTGGTCCAGAGTTGGTATTATCTACTACAGCTTCATGAAACCTGGTCAATCGATTACAGCGAATGTCTACTGCAACCAATTAGATGAAATGACGAGGATACTTGCGATTAAGCAGCTGAGGTTGGTGAACAGAGACAGGCCAGTCTTCTTGCAAGACAACCACATGTCATACAAACAACGCTGCTCCAACTGCAGAAGCTGAACTTGGAAACTCTCCGTCATCCATCATATTCACCAGACCTTGCACCAACTGACTACCACTGCTTCCAGGCTTTGGACCACTTCTACCAAGGAAAAATATTCAATTCTCAACAAGCTGTGGAAAACAACTTTTGTGATTTCATCGCCACTCACTCTCCAGGCTTCTTTGCTGCTGGCATAAACAAACTACTGTTAAGATGGCAAAACGGTATCAATAGTTTAGGTGCATACTTTGATTTATTGTACTGCTTCTTTTTTGAGATATAATAAACTACTGTTTTGACTCAAAATTGGACATTTCATATTTAATGACCTAATAGATACATACATACTGCAGGAATGAATAGGTAAACGAGAAAATCCTTCTGCTAGGTGGGTGGGGGAGACGAGGGGAGAGATTGAGGGTGGGGAGGAGATTTTGCCCCTTAAAGGACATTTGGCAATGTCTGCAGACATTTTTGGTTAACCCGACTAGGGTAGTGGAGTTTGGTACTGGCTTCTAGAGGCCAGAGATGCTGCTAAACAGCCTGTAATGTGTAGGACAGCCTCCTAGAAGGAAAGATGATCTGGTTCCAAATGTCAAGAAAGCCAAAGTTGAGAAATAGTGCTGTAGGGTGATGTTTGAGCTGAGCCTTAAAGGTGACTGGTGTCTGCTAGGCAGCAAATAGGGGCGGCCATTCTGCTCGGAGGCTTCACTCCAAAACTAGCTTTGGGGGCCCGAGAGGGAGCAAGACCAAGAAGACATGAGGCCCTGGGTTTGGAGGGTCAGCTCGCAGTGATGGTCTTCCTAGGTGGCTCACAGTTGGCTTCAGGTGGTTCTTGCACCCACTGTGGTGCAAACCAGGGGTATCCAGGAAGGAGAATGACATGATCTTCTTTTGGTAGCAGTTCTAAAGGGAGAATGGAGGAGTTTGTCCTTCTCTTGGCCGTGAAGGGCGTGGTGATTGGCCAGTGCACCAAGAAGGGTGCACAGGAGAGAGCAGGGAAGACACTTCCCATAATAAGTGAATTAATTTGGGCTTGTGGCTTGCAACAGCATGTGAGGCAGCCAGACCATTATATATGAACACTCAGAGCTAGAGACTTAGGTGCCAGCCATTAAACTTGTTCTATCCCCAAATCTGGAATAGAAGGACTAAGCTGTGTCATTGACTCTACAAAATGTCTTTGGATTGCTGGCAGAAAAATGTTCTTAAATGAAGTGAAACCACATAACCACATTATCTGAATGGGCCCGTCGATAACCCTGTGAGGTTGGCCAATAAGGGTAATAGTACATTTAAATATAATAGCACAATGAATGAAAGATTCAGAGCAATTCGGGGTGCTGCCCTGTTCAGAAGTGTCACCAATTGGGAAAGTAGAGAAGCCAGAATCCTGGTTTGGCTGCAGTGAAATTGGAGTGAACTCATCCTTTTTATCAGGATAAATTCGATAACTAACCTACTCTGGAGATAATGGCATTAATCCATTCAAGAGGGCAGAGTCTTCATGACCTAATCACCTGTTAAGGCTCTACCTCTTAATACTGTCACAATGGTGATTAAATTTCAGCATGAGTTTTGGAGGGGACATTCAGCAGCCTAACATTCATTAGTCATCACAATAAGAACATTCCAAGGTGTAAGGAGAGTGGGGTCTCCTACAATACCTCACTCTAGGACAATTGTTTAGTTTTGTTTCCTACCATTATCAAAAAGGATCCATAGTTGCAAAAATAATATAATTGCCATTGAGTCCCTTTTCACATATTATGAAGCGCCTGTCCATGTTCTCACATAAACCCCATGAATCATTTTAATGAGTCCATATTATCCATCAAGGTGATATGCCATCGTTTACCTATCATTTCCCTGTTTTGGCCATTTCAGAGGTTTTCAGAGTTTCAGTATTACAAATAACATTGCAGTGAGCATCTTTGTATAAACAGATTTTTTTTTGCTTCCTTCCAAAGATTTCTTTAGGATACATTTCCAACAGTGGGATTAAAGTGTCAAAGGGTATGAATATCTTCATAGATCCTGATATATATTGTCAAATTGCTTTCCAGCAGAGTGTAGCAATTTATATACCTGACATGAATAAATGAGTGTAGCAGGCTAGCAAAATATTGCAAGCCTTGAATATTATTATTTTCAAACTTCTTTTGCTGGTTTAATACACATAAAACGATTCCAATTACACATATATAATATGCTTAGCTCCACTGTGCTTGGCACATGGTAGTTGTTGCTGGTGTTTCCCTGCAGCTTATATCTTGATGTCTATCCTGATCCTTGGACTGCAGCCTAGATCTCCTGCCTGTCCTACATGCCCTCTGGCCTGACCTTTATTGCCATCAATCTCTAATGAGTACCTGACCTTGGCTTGGCCCATCCTAACGATAATATTGAGCATCTAGATTAAGCCTGCATATAGCATAGTGGGCAAAAGCCCGCCCATATTCATCTCTTGGCTCCTCAATTTATCAGCCAGGTGACCTTCAATAAATTATCTATATCTCTAAACCTGGGATTAATTGAGATAATGTATGTTAAGCAAGTAACACTGTGCCTGATACAGAGTCAGTGATTAATCTTAATAATAATAATCTATTCTAATAATTCATATCAACCTTTGAGATAGGTGATGATATTATCTTCATTTTAAAGATGGAACATTTAGGCTTCAAGAGGTTAAGTACTTTGCCTAATATGTATAACCTAATGCAATATGACTCTGGCCCTTCCCGTTTGTGGCGTGGGCGAGTGGTCCCAGTGAGTTGTAGGGTAGCCATGAAAACCATTTCTGTACCAGAACAGGCAGCACTAACTTACTGATACATGGAAGTGACTGCAAACTACACACATGGCTCTTTAAACTTAGACTACATGAATCTCAAACTGCCCCTTATCCAAATTCCAAAAGTGCCGGCAGCCACTCCAGCCCCGTCCAATGTGACATAGGGTGGAGGAAGAGTTAGTATGGAAAGAGAGATGAATCTTAACCAATACTGGTTAAAATGTTTTACTTCTGAAGAACTTGAAAAAAACCTACGACCATGTGAACTTATTTCTCGGGGCCTTAAAGCTGAAGGCTCGTTAGCTTCCTGGTAAATCAGCCAGTGGCAGCTCACCAGGAATAGGATGGCTAGTTACTTTTGATTGCTTGTTGCTTTTTCTTGAGTTGAAAGTTTGTCATTAGTGTAGTTTCAGTCTGAGAGTTACTGCCAGGGTGGAATTACTCTAATTAAGAGGAAAAGAAAAACATGTTGCTAGTCATTAATTTTTCTTGATTAGAGGGTGACCCAGTTTGAGGTTAAACGAAGAGGACCGAGGTAGTAATTTAGCATTCTGGGGGGTTTGTGGAGATTTTTGTGAGCTGGAGAAGCAACAGCTGGATCTCAGGATTGCTGTCTGATTTGAATTTGTAACTGCTCATAAAAATGTGTAAGAAATCGTTACGGATGGTGTGCTCATTTTTAGAATGGACAAAAGTGAGAATAGGGGTGGGGCACAGTACTCTAATTTCAGTGCTACCAATGTTGCATCTATGTCTCAATAAACGGATGAAAGCTTTTTCTGTCTTAAATATGAAAATATTACATATTCCTGATTTGAAGATCCTGGCTTTCTTACTTGTCAAATTCTGGGATAGCAAGAAATTTTACCTTTAGCATATGCCCATAACACTGAATATATGAGGGAAAGTACCCAGCCATGTAATATGAAAATATATTAACAATGGCTGGATATGTCAAAATAGGTACAATATTTCAGTTCTCTTACTTAATAAAGTATACATTATTTTGAGGTCTCTGCAAAGCAAGTGAAGCATAATTTAGTGCAAAGGGCACAGATTTGGAGCCAGAAGCCCTGAATGAGAGTTCTCCTGCCTCCAGGTTTATTCATATTGTTGCAAATGGCAGCATTTCCTTCTTTTAAAAGGCTGAATAGTATTCATAACATCCTCCACCACACACACAATTTCTTTATCTATTCATCCACTGACGGACAATTAGGTTGTTTGCATGTCTTTGCTATTGTGAATAATGCTGCAATAAATATGGGAGTGCGGATATCCCTTCGACATACTGATTTCGTTTGTTTTGAATGCATACTCAGTAGTGAGATTGCTGGATCATATTGTAGTTCTATTTTCAATATTTTGAGGAACTTCCATACTGTTTTCCATAATGGCTGCACCTATTTACATTCCCACCAACAGTGTGCAAAGGATCCCTTTTCTATACATCCTCGCCAATATTTGTTACCCTATTACTTGTTGATAATAGCCATTCTAATGGGGGTAAAGTAATATCTTGTAGTTTTATTTTTCAATTGGTTTATTTAATTTAGCTATTGAGTTGTATGAGCTCTTTATATATTTTGGATATTAATCCCTTATTGGACATATGGTTTGCAAATGTTTTCTTCCATTCTGTGGGTTGACTTTTCATTTTGTTGATTTTTTTTTTTTTTTTTGCTGTGCAAAAACTTTTTAGTTTGTTGTAGTCCCATTTGTTTATTTTTGATTTTGTATCCTGTGCTTTTGGTGTCATATCCAAAAAAATCATCGCTTAGACCAGTGTTATGGAGATTTTCCCTAATGTTTTCTTCTAAGAGATATACTGTTATAGGTCTTATGTCTAAATCTTTAATCCATTTTAAGTTTCTTTTTTGTGTATAGTGTAAGATAATTTCTTTTTTTTTTCTTTTGAGTGTGGATGTCCAGTTTGCTCAACATCATTTACTGAAGATACTATCCTTTTCTGTTGTATATTCTTGGCACTTTTGTCAAAGATTAGTACACTGTAAATGAATGGGTTTATTTCTGGGCATTTCTACATTGAATAGAAATGGTAAGAGTGGGCATTTTTGTTTTGCTCCTGATCTTAAAGGGAAAGCTTCCAACTTTTTAACATTGAGTATGATGTTAGCTGTGAGTTTGTCATATATGGCCGTTATTGTGTTGAGGTACAGTACATTCCTTCTATATCTAGTTGGTTGAGAGTTGTTATCATGAAAGAATATTGAATTTTGTCAAGTGCTTTTTCTGCATCTAGTGAAATGATCATATAATTTTTATCCTTCATTCTGTTCATGTAGTGTGTAACATTTTTTGATTTGTGTATATTGAATCATCCTTTCATCTAAGGGGTAAATCCCACTTGATCATGTTGAATGACCCTTTTAATGTGCTGTTGAATTCAGTTTGCTAGTATGTTGTTGAGGATTTTTGCATCTACAAGCATCAGGGAGATTAGCCTGTCATTTTCTTTTTTTGTAGTGTCTTTGTCTGTAGTGTCTTTGGTATTATGATAATGCTGGCCTCTAAAATGAATTTGGAAGTGTTCCCTCCTCTTCAGTTTTTTGAGAGAGCTAGAGAAGAATTGGTATTAATTCTTTAAATGTTTGACAGACTTCATTCACTAATGAAGCTATCAGGTCCTGGGCTTTTCTTGATGGGAGATTTTTGGATACAGACTCATTCAATTTTTTTTCTCATTATTGGTCTGCTAAGATTTTCTGTTTCTCTATGATTCATTCTTGGTAGGTTGTATATTTCTAGGAATTTATCTTTTTTTTTTAGTTTATATACTTTGTTGGTATAGAAGTATGTAAGTGTTTATAGTAGTCTCTTATGATCCTTTGTATTTCTGTGGTATTAGTTGTAATGCCTCCTCTTTCATTACTGATTTTAATTATTTGAGTCTTCTTTTTTTCTTAGTTTTGCTGAAGATCTGCCAATTTTGTTTACCTTTTCAAAAACAACTCTTATCTCATTGATCTTTTCTGTTTTTTTTTTTCACTCTCTATTTCATTTAGTTCTGCTATTTATTATTTTCTTTCCTCTGCTAACTTTGGCCTTAGGTTTTTTTTTTTCTTTTTCTAGTTCCTGGAAGTGTTACAGTGGGTTATTTGAGATCTTTTTAAATGTAGGTGTTTATCACTGTAGATTTCTCTTGTAGAACTGCTTTTACTGGATCCCATAACTTTTGGTATGCTGTGTTTCCATTTTTGTTTGTCTTAAGATATTTTAAAATTTATCTTTTGATTTTTTCTTTGACCCATTTGTTGTTTAGGAGTTTAGTTTGCACATATTGGTGAATTTTCTAGTTTTCCTCCTATATTTCTAGTTTTATACTACTGTGATCAGAAAAGATACTTGATATGATTTCAATCTTAATTTGTTCAGACTTGTTTTTTCCCTAACGAATGATCTCTCCTAGAGAATGTTCCACGTAAGCTTGAGAAAAATGTGTATTCTGCTGCTGTTAGATGGAATGTTTTATATGTCTGTTAGTCTATTTGATCAATAGTGATGTTTATATCCTCTGTTTCCTTATTGATTTTCTGTCTGGATGATCTCTTCATTGTTGAAAGTGGGGTGCTGAAGTCCCCTACTATTATTGTATTGCTGTGTATATCTCCCTTCATATCTATTAATATTTGCTTTATATATTTAGGTGCTGCAATGTTGAGTGCATACATATTTGCAATTGTTATATCCTCTTCATGAATTGACTCCTTCATCATTATATAATGACCTTCCTGTCTGTTTTTACAGTTTTTGAATTAAAGTTTATTTTACATAAGTATAGCTACCCCTGCTGTCTTTTGGTTTCCATTTGCATGGAATATCTTTTTCTGTTCTTTTATTTTCAATGAATATATGCCCTTAAAGCTGAAGTGAGTCTCTTGTCGACAACATATAGTTGGGTCTTTTTAAAATCCATTCAATCACTCTGTATTTTGATTGGAGACTTTAATCCATTTCCTTTTAAAGTAATTATTGATAGGTAAGAACTTACTATTACCATTTAAAAAATTGTTTTCTGGCAGTTTTGTAGATCCTTTGTTCCTTTCTCCTTCTCTTGCTGTCTTCTCCTATGATTTGATGATTTTCTGTTCTGGTATGTTTTGAATTCCTTTCTCTTTCTTTTTTTGTATATGCTATAGGATTTTTCTTTGTGGTAACCATGAGACTTACATATTATATCTTATAGTTATAACAGTGTATTTTAAGTTGATAACAACTCAACTTTGATTGATACAAAAACTCTACACTTTTACTCCCCTTTCCCACATTTTATGTTTTTGATGTCACAAGTTACTCTTTTTACATAATGTATCCATTAGCAAATTATTGTAACTATAGTCATTTTTAAATAGTTTTGTCTTTAAACTGTTATACTAGAGATGTAAGTAATTTACACACCACCTCTATAGTATTTGAGTATTCTGAATTTTACTGTATATTTGCTTTTACCAGTTAGCTTTATACTTTCATATGTTTTTATGAAATATATAATATATATTTACATTTACATTTATGTAACATTATGTATGTTACTAATTAGCATCCTTTTGTTTCAGCTTGAAAAATTCCCTTAGGTCTAGTGGTGATGAACTTTCTCAGCTTTTGTTTGGAAAAATCTTTATCTCTCTTTCATTTCTGAAGGACAACTTTGCAGGTAAAGTATTCTTGGTTGGTGGATTATTTTATTTCAGGACTTTGAAAAAATATCATCCAATTTTCTCCTGATCTATAAAGTTTATGCTGAGATATCCACTGATAGTCTTATGGAGGATCCCTTGTATGTGAGGAATCTCTTTTCTCTTGGTGTTTTCAAGATTCTCCCTTTGTCTTTGATTTTTGACAATTTTATTATAATATATTTTGGTGAAGTCTTCTTTGGGTTGAACTTTATTGGAGACCTTTGAGCTTCATGTATCTGGATGTTCATATCTTTCTCCAGGTTTTGGAAGTTTTTAGCTATTATTTAAAAAAATAAGCATTCTGACCTTTTTTCTTTCTCTCTCTTTTTTTGAATAAAGTCAGTAAATATATACATTTTATTTACTATAATCACCATGAAAATTTATTTGACCAGATCAATGACAATTTTGTTCACTGTACTGAAATTAAGATTACAAAATATAAAATTATATTTTCATGATAAGAATAGCACTATTTTATTGTAATATATATGTGTTCAGGTAACAGGAACATACATATACTACTTTTTTCCCCAAAGGAATATTTACTGACTTACTGATCATTTCAATTATTTGCCTTTTTATGAAAGGATAGTTTCACAGCATTTCAAGTAGTTATAATAACAAGACATAAATTTTACCTGTCAATAGTGGATACAAATTAGAACACATTGGACTAGTTTATTTTATATGTAAATTATTTTTGTTATCCTAATGTTATGGGTTTACTTATTTATTTATTCACTTCATTTGGTAATACTCAGCATTTTACTATGTATAGGATTACCTTTAATTTTGGGTAAAAAGTAGAGAAGCATAATATAATTCTATAGTTAATTTATAAAGTTCTAGAGATGGAAGGAAAACTAAAGACCCACATATCTAGCTTCAGCATTTTACCTTTGAAGAAACTGGAGCCATAAAGTTAACTGATTTTCTGAATTTTGGGACAAAGTTTCTGTTAGCAATCATAATGCGGAACAACATATTGATCAGATATTGTAAAAAATTTTAAACATTCTTTTAAAATCACAACTTAGAAAGATAGCTCAAATTATTTGGATGTGAAACATCCACCTTCTACACTGGTTATTTGCTGAGCATATAAGAACTATTGGGAAGCCACCAATAAAATTGACATATACAAACATTTCTTATGGAAATATTCAATGTAAATCAAATGTAACTTAGTTAAATAACCATTATTTATTCTCTCTTTTGCCCTTCAAATCACATGATATTGTGGGTGGCTTCTGGAAAGGGGCCACAGTAATTTCCCAGCATCCCACAGCCATCTTCTATTCTTCAACACAGACCCTTTTTATTTACATGAAAAGTGAAGTAATAAAAAGGTCTGGTAGAAGAGAAGGAATGGTAGCTTGATCTGGATTTACCTCCTCGCTAAAGGCCATCCATATTATACCCCATCGGAAATGCCATAAGAGGCCCCAGAATAATGAAGGAAATCTATGTTTTAAATAAGTTTTTCATGTTATTATTCATTCAGTAAATGTTTACCGAGTGCCTACCATGTTCAGGTCCTTTTCCAAGGACTGGAGCTAGAGTAACGAATAAAGTGGACAGACAGCCCTGCCCCATTGGGCATGGGGCAGAGAAAATAAACAAAATTAATAATTAAATAATATGTTTTAGATTGTGATAAATTCTATGGAAAAAAATTAAGTAGGGAAGGGAGATATGGAGTGTGTGTGTGTGTGTGTGCACGTGTGTATGTGTGGTTTGGAGGGTCGCAGTTTTAAATGGGGTGGTCAGGGAAAGCCTCACTGAGAGGAGGACATTTGTGCAGACTTGGAAGAGATGAGAAAGGGGCCCAGCTGGTATGGGGGAAGCGTGTACGGAGGGAACAGCCAGTGCAAAGGTCCTAAAGCAACGTGCCCAGTGTGTTCTGGGAATGGGAGCAGGGCAGGGTGACAAGGTTGGGACTTCATTGACAGGGTGAGTGGCGCAGGCTGTCATGGGCCTCCTGTGAAGATTTGAGCTTTTACTGAGCGAGGTGGGAATCCCGTGGCAGCTGCTGGGCAGAAGTTTTATCAGGCTCACGCAGGCCTCTCTGCTGAGGTGTCTGAAGCACGTGGCCATCTACAGCCCCTGCTAATCTAAGCTGCCTCCCCTACACGGGTGGGTGTGAAATGAGCCAGTGTGTGGAGAATCCCTGGTGTGGAAGTGGTAGACATCAAGTACTCTCTTTAAAGCAGGTTTGAGGGGCAGGGAGAGACAGCTTGTCACTGATGAGAGGGAGGGATAGGAACGGAGAGGGAGGAAGAGGCAGCCCCAAGGGGCTGTATGGAGGTTGGACTGCTCCCTACCTGCACTGTTCCTACCACAAATTTCCCACGGGTTGGTCCTGGAGCCTTCTAGGATCTTCAAGCTTCTCAGAAGTCCTTGCACTAGATGCAATATTGCCTGGCGCAGAGTGGACCCTGCTAGCTCAGTGTTGAAGGATGCATGAGTGCAGCTCAGTTTGGCAGCTTCTTCTCTGACCCTCCAGTCACACCAGGTGCCCCCACCCCCTCCCTCTGCTGGGGCACTGAGTCACTAACCCAGCTAACCCGAGGACAGCTGGAAGAGGAGCCAGGTTTCCAGGATTGCAACTAAGTACTAGGAGCACGTGGTAGTGGTTATGATGCCCGTTTTCACTTTGAATCTGAGTATTTGTTGCTAACTGTCAGCTTCTAAGTTTCATTTTAAGGGCAAAGCTGCAGGAATTACAAAATGTGGTGGGATCTCTGGGCTGGAGGAATAAACTCTCCAGCCCCCACCGGGACCACACACCTTCCTCTTTGATCTGCTCAGGCTCCCTTGGTCTCGGAAACTGTGCACATTTTGGAGAGATGTAACTTCATAATTTTTTTATGGTCCGTGACTGAGTTTAAAGAAGAGGTAGTGGCTTGTAAAATTTTTTATTTATGATGTGATTTTCAGAATTCAGTGTTCACAAATACTGGCAAGGTTGAATTTATGAAAGTGGAGGCTATTTTAGTACGTTATCCTCTTAGTTTAAAATGTTTCCCCTAAAGGGGATGGCAGCAAGTGGCATCCTAGGAGTTGCTTGTCCTCAGTAAGCACGTTCCTGAAACCGTATTATGACTTGCAGCTGAAAGGCTAAATGACACGCATTCCACTTGTAATGCACATATAGATTTCAATTTGGCTGAAGTAAGTTTTGTTTTCCAGGATCTATTCTTTTTTTTTTATTTCATCATATTATGGGGGCACAAATGTTAAGGTTACATATATTGC
>VBSM01001562.1:56868437-56903610 GCA_008086735.1 Cheirogaleus medius
GATCTTGTGTCGCCTCACTTTGGATAATGGGCTTAAACTTAATCCAGGATAGTACAAGCGGCCAGGGTCTGTTCTTAATTAGTGATTTGATTCAAGTTTAATTAACATTGCCTAGTGATTGTTTTTGCCTCCTTGGCATTAGTCAACCTATTAGCTTTGAAACGTGAAGTAGCTATCTCAAGTGGATAAAGAATAGTCTTTTTTCTTGAAGACAGTTTTTTCAGTGGGAAAGATTATAATTCACAGTCATTCGCAATTGGTGTCAATGAGTGGAATAGAGGCCAGGGGTTGCAGCAGAGGCCGTTGAGGGTGGGAGCTGCTTTGGGCCCCCAAGACCCCTGCCCACATGCCCGCTGGTGCAGACACAGGGTTGGACTGACTCATTGAACCAAAGTCTCGATTTAGTGAGCAGACATAAAAATCTTCCTGGCATATTTTTAAAACCTGAGCTGCCCTTTGCAAAGGAGGTCTTGCATTTATTTATTTATTTTTTTAAAGAAAGGATGAGTATCTAAGAGGCATGGAAATGATGAATCATTTTGGAGAAATTCGATGTGACAAGAGAAAAAGACAATGTCATGCATTAAAAAAATTTTTTTAAAGCTTTTCAAAGATGTGTAAAGAAATCCAGTTATAGAAATAATCGATAGCTGCTAGAACTGGTGTTCTTTGCAATGAGGAGTATTCAAAAATAGAAATTTGGGAAAAATTCATTAGCCTTGATTATCAATTTCTGAAAACGTGAACCACAGTGTAGCAAAAGTGTTGGAAGAAAAGCAACTCCCAACTGGCGGTAACAGGCTGTCCCTGTTGTTCAAAGCCTCTCAGGGACTATTCGCAGAGGCCTTCCTTCAGGAAGTATAGGACAACAATATCCATTTGAGCCTGTGCCCAAATGGCTGCTTCATTTATGACTTTTTTCTTTTCTTTTTTTTGGAGACAGTCTCACTTTTTCGCCCAGGCTGGAGTGTAGTAGCACAATCATAGCTCACTGCAACCTCAAACTCTTGGGCTTAAGTGATCCTGCCACCTCAGCCTCTCCAGTACCTGAGACTACAGGTGTGTGCCACCATGCCCAGCTAACTTTTCTACATTTTGTGTAGACAGGGTCTCGCTATGTTGCTCAGGCTGGTCTTGAGCTCCTGGCCTCAAGCAATCCTCCTGTCTCAGCCTCCCAAAGTGCTGGGATTACAGGCATGAACCACTGTGCCTGGCCATCATTGATTCTTACATGCTCCGGTGGGTGTTATAATTTAGTGGTGAAGAGCTCTGATCCTGGTGGGAATCTTGGCTTCATCACTGACAGATCGTATGATGTTGGACCAGTCACTTAATCTCTCCAAATCTGTAAGATGAAGATAACAATCATGAATAGCTCTTGCATGGTTGTGGAGGACTAAATGAGGTAATGTGTGTTAAGTGCCCCAGGCTGTAGCTGGTGATTGCCTCCTAGTTTTAGCCCCAACCAGTCAACTTCTCATTCTGGAAGAAAAGGGGGTTATTCTCAAGAGAGACAGGATAAATCTGCCTGCCTTCGAAAGCCTCATCCTTAGCTTGGAGTCATTGGTGCCTCTGTTTCCCCTTTGGCAGGGCCTGGATCTTGTGACTACCCACCAGCAAGGCGAGGCTTGGGCTAGGACTTTGTGTAGCATCTTGGTATTTGGGTACCTCCTCTGGATCTCAGGTGAATGGCCCAGCAGACAAATACTCCTGATTCCCTAGGGCCTGGGAGAAGAACCGAGGAAGATGAAATATTCTGAGACCAGAAGTACGCAGGGGGTCACCTAGTTCCTGAGCAGCTCTTTCTGGCAGGGGACATAAAGTGGCTCAATTCACATCCTGCTTCTGCACCAGAGCCAGATAGAGAACACTCCTCTGAGGAGCTCTGAGGCTCACTGAGCTGTGTGCCTTGTCGTCCTCAATTCTGATTGAGGGATGGCTTCTTCCTCCCTGAAAACATTTTACAGATTAAAACCCTCTTTGAGGGTTTTGCAAATTCTCTCTGGGGAGGTGCGACTACCCCTGCCCTTGCCTTGCTGATGCGTCAGTATCGATTCCCCGGCAAGAGCACCGTGGGGGCTCCGGCCGGCTGTGCGGGCAGGGAGTGCAGGTGCAATAAGCAGTTAAAGTATGAGGAGCAAAGGAAAAAAAGGTCAAATATTTGAAGGCTTAACTTTAAATTATTGTTTCAAGCAGGAAACTAATGGTTATATATACATCATTGAGTGCTGGTTTCATTTTCCTTCTGCGCCCTCTGTTCTTCACCGCTCGTGGTAAGTAAGCAACTTCTGGGGGCCCTTTTCACTATTTTTGATTTTCTCTCTCCATATATTTAGTCTTTTCTTTCCAAAAGCAGGCAATAGGTCCGAGGTGGGGTACCATCATATTGTCTGTGTGTGTGTGTGTGTTTGGGGATTCTGTACGTGCCTTTCCTTCCCCACAAAATGGGTGAACATAGGAGAGCCAGACCCAGGATCTATTACTGTAAAAAGGGCAAACCGAATGAAAGATCAAAAGTAGGTTCTTCATTGCCTTTTCCTTTCTACCCCTTCTCTGGAAGGTCCCAATTTCCGAGACGCGCTCTGGGGGACAGTGAATCCCAGTGGTCTCCATGCTATTTCACAAAATAACAAGTGAAAGGAAAAGAGCCAACAAAGGGTTAGTGCAGGAAGAGCTGCCCTGGTTGGCCCGAGGCGCTCCGCTGACTGTCTTGGCTCCTCTGTTTCCGGGAGGACTTTCTTGAGGCCTGGGCAGTGGGGAGTGTGGGATGCAGGTGCTTGAAGCCTTTATATTAAAAAGTGTAGCTTTGTCCTTTGAAGGTGGGAGATGGTTTCAAAAGAAATCACATTTTTGTCGGAATCAGATGGGAGAGACTGCCACCTTAACAGAACTTTAGAATTTCAGAGTGAAATGAATCTTGTCCAATTTTATTTTTTTTCCCAAAGGAGGAACCGGAGGCCCAGGGAGATCAAATGTCTTCCTACGTGTCCCACAGCACCCACCTTGTGCTAAGGCTGGCTTTGAGGGAGCGCAGAGACAGTGAGGATCCAAGCGTGAGCTGCGAGGGAGGGAAAGGAAGCAGACTCAGACCAGAGCACCTTCTTCCTCGAGGAGGAGAGGATTGCGTCATTTCATTCACACATCATCTTGCATGTGGGAAAAAGGTTTGAAAGCCTAATTTGATCATACATTGCTAAATATTCATTGCCTACATAGCGGATACCTACTACCTATATGGTGTGATAAAAAGAAGTTCTGGGGTTGGGAGTGGGCTGGGAAGGCTGTCAGAAGACCTGGTCTAGTCCCAAGTGTGTGATGAGACAGGCACTTCTCTCTTCTGTGCCACTAAATCTTCATTTGTAATGTGAAGGGTTGGACTGCGTCATTTCTAAATTACATTATAACACTAAAGTTCTGGAAATTTACGATTGTACGAGCAATATATGTTAGGACATAGTTTCTGCGGTGTGGGACAGAAGTGAAAAAATAACACTGGTTTAAACAAAGTAGACCTGTATTTCTCTCCCATGTAAAAGGTGGAGCTGATATGATGGCTCTGGTCTTTGATGTCATAGGGGCCCGGGCTGCCTCTGTGTTGCTGCTCTGACCTTAGAGTGCCCTTTCCTTTTCCAGGCCATGATGTCTGGTGGCCATAAGCAGAAGGATGAAGGAAGGAGAAAGAGGAGAGGGAGAGCCCTTTCCTTTATGAGCACAGCTCAAAAGTTACACTTGTCACTTCTGCTCAAGCCTGTGGGCCAGAACTTGGTCAAATGGCCATACCTAGATGCAAGGGGGCTAAGAAATGTACTGTTTATTCTGGCTGGCCGTGTGCCTAACTACAAGTTCTGATTCCACAGGAGAAGAGGAAATAGATATGGGGACAACTATCAGCCTTTGTCATGCAAGTCGCGCTTAAGACAACATAGAACACCGGATGGTCTGCTGCCTCCGCCAGTGGTAAGTGAGGCCGGGGAGGGCTCAGGCAGGGGCAGTGTCTCTGAGAGCCATGATGTAAGCCCAGTGGGGGTTGGGGGGCATAGTGGTGGGTCCTGGAGAACCTGTTGCTGAAACTCTGTTATTCAAGAGAGTGGGAAACGGTGGTAAACTGTTGGGACTCTGCCCAGTTCCTGAGGTTCCGCTTTCCCTGAGCTCTGCCTCTTATGCTCCAGTATGGCAGGTGATGGCAGCCACATTTGTCCCCCACCCATCAGTGGCCACAGACTGAAACAGGTGTGGACACCTGACCTATGGGGGACATTGCATCCTTTCTCCTGGGCACTTGGAGCTGTGACCGAGAGAGTCACGTGGACTTGGGGTCACTTGCTTGAATGTGGGTATTATAGACTCAAAAATGGTGGGGAGCCACCTTTTGTCATGACTGTGGGAAATCAGAGAAAGCTGGTTTCTCAGACAGAGAAGGATGAGGCAGGTGTTCAGAGACAGCAGCCCCTAAACACCGCAGAGCCTGAGAAAGAAACTGGAAGGGGGCTGCCTGGTTCCTGATGGCTCTACCAACCAGGATTCAGTTTCCCATAAGGCTAAGGTACAGTTAAATTTATTAAAACTCTCTTAAAAATATACCATGTATATATAGAGCTTATTATTTTTTTAAAGGATTCCTAATCTGACCAGTTGAGGTTTTTTTAATGCACATCTTAAAATCTCATGTACCATCTTAACAGCTAATGGCTTGCAAATTTCAATTTTCTGCTTGTCACTAAAAGTGACAACTCAGAAGAGACTATAGAAATTGATTCACCTAGCCAAACTTATCCAAAGTGGGAAAGCTAAATAGGTCAGTCAATGGAAACCAAAACCACAGTGTCATTTTCCAAATAAAACAGCAAGAAATCCTCATGGGAAGGGGTGAAATGCCGTACAATGGTTCAGAAGGGATATTGAAAACAGCTCATCTTTATTTTTAAATATCTTCCTCTAAATTAAATGAACATGTGGATTGGAAAAAGATCATAAATTGGTATTAGAGGACAGTACTTACTATACATTTATGAGTTAACTTCAAAGGAAAAAATAGATAGGCAAGTCATCAAATTGCTTAAATAAAATTTAAGACTGGTGATTCTGATGAGAAAGAGTCCATGCTGTGAATTTCCCCGTATGAAATATGAAATCTACTAAAAGAAATATATTAGAGTAAGATTTCAATTAAGTGGAACCTAATTCATCAGAGCTTTCAATTATTATTATTATTCTTAAACCCACTTACATCAGGGATGTAATAAAACAAATCAAGTCCTACAGATTGTCCTAGCTTTAGGTCTTCATAATCTTTTCTAACCTCTGATACTTGTCTAGAACCATAGAATTGGCCAAATAATTGAGTTTTAGAGCTGGTAGGACTTGTGGGCCATCTAGTACAATGGTTTTCAACCTTAGCTGCAACATTATGGTCATCTGGGGAGATTTTAAGGTTCCTGACACCCAGGCTGAACCTAACACTGATTAAAACAGAATCTCTGAGGGTAGGACTGATCTGGGCATCTGTATTTTAAAAAAATTTCCAGCTGATTCCAATGTGCAGAAAAGTTTGAAAACCAGGGATCATCTACAGCTGCTGTCCCAAGAAGTGAAGTGACTGGCTCAGATGGCCAGCTGGTAACAGAGCCAGGCCCGTGATCCAGGACTTCCCCAGCCAGTGCAGTCCCTGTCATGTTGTGCCATGCAGGCTCCCGGTGGCATGGGGCTACCACGCAGCACCCACGCTGACGGGGAAGCCAGTGCTGCTCTGACTTTGGTGTGCTTCTCCATCATCTGGAGATCTTATTAAGTGCAGCTTCTGCTTAGCAGGTCTTGGGGTGAGCAGAGAATTTGCATTTCTAACATTTCTGACAAGTTCTCAGATGATGTTACCGCTGCTGGTCCGAGCACCGCAGCGCACTTGGAGAACCTCTGCTCCAAGTTATTAAGGGTTCTCCCTTTATGCACAATATACCTGCCTGGCACCCAGGTGGTAGATTTGGACTCTTTTCATCCTCATTCAAGGACGTCGTTGCTCCTTGTTTCCCCCAAAGCTATTCTGTTCACTCAGAACCTAAGAATCATCTGCAGACAAACTGTCCTTTCTGTCCTAAAGATTCTTTAGCCGTTGTGCTTTGCTTAGTAGCAACATTTGGCTGCACCATTCCTGAGCAGGGCTTTTTATTTTTTAGCTTATCCTCGAGAGAGTGGAAGATGTGCTTTATAATGGGCAACACCAAAGAGGTTAAAGTTCACTGACAAGGACCATTCATTAGGTGGGGTGAGTGTCCGAGCCCCGCTTATCAGCCTACACGTGTGGCCAGAGATGGAAAAACTGACAGGCAGTTGAATGAAACCCGGGCACCTGAGGAAATCCAGGCCTAATCCTCTCCCATAAAACAAAGTGAAACAAAGTGAAAACGGTTGAGATCTGAAAGCAGATGGCCGAATTCCTCCATATTGGGCTATAAAGGGGGACTTTTGTGATAGAGTATTTATGGATTTGGAGAAACCTGACAAGGTGTTGCTAAAAATGCCAAGAAATGCACAGAGCAGGGTTTTAGTTATTGGAACACAGCTCACGATGACAGCAGTTAGGATGGGGAAAGATAACTCCTTGGTATGTGCATGTTTGCATGTGCATATGTGTGGGAGGTACATTAGCTTTGTTCACGCTGCTATGAGCAAAACTAATTTGGTGGATGAGGGAGAAAGGGCTGCTAAGGGAGACTTCAGCAAAGTCTTAAGCAGGGACAAGCTGGCTATTTGGTCCCAGAGGGGATCTACATGGGGGTTTGGGACAGGAAGCCAGGAAGTTTGGGCTCATGGCTTTAGTGCTCAACTGAAAGAGCTGCTCAGAATAAAACTGAGTCCAAAGAGGGGCGGACTGCAGCAGGCATAAGTTTATCTGGCCATTCCTGTCCCAGGCCTTTCTGTTCCTTTATGAGGCACAGTCTTTTGCATCATGCATTACATATTTTAGAGCAATCCTGCCTTCTTTGTATAGGTTTTGCACTGGGATTAATATCGTTCACTGGTCAGCCGATTATTCCTGATCTTTTAAGTTTCTATCCTTACTCCTGGTCTGACCCAGAGAATACCTGTGATAGATAAAAAGAATTCCTTACTACACAAAGGGGTAGCTAACGGGACTTTTGAAAGCTATTCTCTCTGGAGAAAAAAAGCACCATATGGGCTATTTGGAAATCCATTTTTAAAATCCAAAGAGCCCTTTCTAGTTGCAGTCCTGAAACAACCCTACAGAGCTGTGTGGTTTGGGGGAAGCTTTTGTCTCCAACTCCGAGGAACACGTGCTCTCTGTTTCAAAGTGGGTGCACCGAGCAGGAAGATTTTCAACTGTAGATTAAGCCAAGTGGACCCTTTGGATTTTCCTGGAGCTTGTCAGAATTCTACTTCTGGGAAACTGCATGGTGATAGAGAAAGACAAGGCGGGGGGTGGGTGGAGAGGAATCAGAATGAGAAACATGCAAAGGGAAAACAGATGTCTCTGAGTCACATGCCGAGCTCTCCCTCGTTTGCAGTGTTCGGGTAAACACGACCAGGAGTGGAGCAGCAGCTTTGGATGTGAACAGTAAACAAGGAGGAACCAGTGGCTCTGGAGGTCCGCTGCCCATACCTGCCAAATCTGAGTCTTTAGACAACACCTGCAGGCTGCCCGCACGCTCGGAAGGGAGCTAGGGTGCCCTCCCAACAGGGAGAAGGAGTGGAAGTCCCCTACTTCCCACCTGACCCACCAACCACATTCTTCTGCCTTCCCAGAATTTGGTGTAGGTTGGCCCTTGAATGGGACAAGGAGTGCTAAGGAAACAACTTCCCTCGGTCTACCTTTCTTGGCTTCCATTGTTGAAATTTATAGCTCCAGTGTCCTGTTCCTTTGGTGTCTGCCCCTGCCAAAGGACAGAAGTCAGTTCAATGAAGTGGTCGGAGTCTATCAATGTGGGCCAGTGGTTTTCAACGTGTGGTCCTGGCCAGCAGCATCAGCACCACCTGGAAACTTGTCCCACCCTGGATCTGCTGAGCCAGAAACCCTGAGGGTGGGGCCCAGCACCTCGAGATTCAACTGGCCTTCAGACGGTTCCAGCTGAAGTTTGAGAACCAGCTATACAGACTTTTAGGAGCAATATTTGCATAGGAACAGAGGAGACCATCTATTGGCAGAGATGAATTTCCTGGTGGGAATTTGGGGCACTGCAGCAGATCAGTGGAGGAGGTGAAATTTAGGGGAGCAGCTGGGCCCCTTTTTAGCCCCTATACGACTCCCTATGCTGCCAATGTGTTAGACCCACCGGGTGTCATCTTTAGTGGAGTTGGCCGTGGGTAGGGATGTTGCTGCTGGGAACAGGGTCATTATATCCCTGAGAGGGGCCCCAAGCAGCAGGTTGCTCAGCCCACCCCACTGCCAGCTCCCTTCCTGTCCCCCCTCTTTACTTTCCAAGTGGATGTGTCCTCTCTCGGGGCTATCTTCACTGGAATCATCCTCACCCCACCCACTCGTGTCCCAAGATGTGCAAATGCACACACACCGTACCTGCACACGCCACATACACACACACTCTCCCATACACACTCACACTCTCTTACACACATACCATGTCAAGGACGCAGAGGGCATCCCACATGCTTTTACTTTCTTCTCTCCTGGGAAATGAGCTCAAGAGAGGCAGGCAGCAGAGTTTCTTTGATGAAAACTCTGTAAAATATTGCTCACGGAGTTGCTTTCCACATGTGTTGGCTATAGAATTTCCAATTGCAGATTAAATAGTGCATGTGTCTACTTAAATTAACTCCTCCTTGCCCTCCATGCTCAAGTCAACCATGGTGTGTTACTGATTTTCCCCCGCTTGCTGCCCGGATGCTGATGGGTGATGTACCATGACATATTTAGCAGAGTCTTTGGCTCGGACACCTCTTGCCCACGGTGATCTCTCCCTTCTTGGGATTTAGGGTTTGAGTTTGGCTTTTTGGTCACAAGGGCCAAACTTCTCTTGGGTCACCCACACATTCTGGGCCTTCTTATAAGTGTAACTGGAGGAGGCTGACTATACCCTCTCCATTCCCCATCCCTCTCCCTAGCAGAAGAGAAGAAAATTTAATCCTGATCTTTCCAGAATGTTCTATCATGGCAATCAAGGAGCAGCCTAAAGGCTCCTTTCCTCTCGAGTTTGGCTCCCGAGATGGAGCTGAGAAGAAACCACACTGCATTTCTCTTTGGATGATGCTGATGAAAGATTAAGAACTTTAATTGGTCCTCTCCTGTGTCACAATTCCCTTTTGCAATGTGTCCTAACTCTTCAATAAAGATCTTCCCAAATCACTGCCCTGCCTAGTGCAGAGGTTTTCGGGAGAATCAAGGGACAGAGTGTAAAGGGGAGGAGAGGGCTGCCCCACCCCACCACTTTGGTGACTTCAGTGGGGAGGGGCCCTGGCTGTTGACTACAGAATGGTCGATAACCAAGAAAAAGTGCACTGAGCCCCTCACATGGGGCCTACTGAGGTCCTGGGAGGAGATGGAGAAGGTCCACAGGTGGGGAAGAGGGTTCCTGGGTGGGGACTCCAGAAAGGCAGCCAAGGTGATCTCACCTGTCATGGACAATTTTGGTACTTAATGGGATAATGGCATGGGAATCCAGGCAGGGCCACAGAGCCAGACCTTGAGAAGAGCAGGATTGGAGAATGGACCCAGAGTCCCGAAGGTGGCTTTGGGGAACACAAGAATTTATGAACTTGGACCTATGCTGCACTGTTTCAGGGACTCTGCTCCTCTCAAATTCTGCTCCTTTCACCCCCAGTGTCCACTCTGAATAGCTCCATTTAGCCCTCCAGATCCACCTTTCACCCCTCCCTACCCTGCTTTGTGCCCTGGGCGGTCGAACCACATGAAGCAAAGAATATTAGAAGCTAAGATGAGTTTATTAACTTGCCAGACAAATAAATATGCACCAGTGAATAAATCCAGAGTTGTCAGAGCAGCAAGAATTAAGTTTTTTTTCCTTCAATGACTTAGGAAGAGGGTTTCAAGGTGGTTTTGCCAATTAAGGACCAAAAACTGGAACTCTGGATAGGTGTGAGCCTGACTGGTTAAAACAAGACCCATTGCTCATTGGTGAAGAAGGAGCCTGTATGAGTGTCCAGTGAAGGCCTGGCCGACTGCAGTCACTCAACATTCACAGTCAATTTTCCATTTCAGCTCGTCAGAACCAGTTGCAATACAGTGCAGGCTCAGTTGTGCTGTCTCCTCGGCAAAGTGAGAGTGGGGAGGACATGCTTCCTCTACGCTTGACTGGATTGCCCACTGGCTCTGGTTTGGTTTGACCAGGGCAGAAGAAAAGGGAGCAGGAGGAGGGTGAGGTTGAGGGCACATTTCCAAGCTCCTTTTCTGCAGGGGGGCTGGGGTGGCTCTGTCTGTGCAGCTCCCCTCTCTAGGTTCTGATGACCTCAGTCCCCCCTGTGGCTGCCTCTCAGCCACTGCATCCTCCTTTGTTGGTTTCCCTAAACCCTGTCCCCAGCTCTGAACATGGTCTCTCTGTCCAACTTTTCTCAGATCACTTGGTTTGAGTGTGCAGTCTTTTGCCTTCCTGGACCTTGATGGGTAGGTTGACACACAGAACCTACACTGGCTATTTTTTTTCTGCCTTATCATCCTTTTTATATTCTCTCAACTTTAGCTTGCATGTGGTCCATCATGGTCCTATTCTCTGTGTTATAACTTTTCAGCTTTAGCTCCTACTACTAAGGGTCTCTGTCTCTGCATTTCTAGTTAAAAATTTTGAGCAAGTATCAGATAGACTTGGAGCATTGTTCTTATGTATAGGCCACATCATATGTGCCTGACACACCTATAAATTGGCTCATTTGTTCAAATCCTCTTGGTTTCTCCTCCTGTGGTTAGGGGTGGAGGGAATCACAGAACATGATGTATAAGGTAGGAGGTGGGTTGGGGTAGTTCCCTTAGTGGCCATGGTAGATGCTATAATTGACATATACCATTTTTTATTGTGCTAAAATATATATAATATAAAATTTACCATTTTAACCATTTATCCCCAGCTTTATTAAGGTATAATTGACAATTAAAATTATATATATGCATGGTATAAAATGTGATGTTTTGACATATGAAACATTGTGAAATTATTAATTCAAGCTAGTTAACACATCCATCACTTTACATACTTATCATTTTTTCGTGGTGAGAATATTTAAGATCTACTCTCTTAGCAACTTTCAAGTATATAATATGCCATTATTAACTACCAACACCAAGTTGTACATTAGATCTCCAGCATTTATTCATTGTGCCTAACTGCAAGTTGGTATCTCCTTTTGATCAACATCTCTCCCCAGTCCCCTCACCCCTGTAACCACCATTCTACTCTCTGGTTCTATGAGTCAACTTTTTTTAGGTTCCACATGTAAGTAAAATCAGGCAGTATTTGTCTTTCTGTGTCTGGCTTATTTTACTTGGCAAAATGTCCTCAAGGGTCATCCATGTTGTAGCGAATGACAAGATTTCTTTCCTTTTTAAGGCTGAATATTTTTGCAGGGTGTGTGTGTGTTTGTGTGTGTGTGTGTGTATTTATATATTCCACATTTTCTTTATTCATCCATTGGTAGACACCTAGGTTGATTTTATATCTTGGCTATTGTGAATAATGCTGCAATGAACATGGGAGTGCAGATATCCCTTCAAGATAGTAATTTTATTTCCTTTGGACATATACCCAGAAGTGAGATTACCACTTGAAATGGTAGTACCATTTTCAATTTTTGGAGGAACCTCCATACTGTTTTCCATAGTGGCTGTACTAATTTACATTCTCATCAATAGTGTACAAGGGTTCCCTTTTCTCCATATCCTCAAAAACACTTGTTATCTTTTGGCCTTTTTGATAATAGCCATTCTAATTGATGTCAGGTGATGTCTCATTGTGGTTTTGATTTGCATTTCCCTGATGACTAGTGATGCTAAGCATTTTTTCTTATACCTGTTGGCCATTTGTATGTCTTTTTCTGAGAAATGTATATTCAGGTCTCACTCTGTTGCCCAGGCTGGAACACAGTGGTGTGGTCATAGCTCTCTGCAGCCTTGAACTACTGGCCTCAAGTGATCCTCTCTCCTTGGCCTCCCAAAGTGCTGGGATTGCAGGAATGAGCCACTGCACTTGGCCCTTTGCCCATTTTTTAATTGGGTTATTTATTTTCTTGCTGTTGAGTTCCTTATATATTTTGGCTGTTAACCCTTTATCAGATGTATTGTTTGCAAATATTTTCTCCCATTCTGTAGGTTGTCTCTTCACTCTGTTGATTGTTTTTTCCTTTGCAGTGCAGAAGCTTTTTAGTTTGATACAATCCCACTTCTATTTTTGCTTTTGTTGCCTGTGCTTTTGGGCTCATATCAAAGAAATTATTGCCCAGTTCAAGAGGCTTTCTGATACTTTTTTTCTAGTAGTTTTACAGTTTCAGCTCTTATGTTTAAGTCTTTAATAGACTTCGAGTTGATTTTTAAGTATCATGTGAGATAAGTCTCCAATTTTATTCTTTTGCATGTGGATTTCCAGTTTTCCCAACGCCATTTGTTGAAGATTATCTTTTCCCCATTGTGTGTTCCTGGAAACTTTGTAGATCAATGACTTATAGAAGTGTGGATTTATTTCTGGGCTCACTATTCTGTTCTATGGATCTATATGTCTGGTTTTTGTGCCAGTACCATGCTATTTTGATTACTATAGTTTAATAGTGTATATTGAAATCAGGTAGTGTGATGCCTCCCAGCTTTTGTTCTTTTTGTTCCATATTGCTTTGGCTATTCAGGATTCACATGAATATTCATGGTTCCACACTAATTTTAGGATTGTTTTTTCTTTTTAATAATTTTTGAGTGTATAAATTCAGTGTCAGTAAATACATTCACAATGTGTGCAACCATCACTACTATCCATTTCCAGAAGCTTTTCATCATTCCAAATAGAAACTATGTACCCTTCATTGGTTTAATACAATATCTCCTCACTCTCCTTCCTTCCAGGCCATGGTATCCTCTATTCCACTTTCTATCTTTATGAATTTTCCTGTTATAGGTAATTTATATGAGTGAAGTCATACACTAATTGTCTTTTTGTGTTTGGCTTATTTCATTTGGCATAATGTCCTCAAAGCTTATCCATGTTGTAGCATATGTCAGAATTTCATTCCTTTTTAAGGCTGAGTAATATTCCATTGTACATATATACTGTTGATAGACATTTGTGTTGCTTCTACCTTTTGGCTACTGTGAATAGTGCTGCTATGAACACTGCTGTACAAGACATATAACTTTTAATCCACATCTGTCTCTTCTCCATGACTTACTTGTAGGCTCCTTGGAAGACAAGAGCACATCTTGACTGTCTTTGTATCCACCAAAGTGCTTAGCCCAGTTCTTTGCCCATGGATGTTCCTGAAGTCTGGGTGGGTGGCTTTGCAGAGACCCTCCCTCCCCTGAGAACTGGCAGGCTGTCTAGTTCAGTTACAGAAGAGGAGAACTGGCTTTGGAAATTGTCTATTCACATTAACTTTTCAATTTCTGAAATGCCTCAATCATCTTTCTCAGGGTTGGATCCAATTTCTCCCCAGTCTGAGGCAATTTTTTTCCACTCAGCCCTGCAGCAGTGAGCAAGTGCATTGACAGGGCCAGAGCAAACTGAGGAGTTTATCTGCCTTGTTGTGTCCAGGTGCTCTTGTACCAGACACGAGGGTGGGAGGATCGAGTTCACGTTACCTCTGTGCCAGCCTTGAGCCCCTGCCAGACTATGTAGCTGACATGTATTCAGAACCTACTTGGTTTCAGGCACTTTCCTAGCAGTCTACCTATGATATAACCTTTAATCTTCCCCACATCCCCATGATGTAGGTACTATTCTCTCCATTTTACAGATAGAGAAACTGAGGCTCAGATAAGTTAAATACCTCACCCAAATTGAGTGGCACGACCAGGACTTGGAATCTTATCCAAGCCTTTGCCATTTCTGCTCAGCCATATTTACGAATACCTAAGGCATGAATGGCAGCATCTGATTGTTGGCTAAGCCTCCACTGCCCACCTGCAAGGGGTCCTCTAGGAGTCACCAGCCGCCTTCCCTTCACCCAGACTTCACTGGACAGTTTGGAGCAACTTGAGAGAGGGACTTGTCATAAGCAAATTTTCCCACACATACCCTGTAATGCTTAATAGATAGTAGGCCCTCAATAAGGTCACAATAAATTGAGTTGCAAATGAAAACAATTGGAAGTCATTTTGATTAGGTAATTTCTTTTTGAGGAGGATGAGGGTGGAGGAGAGATGACTATAAAATAATTTGCCCTGAGTATCATCCCGACTTTGTTTCTTACTTTTCATCTCTTTGTCTGGACCTTACACAAGTAGACATTTGCTGGCCCCCATAAGTTAGAATCCAATCAAAGTGCTGCAAAACTCAGCCCTTTGATATCCTGTCTCAGCAGACTATAATTTTGAAAATTGCTTTTTTGACTGGCTATTGTGGCTAGGTAAGAAGAGGCTGGCGCTCAGGTAGGGCGGCAGAAATGCTTCTGGAATGCCAATGGAGACTTGCTTTGAATGCTCGGTACTTATTCATGAGAACTCTTTTACACAGAATCACACTTTCCTCACAAATGAAAATATTTATATGATGGTATTCATGCAATTTGGAAAAAAAAATTGCAGTCTGTGATGCTTCTCTGTCCTCTGTGCCCGGCATCTCGGAGTATTTTCTTTCCTCCCCCAATATTAATAAAAAAGAAATCAAACTTTTGCAGGCTTCACTTAGTTCCTGACTTTCAATCAGTTAAATTTGTGACCTGAATATTTCCTTCTCCTCTTTCAGTATTCATGAAGGATCGTTTGTGGCTGGGCTGGTGGATTTAAGCATTTGTGTAGTTCAGGAAAGACAGATTTATTCCTTGAGAGTTGAGTGTAACTTACAACCTACATATTTCTTGCTCCTATCCTGCTTTCTCCATCCTTTTTTCTGTCTTTGAATTTAGAGGCCATCATTTTTTTTTCCTGGTTTGTTGTTAGTACAAAGTGAAGGAGTTTTGGTTTAAAATATTGATCTAGCTTCTCCCACAGAGACTTTGGTCTCTGAGTTTTGCAGTTTGGTAAGGCTGATTGAAAGTGGTCTGGGTTGAATTTGCTTAATAGGATGTTCCACTCCCTCCAGAGTCAATTTTTATCCACTTTATCAAGTTACTTATTGATTACAGTTCTTGTCACATGCACATTAGTTTGCCGGGAAACTTAAAGATATGTTTTGTTTTTTGCTTAGAGCAGGCTAGGAATGCCGTGGAGTCTAGTTCGCTGGGAACCCCAGATGCCCTAATATTTAATACTGATCCTCATTCTCTCTTAGGCATTTGGCTCAGAATTGCAAGAATGACTGTGGTTGTATTGAATAGGAACACAGAGAAGAAGTTTGCATTTTTTTTCTCATTTATTTTATTTTCTGGGAATGCACAGAGGAAATCTCATTCTTGAATAAAGGAAAGAAAACGGAAGTTCCCAGACAGAAATTTTGGACTGGAAAGGGGGAAGAGAACAGTAATGAGTCAAGCTAACTGGTCAAGTCCAGGAGAGGATGAGACTGGGTTTTCCTGCCTAAATAGAGAGTGATTTGGAGAAAGGAAGGAGAATAAACTTTTTGCTTCTGTACCTTGGGCTTGGCCAGCTTTTCAAGTATTTTTACTCTCTTTAATTTGCTATCAGATGTGGAAAAGTCCATCATGAAATCAGTGGACTCTAATGAGCTTAATTCTGAAGATTTGGAACCCCTACCAGGTCATGTATTCTCCCAAATATTGGGGTTATTGCTGCCAGAGGAACAAAGGGCACCTAGGAACATATTCAAAATGGAAACATTTGTTTTTCTCTTGAATTCCAGCTTTGTATGTGCAAATGGTTATTTCTAAGGCCAAGTCCAAGTAGAATTATGAAATTATCTTCAGTGCTATCCTATCTCCATTTTTCCATGTAACTCAAAATAGTGAATGATGTCACCCAGAACATATATAATTTGACTCATTTATATTAAACTGAGAAAACATTATTTCATGTTATTAGCTTTTTCTTCTATCAAAGTGTCAACAACCTAGAAGGCAGGCTTTGTGCCTGGGAGGTACTTGCAATGAACATTGACTGTTATGGGCTGCCTAGTTTAATCACATCTTTGCTTGTTTTGGGGAAGTCCGAGTAGAGCATCCAGCCTCCAAGATAGCCAGCACTGATTGCTGTGTCCTGTCTCCATGTGCTTGTGTAGTCCCTTCCCACATCATGTCAGGGTTATGCTGTGTGAACAATAGCATATAGCAGAAGTGATGGTGTGTGATTATGAGGCTAGGTCCTAAGAGACATTGTGGCTTCTGCTTTGTTCTTTCTTGGATCCCTTGCTCAGAGAGAAGCCAGCTGCCATGTTATGAGCACACTCTAGCAGCTCAATGGAAAGGTCTACATGGCGAGAAACTGAGGCCTCTGCCAATAGCCGGCCAGCCATGTGAGCGAGCCACCTTGGAAGTACATTGTTCAGCATCTGGCAAACTTTTAGATGGCCACAGGCCTGGCTGATATCTTATCTGCCACTTCATGAGAAACTCTGAGCCAAAGCATCCAGCTACGCTGCTCCCAGAGTCCTCACTCTCTGTAACTATGTAAGATAATACATGTTTATTATTTTAAGCTGCTAAGTTTTGGTGCAATTTGTTACACAGCAATAGATGACTAATACATGAAAGGATGCATGCCCATCTCCCACAGTGGAAGCCAGAGGAGGGCAGAAATGTCCTCTCCCAGCTTCTTGGCTGTTAGTACTTGGGCATGTGACCTCAACAGAACCAATCAGATGTTATGCTTGGGCCTGTGATCCATATTGGCCAATCAGATGCTTGTTTATAAGACTTGGACTCTGAATAGAGTTACAATAAAGCAGAGGCCAGTTTACAGTGAACTCCTGCAGCAGCAGCAATAGCAGCAGATGGTGTCTTTTTCTGGTAGGGCCCTTGGGTGGCACATGGCGTCTGTAGCCTGATTTTTGCCATGGCATGATTTTGGATGTTATTCTCCCTATTTTCAGAGTTGTATTCTCTAGACTTCCTTGTAATCCCTCCAATCTAGTATTCTTCCAATGAACTCCTTTTAAATTTAAGTAACTAAATTACTTTATATTTAATGCAACCAAGAACCCTAACTTGGGCAGCACACAAGTACATTTTTATAATGATGATGATATCTTCTTTTTAAATGCAACCGTTGCCCTGAATGCAGGCTAGACACAAAGCAGGTGATGAGTAGATTGTTGTGGCTAGGAGATCTAATTAGTGAGTGCCTTTTTTCACAAGACTCTATGCTGTATTAGCAGCTTTGTGGGAATGGCAATGTAGTACCGGCCTTCAAGGATCTGATAATCTAGGCCAGAGACAAGCCATCCCACTTGTCCACCTCCTGTATCAATCTGACCCAGGATGTTGGGAGAAGAGGTCTCTCTGGGGGCTGAGCCAATTCACCTATTAGTTGTGTGACCTAGGAAAAGCTATTTGACAGCTTGGAGCCTTGTTTATCTCACTGACAAAATCACAGCCTCTACACTGATGGCTTACTGTGAAGTTAGATCAGATAACACGTGTGAAAAGAGCTTGGCATGCAGAAGTCAAGGAGGGTCATTACTGAGCACTTAGTGCTGAGCTCTGTCAGGGCTGGGCTGCCCGTCTCCCACTCATGAACTGCGGGATGTTGGTCATCACTGCACTTTACTTCTGCTCGGTTTTCTCATCTGAAAAATGAGCAGGTTGGATTAGAGCTGTGGTTTTCAAACCTTTGTTTTTTTCTATCTAAAAATCTAAAAAAACAAAATGATATATGGACCTTTTATAGCTTGGATAGTTGATCCTCCAAACTTCATGTTGAAATTTGATCCCCATTGTTGGAGATGGGGCCTAATGGGGGAGTGTTTTGGTCATGGGGACAGATCCCTCATGAATGGCTTGGTGCTGTCCTCGTGGTAATGAGTGAATTTCCTACTAGTTCCCAGGAGAATTCCCCTGAGAGTGGGTTTTTAAAAAGAGCCCATCACCTTCCCCTTATCTCTTGCCTCCTCTCTTGCCATGTGATCCCTACACGCCAGTTTCCCCCTCACCTTCTGCAATGAGTGGAAGCAGCTCGAGGCCCTTCTTAGAAGCAGACGCTGGCACTATGCTGCTTTTACAGCCTGCAGAACCATGAGGCAAATAAACCTCTTTTCTTTATAAATTACCTGTCCTCGGGTATTCCTTTATAGCAACACAAACAGATTAAGGCAAGACTACAACTTAAATAGTATTTTATTAGCATGAATTTATTTTATAGATTTGCCTATTGTAAACTCAGTCATCGAGAACAATGAGGGCTATTTTGATGAGTGTAAACATTTGAAATCGGGATGACGATAGCATTTGCCATCCAGGCTTAAGTATCAAATTTAATTCTGCAAATTATTTTGGATATACATCAATGAGAAAGTCCTGTTTCATATACATAAGTAGCTGCAAATGGCAATTGTTTTTAATAGGGTATTTTGCAGTCTCAGAACATTTTTAGTTAGAAAAGTC
The DNA here is from genome assembly GCA_008086735.1 of Cheirogaleus medius. NCBI lineage: Eukaryota > Metazoa > Chordata > Mammalia > Primates > Cheirogaleidae > Cheirogaleus > Cheirogaleus medius. Next base: position 56,887,047 of record VBSM01001562.1, read on the forward strand.
AGGGAGAAGCATTGGTGTGAAGACTGCATGAACATAAACTCCTAGAAGTACAAGTCAATGTGCAGTGGGCTTAAGTGTGGTCTCTGCCACATGCAGGTATGCCTGTGGAACCCTAAGGGAAGCAATTTGCAGACCCCAGGAATAGATGATGCCATTGCAGCTCTCACATTCAGTGGATCTAAGGAATGACACAGGGTGATTCTACATAACACCAGTCAGTCATCTCTTTAATTTGCAAAAGTAATACATGAACATATGCTCACTGCAGACAATTTAAATAATGTAGAAGCATGAATTCCCATTCAACTACCTCCTGTTATTCCTGGTTCCCTTACCTTTCCCCTGGGTCACCACTGTCAGCACTTGAGTCTTGCCTATTGTTCTGCATTTACACACATACACATATAGGTCATTACTATTCTCATAAATGGGATCATACTATACATATTATTGTGACCTTCTTCTCTCACTCTCTTAACACCATATCTTGGCAGACTTTCTATGAAAAAAATCTCTGCATTATCTTTTTATCTCTTATTTAATATTTTATAATACAAATATTCATAATTCATTGTATTACCCTATTAACAAATATTTAAAATATTCCATATTTTTGATATTACAAGCAGTGTTCTAATAATCGCCCTTGTACATATATCTTTGCTGGTCCTTCAGTAGGATAGGTTCTAAAAATTGTAATTGCTCCATCAAAAGGAATGTGAATGCATTTTAAAATTTGATATACTGTCCAATTGCCCTTCCAACGGTCTTTGCTAATTCATACTCCACCAATGATATGTGAGAGTGCTTTTTTCCTATATCCTTGAGAACACTGAATATTTTTCCTCTTTCTGACTTCTGCCCATCTGATGGGTAAAAAAATCATGTCTTATTATTTTAATTTACAATTCTCTGGTTGCTAGCGAGGCTGGGCATCTTTCCATGCTTACTGACCATGCACGTTTCTATTTTGATGCATTGCCTGTAACTCTCTTTTCTCATTTTTCCTTTGGGTTATACTAGCTTTTTAAATTCCTAATTGGTATCTCATATCTTTCAAGCAGTATTTGATACAAAACTATTCCAGAGAATGAATAAATCTGAATGGATTTCTTAGAACTTGATGCAACAGCCATTGATCATGTAAGTAAATGTTTCAATTCATTCATTCATGTACTCCAAACATGTTAAAGAGTTACTATTATGTGTCGGGTATTAGAAAAACTAAAATACATAAGATATGCTCCTTAAACACAAGGTACCCTTAACTTGGCAAACAGATAAATTAACAATTACAATTCTCTGTGATAAGTGCTCTAAGACAGGTATGTCTGGGGAGCTGTGGAAGCACCAGGTATACCAGGTACGCGCTGTATGTACAGCATGTACTGTCTGGATCATCACACCCTATTAATTCTGAAATTGAGCAGTGGAGGTAACCAGACATCATCTATGTCTTTTAGGGAATATATTTTAGAAAGCTGAGATTTCAAGAGATGTTTGAAAAGCTGGAAAAGGAGGGCTTAGCAGGTTTCAGAAAAAAAAAATAGAAAATGGCATGAGAAAAAACGTTGAGTCTATGATGGGAAAATTACTTGAGTAAGGGAGTGAGTAGGAGAGATTGGGATGGATGGAAGAGAAGGTAAGGAGTAAAGAAAAAAAGATGATGAATAGGGCCTGATGTTGAGGGTATCTTAATGTAGATGTCTATGGAGTTTGGGGATAAGTTTGGGGACATCATAATGTCAAAGAAGTCAGGAAAGGAGATTTCATAACTCCCACTGGAGATTTATTAATGTGGACTTCTGGAGGAGGAGGAGGAGACCCTGAGGGGAATTATATCAGCTCTCATAGGAGGCAGTCAAGGCCTTGGCTAAAGAATTGGTTTGCAGGGTCAGGGAGAAATAAGCACATACATGTGTTTTATTTATTTATTTATTCATTTTTTTGAGAAGAGAGAAAGCAACATTTGATGTTGGGAGGTGGTGGAATAAGAAGTAAAGCTGAGAGTCAAGATATTGGTTGTCTTAGCCTAAAGTTCTCTAGAGTTTTCTAGAGTTCTCCAGAAAGCAGAGCCTGAGGCAAGGGTTAAAGTACTGACACTATTTGGGAGGTGCAAGCTTAGGGCACTGAGGATGAGGGAAAGAGGAAGTGAGGCAAGGGCAGCCGTGAACGCTGGTGTGCAAAGCTGACTACAATGGGCCATTGCTTCTCAACGAACCTCATTGAAACACACACATGGCGGGTCATTCGGCAGGTGTGTTTGCACAGGTGGGACTTTTTGGGGAAGGAAAGCACACCTTAGAGTTGTCCACAGAAGGGATTAAGGGTGGGCAGTTCAATGGCCAGCTTCTTTCTTTCTCCCATTTTCTATTGATCAAATGTCACTCCACGGGGAGCTGGTTGCCCTGCGCTCCAGGTTGTGGCATTCTGCATTTTATCTATGTCCGTCCGCAGGTTAAAGTGCTGGCCAAGAGACAAAGGAGGCCATTGAGGCTGTATGAGGAGGAGCACAAGGCAGATTTCTGTCCTGACTAATTCTCAGGCTCTGGTCTTCCAATCACTTAACTTTTGTGGACCTTACTCATGTCAGATCGGGACAATGGCACACTTGGACTCTCCTCCTAGTTTGCCACTGACTAGCTGTGTGCCCTTTGGGAGGACACTTGCTCCTGCTGGTCTCAATCTCCTCATCTATAGAACAAGAAAGCTGGAGGAGGGGCCTCTAAGGTTCCTCCACGTGTCAGTGTTCCCTGCACATCCCTGCAGGCCCTGCCTTGCAGAAGGTCGCTGGGCGCAATGAAAAGAACCCTGCATTTGCAGGAAGAAAGCTTTGTTTTGAAGCTTGGTTCTGTCAAATACTAGCTCTGTGACCTTGGGCAAGTCATGCAATTTCTTTGGGCTTCAGTCCTCTTCTCTGTAAAGTGGAAAACTAATACCTGCTCCATAGAATTGCCGTGACAATGAATGCACAGGCATATTAGCACATGCAGGCACATGGGAAGCACTTGATAAATATTGATTCAACATTTCATAGTGCTGCAAAGGTAATATTAGATGACAACACAAAAGGGATTTATACATTAAAAGCTGGATTCAAATGGAAGTTACGACTTTACTAATGGATTGACAGAATGAAATACAAAACAGTGGGGAAAAGAGTCTAAGGCTGGGTATATAGAAAGCAAAAAGGATTCTAATTAAACCAATGGTAAGTCCCAAACCAAAATATGCCACATTAATTTGCTAAGCTCTGAACTGAACTGAAATAATAAAATATTGCATTTGGTTATTGCTGTTGTTAAATTAAGCTGCTGGGTACTAATGTTTTTTGGATTCTCAGTGCTTTTTGAACACATGCACACACACGATGGATTATTATGAGGAATTGGCTTATGTGATTGTGGAGGCCGAGAAGTGCCATGATCTACTGTCTGCAAGCTGGAGACCCAGGAGAGCTGGCAATGTGGTTCAGTCCCAGTCTGAAGGCCTGAGAACCAGGAGAGCTGATGGGGTAAGTCTCAGCCCAAGTGCAGGAGAAGACCAGTGTCCTAGCTCAACAGTCAGGCTCAGACATGAATGAGCAACATGATGACACAGGGTCAGTGTGGATTCCAACTATCTGGGGAAGGTGGCTAAAGACATCTGCCTGTTGAGGGTGGTGGTCAAACTTGCAGAGCAAAAGTGGGTGGCTCTCGCCCTGGCAGAGGTGGTCTGTTGCAGCAGTGCATGCACTCTGGGCTTGATGGCAGCAGTGTGGTGGGCACACGCTTTGTTTTTTAACCAGGCAAGTCCTGTGTCGTGGTGCATGGTGTTAAATGCCATTTCTGAAAGCTTAGTTAGCCTAGAGCTGTTTCTCCAGCCTTCTCAAAGAGTCTATGAACTGTCCATTGTCCTTTTAATAAACTTTTCCGCTTAATACACCAGAGGCAGCTTCTGTTGCTTACAATTAGTGACCTGACAGATCTACACTCTAATGACCTGAATGGATCCCCATCTCCATGACTTGCCTCTCCCCACATGTGACTCAACCTGCAGTTGCTGGGACCAGTGGTGTCCTCAGGAAATTTAATTAGCTCAGGTGATTCATCATCAAATCAGTCATTCTTCCAGCTAGCCCCTCTCTGATCACAGACTCTGCTTATAGTAACTTCATTCCTAGCTCTTCTATAATCAGGTCTGCATCCTGTACTCCAGGTCCATGATTGCTTCCATGTCTTCATCCCTACATCCCTTCCCTTATAACCTGGGTGGGATTTACGAGGAAGTAGATCTGAAATTAATATAACTCAACCCCAAACTGGGCCTCATGTGATCTTTCCTTGGCAGAGAATCACACCCTGAGGAACACAGTCCAGCAACCAAAAAGCAATTAAGTTAAATTAAAACTTTGCTGGTATCTCTGGAAAGAATGTCAAGGGAAGTAAATATATTTTTAATGTATAGTAAGACTTACTAAACTTTTCCCCTTTCTGATACTCTCTGTATCTTCGATCCCTCACCCTACCAAAATTCTCTCTCTCCCACTCTGATTTTAGACCCAGAAATCCCCCCATCACCTTGCCTTTGTGGGTTCCTTGTTTTTTTCCCTCTTCTGCCTTTCCTTCTACATTAATCAGTTACATTTTCATCCTTTGAGAAAGAATTTGCTATTGTAACAATCAGAGCTGCCCACTGATGGAACAGACTGCCTTATTAGGTGGTGATTCTCCCATCACTGGAATAATTCAAACAAAGGTTGATGCTTAAAGCCCAGAGGTATTGGGATGGGGTTCTGGTTCTGGGTGATGTTGGGTCAGATGATTTATAAGCTACCACCATGTCTAAGATACTAGGTTTATATTCGTGTCCCTGTTTTAAACTGTGTCACAGCATTGGAGTTGAATCATGTTAACTTTTTCCCTCTTTAGAAATCTCAGTGCCGGCAATGGGGAGCCTTGGACCCTGAACTTGATCTAACTGTTGTCTTGGTTTTAATTTCTTCGAGACAAGTCGTTTAAATGATCTTTTCAGCATTCCCACCTTTCCTGCAACACTCAACAAGTGCAATTATGTGTGTGCTCAAATGGCTCAGTTTCCCATGAATGTGTCAGCTCCACAATCCGCCTCAATGACTCTTTGTTTTGCTCTGAGACAGCATTTTCCAGGGGACATGGTGGGAGGCAGCATGGGGGGGTGTGTGTGTGTGTGTATTTCCCAGGTAAGGGGCTGGGGCAGGATGGCGGGCTTGCCAGAGCGACCATGCTCTGGGCGGCAGTGGGTAGGAGAGGGAGGGTGTGCGCTGTGGCCAGGTGGGTCTTCTCGATATCAGCTGCTCACACACGAGGGATAGTAGTCAGGACTCCTTGGGTTGCAAGTGACAGAATCCAAACTGGCTTGAAAAAAATAAAAAGGGCTCCCCGAAATGGGAAGAGCAGCATAGCTGTATGCAAGTACTCAAGGGACATGCGAAGACTTGCCTCTTGCTTAGTCTCTTTCTGTTTCCCTACCCTTAGCACCTCCTTCTTCATTTTCAATCCCAGTGGAAAGAAATCTTCATTCTGAATATTTTGAACCAAATTCTCAGAGTTGCCTGGACGAGATCACATGTTCACCCCTAAATCAGTCCTGGTAGCCGAGGGAGAGAGTATGCTGATTGGCCAGGAGAGTGTTTTCCCAAAGGGAAAGTGAGGTTTTGTTACCAAAGACGGGGATATGGATGCTGGACTGACAAAAACAGCTCACAGCCACCACAATGTAACCTCAGCAATTACGGGATGTCTCTGAGCCCAGTTTCTTCCTAGGTAAAATTCCCACTCCCTGGAGCTGTTGTAAAGACTGCATGTAATAAATGCACAGCACCTGTCACGCAGCAGGCCTTTGATAGTTAGTAGCAATTCTATTGTTAGGTCCAGAGAACCAGCTGGCGGGAGGGAGAATTTTACCCGATGGGAAGACGTGTGTGACGGTGTTTGTGTGTGCACGCGTGCATTCCTGTGTTAGCTATCAGGGAAGCACAGGGTAATAAGACTCGGCCCCTACCATCCCAACCTTTCTCTCCTTCTTTTCCTTCCTGCTTTTCTCTCTGACTCACTCTATATTTTTCCATCTTTCCTCCTCTCTCATCCTTTCCCTCCCCTCCTCTCTTCCTTTCACTGGCCATATATATGTACATATACACATAAAATGCTGTACTTTCATATTATTTGTGACATGAATCGAATTTATGTATATTTCACATCTTGACTTTGTAAAAATGATTTGAGATATATACCCAAACACATGCCATAGAATAATATAAATAGCTGTAGGAATTGGAATGGAGTGAATAAGTAAGGAGAAAGTCAAATTAGAAAACAAAATGTGTGCTTCTATTTCTTATATAATTGCTAGAGATGGGATCTGTTTACCGAAAATAAAGCTTCACGTTCCCTATTCTTAATTTGAAAGCCAACCAAGTTGACGATTTTCTATTTTTTCCAAAACTAGCCAAGCAATAAAGTCAGTCATACATGACCATGCACGTGTGGCCCTTGATCTCAGCCATGGGACAGTGGCTCTTGATAGTAAAAATGTTCCACCCTGGTTTATAGGGACCAGAAAGGGTGTTAAAGACAAATCAGGGTGGGGGGTTGACAGGCCTCCAGGCAGGCAGGAGAAGGGAGACAGAAAGTTTCCACTCTGAGGTCTGTAGACTTTTAGAGAGGAAAGAGATTAGTACAGTAGAGAGATTAGTTGGAACGAAAGTGTAAATAAAGATGAAGAAGAAAATCTGTCTTGTTAAAACACAGCTCTCCAAAGAATGAGACACATGAATTTGCTTCTGTGCTGAGGCCATCTGCAGCCACCAGGCTAGCTATTTTCTGGCTAATACTTTTTGGGAATGTTATTGTTGAGGAAGGTAGTTCCATATTGGAGCAGTCAGCAGAACATGACCATCTGGACAGCTGTATATAAACCCACTTATTGCATCTTTAATGCCACCTACAAATATGGCTACCTCTCTTTTCTTGTTTGAAGGGCCACCAGCAATGCTTGGGGAGATGGGAAGAGGAAGGGACGTTACGGGAGAGGTGAGGAAGTCTGCCTTGCTTCATGGAAGTGGAAAAGGGCAGAGTAACACCAGTTGGGAAAGCTGTTGAACTTGAGATGTGGATGGTCTGACGGGGGGAGGATGTGCACAGACAGGGAGGGAAAGTTTGGGTATTATAGAGCCATGAAGTTATAAGCTTGCAAGGGACTTTAGCCCAGCTCTAAACATGGTGCCAGAGCCAATGAGAATTCATGAGAATATACGCCTTTTATCTACCTTGTGTCATCACAGGGGAATGAAAGAAGGCTCTGTTGATCTCAAAACTCTCCAGACCCCTCACACCTTGGCTGAGTCTGGGAGAACCTCTGTGGGTTTTGTCCTTTTCTCTTCTGTAAGAGGGGACACTAATCCTTGCCTTATGTCTTCCTGGGCCTGTTGTGGGGATTCTTTTATTCGGAAAGAACTCACGGAGCTCCGACCACACATTCAGCACTGGGTCAGACACTTCGGGGAATAGGGAACAAGGTTAATTCTCAGCCTTTATCCTTAAAGAACTAACAGATGTGAAGGGACTTTAGACAGCCGTCAGGGGTGTTTGTAGATGAGTTCTGCAGACCGAGGTAGGTAACCCACCCGGCCAGGCCCGGGGCTCAGTCCTGCTCTGCCCCTCATTGGCTGGGGCTGGGCACCCCTCTTTGGGCCTCACCTACTAAACTAGTGGGTGGGAGTAGCTCTCATATTCTTTTCTTGTGAGGCCCAGGGTAGGAAAAATCCTGACACCTGCAGGTGCTTGAGTTTCATCTGTGGCAAAGCCAGATCATCTTCCCTACCCCCAAACCAACAGTTCTTCGAAGTGCCTTGACCTTCCAAGTCCGCGCTGCGTGAGAGCAGCCCAGTTGTTCTGACCGTGGGGCGGGGGCAGGGTGCTCGGTCTGTGGGCCCGGCCTGATAAGCGAGGGTGTGAGCCCGGCCTGCTGGCTTCACTTGCGGAAGGACAGGGGAGCTGGTTGGTGTCCTCCTTGGCATCACAGGGAGGTGGTGTCCCGTGGGTGCCTCTGCTCATGGGCACAGGCGTTGCCTTTGTTGTTTTTCTCCTTAGGGCTCCGACCAAGGCAGCTGGAGACTTGCGGAGCCTTTCCACAGCCAGCTGTCTTCATCTTTGTCTTGGCTGGACTCCTGGCGCTGTCACTCGCAGCGGCCACGGGCAGGCTTGTGTTCTGGGAGTGTTCTGCGGACACCACGGGTCCTCTCCAGAAGCCACTAAGTGGCTAGCTGAGGCCACTCCCCGAACTGGAGCCCACGCTGCCCTTGATCCACAAGCCAGAGGCACATTCAGGCCCCTCGCCTTCTCTCGGCTTTTGCAGTCTGGCCGAAACATAAGCTCCCCAGGCCTCCCCACTTTAAGACAGTGTAAAGAAACACAGGTGCCCGCTGGTCTGGTCACATCTCCTATAAAACGGTTGGAATCTCTACTTTTTGTGGGAAAACAGCAGAGTGGGGCTGGACTAATTAGTTTCCTCCCTGGAATCCGATTAAGGGAAGGTTGAGCAGTGTGGGAAAGAAAGGGAACTGCTCCGAAGAACTGTCACCGACAGGGAGGAGAGTGCTTGGAAAGTTGGATGGCTGCCCGGAGGCAGAGGGGCACCCTGGCACAGGCAGTGTCCCAGCAGGGGCTGGGCAGCCACTGTGGGCAGGAAAGTGCACAAAGGTGAGTCACGAACTCAGGAGAGGTTGGAGCAGAGGACCCGACGGTTTGCATTGACTCTGAAGTCGCCTTGCAAAGCTGAAATGCAGGACAGTCCTGCCCCCGTGACTAGCTGGACAACAAGATTTTGACTCTTAAGTGCATCTACTCTTTTATATTTTTTGACTTTTTAAAATGTGTTGAAATACGCATCACGTAAATTTTGCCAGTTTAATCATTTTTAAGTGTACAGTTCAGTGACATCGAGTACATTCACATTGTTGTGCAACCATCACCACCATCCATCTCTGGAACGTTTTCGTCATCCCAAACTGAAACACCACACCCTTAAGTAATAACTCCCCATTCTCCCTCCCCCAGCCCCTGGCAAACACCATTTTACGTTCTGTTTCTAGGAGTTTGACTATTCTAGGTGCCTCCTAGAAGTGGAGTCATATAGTATCTGTCCTTTTGTGACTGGTTTATTTTACTTAGCATAGTGTCTTCAAGGTGCATCCATTTGTAGCATAGGTCAGAATTTCCTTCCTTTTGAAGGCTGAGTAGTGTTCCATTGCATGTACATAGCAATTATGTTTATCCACTCATCTGTCGACGGGCGTTTGGATTGTGTGCACTCTTTGGCTATTGTGAATAATGCTGCTGGGAACACGGGTGTAGAAATATCCGTTTGAGCCCCTGCTTTCACTTATTTTGGGTATATACCTAGAAATGGAATCAATCGAGTATGTTGGTAATTCTATATTTAATTTTTTGAGGAACTGCCATGCTGTTCTCCGCAGTGGCTGCACCATTTTACATTCCTACCAGCAGTGCGCCAGGGTTCAGTGTCTCTACTCTTAGTGAGACACTTCTTTTTGTCCCTGAGCATTCAGAGGCAGCCTGACATGAGATGAGCCATCGTGCTCACCTCTGCCCGGACCATCAAAAGAGAGAAGGAAGGGCAGTCAGCTCCGTCTGGCCTCAAATGTGAGAAAGCTGGAAGGTAAATAACCCAATTCCAATCAGTAGCTGGATGGCGTTAGTATGTGACAGGAAGGGTCCAGTCACCATTACAAAGGAAGAAGAGCAGAGAGGTGGGGCTTTGAGAAGCGTCTGTGGCTCTGAAGGCAAGGTTTGTTGATTTCACATGTGTCTTTCAGCACAGGTACTAGTGATCATGTTTCTTTCTCATCTCTGACAAGCCAAACACATCTTCAGTTCCCAACATTTATTGAGCACTTACTATGTGCCAGGCATCGTGTAAGTATCTTAAGGTCATTTCCTCATGAGTCTTCTTTAACATCTGGAAGGTATTTGTCTTGAGGTTCACCAAATTCAAAAATACCACTATAGCCTAATCCCCTGCCCCATAAAATGCATATGACTGAAAATTCAAGTGAGCACTGAAGACCTTTAATTAAAGTTTCTGAGAACGTGACAAGAGGGGATATAAACTTCCATGCAAATTTGGAGGCTGAGCTTCTGACTCTGTCTGACCTCAGGCTCTGTGCCTTTTATTTTCTTGCTTAATGAATCTTCACTGATTATCCTGCTTCTGCAGTGACTCAAAGTTATGTCAATTAGCCGTTCCCTGGCCTGGGTCTTCTGCCTAATTGTCAACTCAACTTAAAACAAAGATTTAAGTGGTGAGTTTATTCTTATTCCTTCCTGGGGTCAGACGGGATATGGAGCTGCCTTTCCAGGCCCAGAAGCGAGAGGGGTTTCTCTCTGGTTTCTGGACAGGTATGTCGGTATCTGGTGCACTTGACTTAGTCGATGTGGTTCATGTCCTCTCTTCCTCTCTGGCTCTGACCTTCACCCTCTCTCTTTGCTTGGGCCTCCCAAGTGCACCTAAAACCTGTCTCCCTAAGCCTCCTGCCCTCTCCCCTTCCCCTCGTCACCAGGGGCATCCTGTCCTCCCAAGCCTTCAACCTCGGAATCACCTTTGCCTGCTTCCTCTCTTCCTCTGCCCCTCTCAGAATGGGCTGGCAATTCTGTCTCTGAGAGCTGACCTTTTCAAGCCATTGACATAGTCAAGCCTCCTGTGGAGTCCAGGCTCTGATCACTTCACATGCTGATTTCGGCAGCAGCCCCCTTCCTAGAGGGTGTTTCTATCCGCAGCCTCACCCCTCCCGTAACATTCTCTGCCCAACAGCCAGGCTCATTTTCTGAGTGTTATTTTGATTTTGCCACTCGTCCATTCAGAAATCAGCAGGAGCTCCCATTTGCCTCCCACCTTTAATCTAAACTCCTCAGCAGGTGCTTCAAGACCTTTGCAAACTTGCATTAACTACCCTCATCTACTGCAACCTCCTGGCTTCTCATCTTAGCTCATAGCACACAGGTTGCTAGCTTTGGGGCACGGCTCTGCCCTTGCTCCTCTGAGTCGTGACTAGTCCTATTAAGACACAACAAAGACACTGTGAGCAGGTTTGTTTGACATTATATCCCTAGCTCCTATGCCATGCCTGTCACATAATAGGTGCTCAATAAATACATGTTGAATGAATGAATGTTAAAGATATCTCTTTGAATAACACTACACGGGTTAGCCAATACACATATAAAAGACTTTGAACTAAGTGTTTAGTACGCAAAACGAATAAGCTTCATCTCAAGGAGCTTACAGTTTAGTCAAGACCTGTAAATGTATACCATATTTCCTTGCCTGTAAGATGGATTGATTGTAAGATGCAATGTTAATTTAAAAACATATTTTGAGGATAGAAGAAACACTACCTCTTTAATTAACACATTGACTGTCACATAACAAAACCAGAAACTTTTCCTTGGGGAACAGTGTTTTACTATGACAATACAATAAAAATTTCTAGTGTAATTTAAAGGTAAACATACATAGCAAAATGAAATTTATTGATTTCTATTCATTTAATCTACAGTTTTAGAATTAAATTGTCAATATTAATTGTAACAATAAGAACATCAACACGTAAGATTTTATATATGTTTCACATGGCCCCGGGGTCAAACCTAGAGTGAGTTAAATACAAGTCTCACGGCAGTTAATGTGTTAAACACATTGAATGTTGAGCCTTAGTTTCAGAAACTTTGAAATGTGACAAATATATTCATCATAGAATGGAAAAAAGAAAGGGTTGCAATATGAGCTTTAGGTGCTATAAGAGAGGGGTGTACCAAATGCAGGGAAAGAATCCTTTCTACTCTGTCTGGGCTGGGTCTTGCTTGTTTTCCCAGGTAGACTATGAAGAGAAGTAGGTATCAGTAGACTTTGAAGATTTGAACCTCTGGCCCTTCAAAGCTACGTGGCCTGAGACAAAGGACTTAATCTCTTTTAGCCAAGTTTCCCCTTCTGTGACATGGAGGTAATGATATTAATAGAATCTACCTGGTTGCCAGTAGCTGCCATTTACCAAGCACCTGCTATGTACCCAGCCAGGGTCAAGTTCTTTATATATATGATCTTCTTATATATATATATGATCATCTTCAGTTGTAGAAATTATTAACTCAATCCTGGCACATGGCAAGCACTCACCAAACAGATCTATTGAATGGATATTAGTTTTGGTCGTTGTTGATGTGGTGTCTGCCTGCTCAGTGTTCATTCAACCTTTTTCTGGTAAGAGCACTCAGAATTCCCTTTGAAGAGACACCTCTGCCACTGTCAGTCCACATCGGTGGGGCTATTTTCTCCACCCCTCCTGGTGGGACCCACGGCTGGGTATAGGACCCAGTCTTGGCCAATGAGACCCATGAACCCCTGGGTGCCAGTGATTGCTTCAGAGATGGTGCCTGACCCCAGCCTGCTGGAACTATGAAGAAGATGCCTCTCGCTGCTGGGGTTGCCAGATTGGTGGGAAGTGAGCTGGAAGCATCTTGCTATGACATCCTCAGTGTCTGTCTGGGAGGAAGGCCAGAGGAAGGAGATGGATTCTGTCAGAGCATTTGGATCCAGCTGTGCCGGTCTAGCCCAAGGCTTTTCAGAAAAATGTCTCAGTTACTTAAGCCAATACATCCCCTTTTTAATTTTTTGGCTTAAAGCAGTTTAGGTTGGAATTTTATAATTTATGATGAAAAGTCTTCTTTGACACAAACATAAATTTTTATTACTATAATGATGCTTGTAATTATTATAATGATGCTTAGTGCGTTCTAGGAGGGGAGAAGATCAGTGTAGCCACAGCATAGGGGTGCCTGTGTGTGTGTTTGTGAGTGTGCAGTTGAGCCCGTGTTAGGCTCTTGGATATCTTAGCAGTATCTAAGCCATGGCCCCTGCCAGTGAACAGCCTAGAGTTAACTAACTGTGCAAGACTGGAAACGTGTTCAAAGAGTGGGGCACCTAATTGTTGCTGGAAGACTTCCAAGGAGGGAGGGAATATTTGTTTAGGACTTGGGGAAGGCAAGACTTGAACCTGTTGGGCAGACTCTGGCCTGGCAAAGGGGGGTTGGGGATGGTGCTATAGGTAGGTGGTGAGCCTGATCCAACACTTACCAGCCTTGACCCCTTGGGCAAATCACTCATTCTCTCTGTGCCTCAGTTTCCTCATCTGTAAAATAGGAATAAGAAGAGTATCTTCCTTAGAGTGTTTCTGGGAATATTAAATGAGACAATACCTGGCACATAGCAAGACTCTATAGTATAAGCTATGCATTATTTTTTATTATTACTTCCACTCTACAATGCTTATTGGGGAGTATTGCACAAAGTGGGTACTCGGTAATTGAGTTTTTCAAAAGAGAAACCCCAGGCTTGGAGTGGTGACGTTCCTTCCTAAGGCACTAATGGCCCCAGGGGGAGGGGAGAAGAAGCACATTGTAGGAGTCCAGGGAGAGCCTCAACCCCAAACCCAGCTAGAGGGTGTTAGTAGGGGGATTTGGTTCCTTTTTTTGCTTTCCCTGCCCATTCACTCCTTTGTCGGTTCCATCCTTGGCATCAGCTCTCTGGGGGCTCCCGGCCCTGCAGAGGCCCTGACTTGCGTAGCAGGGAAATTCCCCGCTCTGGTCTTGCCTTGAGTTTTCTCTCTTACTCAGGCTTCTTTTATTCTGAATGCGGGGAGCATCTGCTTGCGGGATTTCCAGTACTCCTGGCTCTCGCAGCCGTGGGGTCTCGCTAGCGTAAGGTCCCTCCGTTACTACATCGAAAGACGATTTACCTAACAGATGGGCTCCTTTGAATATTTATGTCTGGACACATCTGTTCTGGACTTGAAAGTTTAATAAAGCTTTTCATTTTCTGAAGCGCTGGTGAAGCCTGTCTGTGGTGAGCCGACGGCCCCCTGGGGTCAGCTCCTCTGTGGGGACTCTGGGGCATGGGGGTACAGCTTGGGTCACCCCATTTGGCAGGCAGCCACACTCTCCAAACCCCTCCTCCTTCTTTGCTGTGGCAAAGGAAGGAATGACTAAGGGGCTGGAGGCGGATGGTAGGGCGCCAACCCTGTGGCCAGTTGAATATATTTACAGAGAGGAAAGTGGCAACAGTTATTTGCAAAGGGAAGAGTGTTTTCTTGTACTTGTTCTTCCCTGGGGGAAGGTGGGTTCCCTGGTTTGGGCGAATGATGGAACAGTCTGGCCGTGTCTGGGTCTTTGCCCCTCCAGGGTACTGGGGCTCCTGGGGGTGTCTAGATGGATGTGTAGGGAGAGAGCTTAGACAGCAATACTCTCGAAGTTGGGACATTGGGGGAGTTTGTCTTGAGTGATTTCGCTTCTTAGTTCTTGCTGCCCATTCCATCCTCTCCTGACCTTGGTGGCATCCTTTAATGTCCCCACCTACTTAGGCTCTGTTTCAGTCCATACAGGCTCCCAAGAAAGAATAAAAACAGGAGTAACAATAACATGCCATGCAACTCAAACATGTGTTGACAACAGCGTGCCACGCAAACATGCATTGAGTTCTTCCACGTGCCAAGAACTGTGCTAGACATTTAATCTTTTTTTATTTTGACATTTAATCTTTATTATCATGTCTAATTATCCCCACAACACCAAGGTAACAACCCTTATTACCTTTATTTTCCAGAGGAGAAAACTGAGGCACAGAGGGTTTAATTGACTTGCCCAAAGCCGCACAATTACTAAGTGGGGCAGCCAGCATTTGAACCCAGGTCATCTCACACCTCTAAACTCCCAGGGCTTTATTGCCTGATGATTGGAATCTGTCAGCCAACATTTTCCAAAATGTGTTTTTTGGAACCTATGATGCGGTGATCAGGTAACTCCAAATGCTACTCCCCCTCAGGTCAATTTAAAATACGCATCAGCTTCATAGAGGCTCCAAGGAGTCCTGCAGTCCAGAAACTTTGCGTAACTCAATGTTTTCCAAATTTGTTTAACCACAAAATTTCTTTTCCTTAATATCATTGAACAAATATCTCAAGGATCTAATATACTGCAAGCTACTTTGGAAAATATTATTGAAAATGAGTGTTGGCTTAAAGTGTCATCTCTCCCAGGGATACTTGCACTTGACAAAGTTCAAAACTTTAAGGTTCAGAAAGCAGGAGGATGGGAGTGGGTAGAAATCAGATTGATGGAATTTTAGGTATCATTAGGTAGAGAGAGTTTTCTTAAGGGGGAAACTTCATAAAGCTCTAGATTACTGTCTGTATGAATTTAAAAAATATGTTATCTTAAAACTGTTTTAAACTTGCAGAAATTTGTAAAAATAGTACAAAGAACTCCCGAGACCCCACTCAAGTTTTGCCAATGTCCCAGTAACAGCCTCTATCTCAATGGATCCGCTCCAGGGTCACATGTGACATTCTGTGGTCATGTCCCTTTAGGCTGTTTCAATCTGGAACTGTTTTCCATTTTTCTTTGGCTTTCATGAATTTGGAAATTTTGAAGTATACAGGACAGTTATTTTGTTGAACTTGCCTCAATTTGTATTGCTCCATTGTTTCCTCTTGATTAGATCCAGGTTATGTATTTTGAGCCAGAATATCACAAATGCTGCATTTGTTTCATTGAAATCTATTGGGTGGTAGGTACATGAGGTCTACTTGTCCCATTGCTGGTGGTATTAACCTTGATCATTTGATTAAGATGGTGTCTGCAGATTTCTCTACTGTAAAGTTACCCCACCCTGATATTTAATAAATGTTTTGTGGGGAGGTATTTGATACTGTGTAAAATCTCATCCCTTCCTCCACCTTAAGCCACTAGTTGTAGCCTCTCTTGATGCTTTTTGCCTGAATTAGTTGTTACTATGGTGTTTGTCAAATGGTGAATTTCTAATGCCATGACCTTTCTACATTTAGTAGTTGTCTTTCTCCTTCAAGGAAAAGGTTTCCTTCTCCCTATTCACTTAACAATTTATATCTGTGTATGGATTTATGGGTTTCCACCTTATTCACTGGCTGCAATCTGTTACTATTACAATTTATGTTGATGCTTTAATTTTTCCAGATTCGGCCAGTGGGAGCCCATCCAAACTGGCTTCTATATCCTTTTGACGTGTCTCCATCATTCTTTAAGCACTTCCTTACTTTTTGGCAGAACAATATGTTCCAGGCTCATCTTCTACTTTCCCTGCTCTAGCCCTGGAATCAACCATTTCTCCAAGAAGCCCTGGCTCCTTTCAGTGGAGAGTTATATTTAGAAACTAAGATTTGGGTGACAGATGTGCTCATTGCCAGTGGGATGTTGGTGCTCTCGGGCCCTATCAATGAGTAGAGCTAAGGAACTCCATGTTGTGTAACATACACAAATTAACATCTACGTTTATTTCCTATAATATAGATCTAACTTATTTCTATATATTAAAAACCATGAGTTCATATTGATGCTCCCAATTCCAGTCTGACGTCATGGAGTACATTCTAGTTTTCTTCCTTTCTATATTTGTACCTTCCTTTTTGATGGGGAGAAACCTGGCCCCTTTTGTCTCA
>VBSM01001562.1:56903710-56920371 GCA_008086735.1 Cheirogaleus medius
AGGGAGAGAGGAAGAAAGGAAGAAAGCTAATAATATTTTGTAAAGAAGGGAGAGGAAGAAGGAGAGCTATATGGATTTTGCAACTTGGTTTTTATACTTAAAATGAAAAAATTGGAGTTTGTGTAAACTCATTATCCTCTGATCCTCTGAGATATTAATTGATTGCATTCTTAGTATCCCAATGGGCAGAACTAAGTGGGATTTATATGGTGGCATATTTCACCTCCAAATAAAAAAATCTCCAATCAGAGCTGCTCAACGATAGAATAGTCTTGGTTGCAGAGGAGTGAGCTCCCCGTCAAGACACGAGTTCATTTAGTGGCTGTAGGACCAGCAGGTGGAGTGACAGTGGAAGGGTTTCTTGCACTGGGAGGGAAGTGGGTTGAATGCCCGTGAGCTCTGTGCTGGCTTTGTGATAGTGACATAGCTGGAGGCCAGAATTTGATCAGGCTTCCCAAGAAGCAGTGACACCAAAGTCCCCCATGGGTGGGAGGCTTAGGAGGCCGACTGGGCTCCACAGGGGGCGTCAGCAGGGAGGAGGGTCTCCCAGAGTCTCCTGAGGGTGCAGCTTCGGAGCAGCATGGCACAAGCTGCGCCGACGTGCAAGAGCTGTAGCGTCTTTGCAGGACAAATTTGCATCTCAAGATGAAACATAGCTCTAGACGGAGACAGCCCTTAGTTCCAGTGCCAACAATCTAACATTGGCTTCAAAGAAGAAACTAAAAATGTTCTTCTTGGAAAAGTTCTGGCCCTTGTAGTAGTTCTTTTATTGTTCTCAAATGGCCCACATACTGGGGTGCCTTTGTGATTGCTTAACAACAGTAACCTGTCAAACACAACAAGCAAAATCCTAAGGGGCTTCTTCCCAGGAGCAAATCCGAGCATCAGATGTTTCTATACTCTTGCCTCTTCATTTTTACAGCCCCCGCCCCACCAATCTACCCAGAACTTTACTCTAAGGAAGCTGGAATTCTAACATCTTTTCGAATGTCAAAACAAACTGAAGTCTTAAAATTCTATATAATGCCAGAAAACATAATGCCAGTATCCACTGCCTGGGACCAGAAACAATTCAACAAACATTAGTTGAAGGCCTTCTTCGTGCCAGCAACCCATCCTTGCTTTAAACTATGCAAGAACTAAGCAAGGTGTCTGTGGTCCCATTTCACAGATGAGAAAACTGAGGCAGAATCAGGAGCAGTAACAACCTGCGGCATCGGGTTATATCTTCCCTTCTTGCTTCCCACAGAGTGAGGTGGTGAAGTGGTTGCCTTGTTGGAGGAAGGAAATGGGGCTCGCTCACCTTTCCCAAAGTGAAAGGAAATGGCAGAGCTCATGCTTGTGCTTTGTTTTCCTGATGAAGGTGTTGTAAATCAGAACTATTTTGGACTGGAAGTCAAATCCTGATAACGCCCTGCATCTGGGCACTTCTTTAACATTTTCACAAAAGCTCAACACTTGCTAGAGGGTTTGTGTTAATGTATTTGTTAATGTTTATCTGCATGTGTATTTTTCAGTATGAAGTGTTTGTGCTTTGGGTGCATCTTTTGTAGGCAGATACCCACTTTAGTCGCTGGGAATCCTGCAGAACAAGCTATACCACCGGGAACAGTAATAATAGTGGCTGTGGAGCAAATTGCTGCAAGCTAGACCGTATAAGCACTATCTCCTCAAACCTTCACAAGGGCAGAGTGAGAAAGGTTAATTTGCAGAGGAGGAAATTGAGGCTCGGAGAGGTTGTCACGTAGTCCATGTAAAGCCCCACAACTAGAAAGTGGCAGAGTCAGGTTCTAAACTCAGATGTCTCTGACTGCAGGGAGCGATGTCCACCACATGACACTGTCCCTCACAGAGCACCTGCTCCGAAGTCAGGTGGGCAAACACTGGGCAGCAATGGGCTACAAGGGGACCCGGAGAAATAGCTACATAAGAGTTAAAAAAAAAATTCTACCAGGGAGGTTTTTCATGTCTTTTCCAAAGGCCAGAGTTCAGATTTATGATGTTGGAATATTCATGAGCTGCTGCAGTGTGCAGGACTAGGGTGCTAGAGAGAAAAGTTTCCTGTGATAGAAATTAACCTAAGGCGAGGGCTCCTCTGAACTAAGGTTCAGATATGGCAGATGTGATCAAAGCAACCACAGAACCCACTTGGGAGGCGGGGGATTCACGTCTTAAAATGGTGATTAATGATTTGGGACATGGCATTCCCTGTTTTCTTCCGTCTGTTCAACCAACCATCTATCCATTTATCCATTTTTTATCTGCTATTTGCACAAGCCCCTATTGGAGACAACAGAGTTGTACTAAAACCCAACCCAAACCAACCCTCGTGAGTAGCTTTGGATCAAGTTGGGGAGAGACAGATGCATGCAAGAAAAGATAAACTGTAGGTCAAAGATGTGTCTGATTAAGTATCAAAATGAGTGGTCCAGATAGTGGGTGCTCTTTGGGGACCTAGAAGAGGAGGTCACTGAGGAAGTGATATGGCTGGTCTGGCCACCTTGGTTGCCTTCGAGGACTGCTGTGTCACCCGTGAGACTGCCAGGAGTCCAATTAGCTTCAGTCTTGATATGAGCTGAGCTGAAAACTTACATGTACGGGGTGCCCGCTGCTGAGATACAGTTTGGGTCTCTGCAGCTCCCTGTGTGGAAATGAGATGTCATCTTTCACCTTGACTATCAGTGTGATGGTCCCCCAGGACTGCGAGAAGAGGAAACAAGCAGGGATTTATTTGAGGAAGGACTGTTAACTCTTCATTCCCTAATTTCACTGCTAAAATATAATGAGAGTTTGTTTGTATGTTCAAAGCCAGAAAACCCAGCTTACAAAACCAGACCTCCAGCAGCAGACGACCCTGGCTTTTATGACCTTGAGGGTCTGCAAGGTTGACAGTAGGGGACCCAGACACTGAGGGGGCCATGAGTGTGAGGTGCAGACATATGTGACATAATTAGGGAGCCTTTATGAGGAAAGCAGGGAGAAGTCATTAGGGCTGCTGTTTAACAAAGGGAAACTTCCTGCTCCCACCTCCTATTAAAGAGCTGCTTTTCAACTGTGTTGGGCTTCTTTGATCCCCGAAGGCTCCTGATGTTTTGCTCACATCCTGTCATGATATTTAATGATGCTTCACATGTGCACCAGGAGCACGGCCCAACTTAGCATCGTTTGGAGCAAAGCACTGTAACATGACAAGGTTTTGATGTGGTTGCTCTCGTGGCAAGGTTAGTGAGGCAGCTATGCAGACACCAGCGAGAGTCCCAGTTCCACTCGGCAGTGGAACCGGTTGAAAGGAATGATCGAGAGGCCAAGATATTGCCAAGTTCTTTGGCAGAAGCATTGTTTATATTAGAGGGTCTGCAGCATCAGCTGGTACACTGCTCAGGAGAAGAAAGAAAAAATTTGATCTTGGACGATCTTTCAAAAGGCCGAGGAATGTTTCGGAGGAATGGATCTTCTTCCAACCTGTGGTCCTCTGGGATCATACACAGGAACAGCTGCTAAAAGGAAGATTAATAGGCCCTTAGAGACCATCTAGCCCATACCAGATCCATGAATCCTACACAATTCCTGGCAGGCAGTGTTCAGTATTCCCCTGTCTGCCTCAATAGCCCTGGAGAGGAGGAAGCCACCACCGTAGGGCAGCAGCAGCCCACTGTGGTTGCTCTGATGGTATCAAAACTCCTCTTCATTTAGTTGCCTCTTGCAACTTCTAGGGTGGTCAGACGTCTGCACTTGACAGCTGCATAGAACTGGACTCTTCTTGCTCAGAGTTCTTAAAAAATGCTACGGCACTTGTGAGGGGTCCCCAGAACATTCTCATTTTTGGGTTAAGCACCCCATTTCTGCTACTGTTCCTCCCATTCCCTGGTTTCTACACCCACATATCTGGTGGTACTTCTTGGAACATCCTGGCAGGACAGCTTTACCACCCTTGTTTTTTAAATGCCGATTTAGTTTGCCTTGGTCTCTTTGGTAGCTATTCATATTAAGCCCAGGTCTCTGAAATGGGACAATAATCTCAACATACAAAACAATAATTTGGGTTTCCTTTCAAATTCCAGAATGAATCCAAGTTCATATTCCAAGTGTTGCCATATATGAACTTTTCCCCTGCCCCCTGGCTATTTGGATTAAAAGTATATCAAGGACTTACTGCTTGGACCTCTGTCTTTGGTGATTTCACCCAGAGGACAGTCTGACTGCCCCGCAAATGCACGCACAGTGGTTTGAAGCAAACCATTCCCAGCTGCCTCTTAGTGGAGATGTCTCTGAATCCATCCCCTTCTTTCCACCTGTGTTGTTACCACCTTGTCCAGGCCCTGTCATTTCTGTCCTGGATTACAGCTGGGACATTATACCCCCCTATACTTATTCCTGACCCTTTCCAGTGTGTTCTCTAAATAGCCTCCATGATATGTTTTTGGTTTGTTTTAAACATAAATTGCCAAAAGCATTTCATCAGCTTTCCATCGCATATTTAATAAAACCCAGACATGTTATCATTGCCTTGAAGGCTCTGCAAGATCTGTTTACTTCTCCAGGGTCATTTTGAACTTCTCTTCCCCCACCGCTACACTATCCTCACTGGCTACCTTTCAGTTCCTTGGACACCCTGGCTTCTTTCTCCCATGCTGGGCTTTTACATGTGACTCCCTTTGCCTAGAATGCCCCCTCCCTGCACCTTGCTGTTTGCCTGGGTGGCTTCTTGGCATTTTCAGATCTTAAATATTATAGGCTTAAACATTCCATCCATGGACAGGCCCTCCCGTACCTCAGATGCCCTGATATCATTGTCTGTCCCTGCACAATTTACCTTATAGAGCTGATCACAATTTGTAGTTATATATTTGTCAGTTTACTTGCTTATTTTCTGTCTCCCCTTGCCTCCCTCACCCCTCCCCGCCTCTAGATTCTGACCCCATCAGGCCAGGGGCTTCTCTGCTCTGGTCTCCAGTGTATCTCTGGCCATAGCTCAGCCCCTGGTGCACGATGAAGGTTCAATGTGTACTTGTTGAATGAATGAATGAATAAGTGGATGGATGAATGAATGCAGTGGCATATTTGTCTACAGCTGTCCATCAACTTGAATACAAGATTCATTCTTGAGTTATAAACTTCATGTTTTAGGAGAAACTTTTAAAGGCAAAACGGTCTTGCTGATATAAGCATCCCTTTTGCTTTCTTTATTCTCCCCATCCCAACAAGATGGGGTTTTATTAGAATCTCATTACAATGTAAACACAGGCTCCCATTGTCCTGGCCGAATTACAGATCTTCCTCTTAGGTTTGTATCACTTTTATTTTTGTCAGCCTGAGCATATTTTTAAAATAGCCCATTCTTGAGTGTTTTAATGCTCTATCCAGATGAAAACAGAGAAGAATTTGAGATTTTGAGCATCATTTATCACTCTAATTCCAAAATAAAGAATTCAGATGTCTTTACTTTTTATGTACACTTAATTTCCCTGCAACTCCACCCAAAATCACAGATTGAATCACAAATGAAGAGAGCTACTTCTAATCAAACCAATGTTTTCAGGTGTAATTTCTGAACTGGAAAATCTGTGTTAGTTTCTTAGGGCTGCCATAACAAAGTCCCATAAACTGGGTGGCTAAAAACAACAGAAAGTTATTCTCTCACAGTTCTGGAGGTGAGGAGTCTGAAATTGAGGTGTCAGCAGGGTTGGCTCCTGTTGGAGGCTCTGATGGAAAATCTGTTCCACGCCTCTCTCTTAGCTTCTAGTGGCTACTGGCAATCCTTGGCATTCCTTGCCTTGTAGACTTATTCTAATCTCTGTCTCCATCTTCTCCTCTCTGTCTCTGTGTCCATGTATGTCTCTCTTCTTTCTTTTATAAGGACACCCATCATTGGCTTTAGAGTCCATCCTAAACCCAGGTTTGATCTTGAGATCCTTAACTTCATTACATCTGCAAAGACCCTGTTTCCAAATAAGGTCACATTCTCAGGTACCAGGATCAGGATTTGGACATATCTTTTTGGAGGACACAAGACCGGGTTGTGAGATACAAAGAGGCAAAGTGACTTTCCCAAGACACGTCACTGCTTACTGACAAAATCAGAACCACGACAGTTCTTTTGGTCCTGGACAAATGCTCTTTGTACAGTATTGTTTCTCAAAAGAACAAAGTCTTTGGTTTTGAAGGCAGTTTCTCTCTCTCTTTCTCTCTCACACACATGCATGTATTTTTTTTTTATGTATTAGAACCCCTTTTATGACCTAGGAATTGACTACATAAGTCTCTATAGACATGGACTACATTAGTCAATCTAGTCCAAATGATGATCAAACTGTTGTGTGAAGGTGATATTTTTCTCTGTTTGGAAAAGAAGATAAAGGATCACAAAATATATTTTTTGCTGAACTGATTATATATCTATCTGGCATAATTGTATCTGATGATCAATGACAGCTATTCAAGCTCTTGTTATAATAATTCAAATGATAATTTCCTCAACTTTGTCTTTGCACAGGCTGGAAGCATTTGGTCCTTCTAGCGAGAATCCAATAGGTAGCAGCCAAGGTTGGATTGGTCATGTGACTCCAAGGCGGACCAGTGGTCCTCGACCATGTTCCGCCCCAACACCCACCCTACATGATGGTCACTCACAATATACCTGCCAATGAGTCCACCTAGGTTTTCAAAGAATTCAAACCATTTTGCAGAAAAATAAAGCAGATAGAACCACAGCCATTTCCTTTTTCTCATTTTCTTTTCTTTTATTTGGTGGGGGAGAAGTGTGAAGAGACTTGATATTCATGAAAGCATTTTACAAGCCTGTGAGTAATGAAATCCATCTTTTAAAGATGTTATGCATTTTACAGGCTTTCTTAATCTGTCCTTGCTTTTCTTCTTCCTTATAAAAAATTTAGAGATGATTAAATTAAAAAGAAAGCAGAAGTCATAATAAAACAAAAACTCACAAGCTCCACAGTAATTTGTAATTGCCACAAGTATTAATGGCACATCCTTAATTGGCACCCACTACTCCTGTGGCCTAGATATGATAGGAATATGAGTGTGTGTAAGTTCCTTTCATCTGGCTGCTATACTACCCCTTCCTCTCCCACTCAAGAGTGTGTTGAGACAAGTGACTGGATAGATAACAAGTAATCCATTCCTAAACTATAAGGCTAAAGCTCATCGTTACATGGCCATGTAATTGAAAACCCAACCTGAAATTTCTTTACCAATAAGAATTCACCAACCTCGGCACATTAACTTGGTCCTCAGACCAGTGCCCCTCATGGTGGCTAGATGGCTGCTGCAGCTCCATGCATGTGACATCCAAGCATGAGGACATTCAGCAGGGAAAGAGAAACCTCTCTTCCTTGTGTCTTTTTTCCCCTCTAAAGTAAGAAACCTTTTCTAGAAGTCCCCAGTAGACCTCTACTCCCATTTAATTGGCAGATTTGGGTCACATTTGGACCCTAGACCTATCCCTGGTAAGGAAATGGAACTACCAACATTAGTTTAGCTAATCACATAGTTTACTAGGGGTATAGGTTACCCAAACAAAATTGAATTTCTGTTCCAAAAAAACAAGGGGGTATATCAGGACAATTTTGTTTGCAAGTGTCAGGACATCTAGATAAAAATGGCCTAAACAATCATAAAAATTCCACTATCTCACATAACAAAGAGACTATAGTCGGTAGTTCCAGAGTTGGTAAATTTAGCAGCTCAGGGACGTCAGGCTCCTGTTGGCATTCCATAATTCTCTTGGCTTTATCTATATGATTAATTTTACTTGTGGCATCCACAGCGCAAATGCTTACATTCAAATGCAGGCAGATGGCAAAATTCCTGGCTTGTGTCCCCTTTTTAGAACACTACAAACTTTCCCAATGACCCACAACAGTCTTCTCCTTATATCTTATGGGTCATGGTTACATCACATGCTGGGGCTGGATCTATCACTAGAAAGTGAGTGGAGTCAACACGATCGACTTACATGAATCAACATTTAACATTTACCCTTGGGATGGAAGGGGAGTGTCCTTGGCTGAAGACATAGGGAGGAAGGGAGGGTTGCTGCAGACATCTGGAGACTACTCAGGCATCTGCCAGCAAGAAAGAAGGGGCTGGGAGTGACCTTGGGTAGCATATCACATGTCAGAGTCTTTATTTTGCTAGTTGGAAGGATTTAACCATGCATTTCGTATAAAAGAGGGGTGTTCATGTTTGATTGGAAAGTTTTAAGGGCCACAGACTTCTCAGTGAGAAAGATATGGAATGTTGCAGGCATTTCTATCTCATGAAAGCAGAAGCGGGCAATGCTTTGCTCAGGATTTCTTCTTATTTGGGCTAGAAGCAGAAAGAACTGGGAACCCTTTAGGAAGTAAGAGAGCTACTGAGATGGGCTGCTCATGGAATTCCCCTGTCGGGCCTCTGGCGTGGAGGGGCTGGGAGTGGCACAGACCTCCTCCTCTAGCCCAGCTTCCTGATTTAGAGCTAAGAAGGGAGATTTACCTCGCGCCCCCTGCCCCTTGCTGCCAATATAGGGCCTTTCCTCTCCCACTTGCTCCGGGTTGTCCAGAGATGCCTCTGGGATCTGCCGGTCTTCTTCCTTTCCTGTTCTATGGGACACCATTGAAAAGCAGCCAAGTCAAGCAGGGGATGTTTTTTATTGTAGCTTTTCATCGGGGTATGAGACAGCTTTTCATCGGGGTATGAGACAGCCCCAGTTCTGTTCCTGGAGCTCACGATTTGAAGACATCCAGCCTGACTCAAGGCTCTGCCCTGTCACCTTCTAGTTTCTTCCTTTCAGCAGTTTGACTCAACTTGGTTCCCCAGCTTTGCCACTCCTAGTCTGCCTGTCGAAATGGGGTCAAGCCATGTCATCGAGGAGTGGGAAGGCACCGAATAAGTTTCTTCACAAGCATGAGGCTTAAGTTCCTTGTCTCTAAAATGGGGACAATGATCCTTGGCTTGGTAACAGCAGTGTGTACTGTACAACGAAGATGTTTGTGCTGTGCAGGAATCTCCTTCTCTTTTCCCTCCTCTGAAGACTTGCTCCCTTTCGTTTGTGTTTTATAAGCTGCTTGTTTGTTTATTTGGTGTTTATTTATTTATTTATTTGTGGCAGTGAAAGCTGGACCCCATTACCTCATGGCCAGGTTCCAGGACGGCTGCTCGGGACTCATCCTTCATTAATATTCAATCCGTGCAATGCAAATCACTCTGGAGGCCTCTCCTCTGTGGGACGTTTTAATGTGGCAGTTATGAAAGCAGCTCAGACCAAGCTTGATTAGCATGATAATGAAGCTTGGGCTGCAGCGTTATCATCCTCAAAGGAAGTAGCTGGAGTGGTCACAGAGCCTTTCACAAGTGCTGATTTAGGATACAAAAGGACAGGGCGGGGAAATGAGGATGGCAAATGTGGAATATGGAAGGGGGTGCAGTGGGGGCAGGAACTAGCAGGGCAATGAGGAGAGCTTGTTTGCTGTTCCTTTGCCTTGTTCCTGAGAGGTGTCTGCAACTACAGAACTTCCCTTAGTAGTGGCATTTCCCTTTAGAAATGCACAGGTGTCTGTGCTCCCAGAACAATTTAGCATTAGTGTCTCCTCTGGTAGAAGAAAAAAAAAAGGCAGCTCACAGTAACACCAGGCTCTTTTAGACTTTCAATAACTCCTGTAAACAGGCTGCGTGGGCCTTATTATCTTCCTGTTACAGAGGAATACCCACCCACCCACCCTTCCATCCAACCAACCATTTATCCGTCTATCTGAAACCACCTTTTATAAAATTAATAAAAGTCCACAAGGTAGAAACTGTAGTGGGGGCCTGAGCTCTGCGAAGGTATAGGCATAATTATAATCTGTATATAACCAGCCATTGTCCCCTAGTTTGCTTTCCTATAATTGCTACTCAGGAGTCACATAGCTGATGGTCATAAAGATTCTTAACTTTCTTAATTACTCCCATAGATAATACCACTCTTGTGAAACCTAAGGCTAATTTTTGAGATATCTTCCAGGCTCTGCATTCAGGTGGAAGGCGGAAGGCCAACCCATCCAAACCAGTGGCCCATATTGAGGAACTGACTCAACTGGTCTTGTGAACCCCACCCAAGAACTGACTCAGCACAAGAAGACAATTTCTATAACCCTATGGTTTCTCTCCAAACCCAGCCAATCAGTAGACCCAATTGCCTATCCCTTGCCCACCAAACTATCCTTAAAAACCGTTTCTTCCAAATTCTCAGGGAGATGGATTTGAGAACTTCCTTCTGTCTCCTCACATAGTGCCTGCAATATTAAACCCTTTCTCTGCTGTAACCCCTGCTGTATCAGTGTGTTGGCTTCCTCTTGAGCATGGGCAATTAACCTGGTAAGGCTATAACACATCCATCTTCTATCTTCCTCCAGAAATGATTTAAGGCAGTTTCCAGAGGAAGTACCCAAATTCTCCATGCTAGGAAGAGGCAGTGCTCACATTTGAACTCAGATCTGCTATTACTCTTCCCCAAACACCATAATTCTTTTATTTTTCAAATGCAATTTTATTTTTATTTTAGAATATTATAAGGATACAAATGTTCTGGTTACATGGATTGCTTTTGTATTGCTCGAGTCAAGGTTATAAGTGTGCCCATCACCCAGATAGTGTACATTGTACCTGTTAGGTTTGATTTCAGCCATCCCCTCTTCTCCCTTCCTACTTTCTCACCTGCATGATCTCTGTTGATTTGTACTTCCATCTGTGCACATGAATGCTAATCAGTTAGTTCCAATTTATTTATTTATTTTTTAGTTAGTTCCAATTTAATAGTGAGTTCATGTGGTATTTGTTTTTCCATTTTTTAGATACTCCACTTAGGAGAATAGTCTCCAGTTCCATCCAGATTGTTGCAAAAGACATTAATTCATTTTTTTTATGGATGAGTAGTACTCCTTGGTATACATATACCACATTTTTTTATTAATCCACTCCTGAATTGATGGGCACTTGGGTTGATTCCACATCTTTGTGATTGTGAATTGTATAGCAATAAACATTGTGTCTTTTTCCTTTGAGTAAATGCCCAGTAGTAGGATTGCTGAATCAAATGGTAGGTCTACTTTTAGTTCTTTGAGATATCTATATACTCCTTTCCATAGAGGTTGTATTAGTTTGCAGTCCCACCACCAGTGTATAAGTGTTCCTTTTTCTCTGCATCCACGCCGACATCTATTGTTTTGGGACTTTTTCCATGATTCTTTTAAAATCACTTAAATACAAACCAAGGACCGTATGTCCTGACTCTTGAAGTTGATTGTCAAGAAACAGGTCCAGCTGGATCTCAGCTGATCCACATTTATTCTCTTCCAGTTGTTTTTGTAGATGAGGGATCCTCACTTGAGTATGCTGTATGCCACTACAGAGCCACTTAATTGGCCATTGACCCAATCTGGGCCAGTATAATAACTTCAATTTGCACATTTTAAGTTATTGGCTATTTTGCTGGATTTTTACAAACCAGGGATCAGCTGTTCTCTCCTTACACAGACATGGAAAACAGCAGGAAAGATGAAGCGTACTCAGGCTCTTGCCAGCCATGTAAAATCGAGTACTAAGTGGAAGGAATGGTCTGGATAATTCAAGAAAATCTCCATAAGCCTCTCCCTCTCCTTCACCAGTGCATGTGTATAGAACAGGAAGAAAGAAAATCTCTATTGAAAGTAGGAACCGAGGACTGTAGCTGGTTTGCTGTGCGAGGCCAGTGGCATAGTCACATGTGAATGTTTAGGAAAATACCCTAATGGCCTATTTGGTGTGAAGGATGAAGTCTCCCCATCCCACTCCCCCAACTCTAGAGGATGATTTGGAAAGGAGAGGAGGCAAAAGGAGATCAGAAGTACTCTGCATAATAAAAGTGAGATAACACAGCAAAGTAGATGGGAGGAGGGGGTGTGACTCCCAGACATGAGCCATTTGATGGGAAGTGGGATGGGAAGGAGGACCAGCATCCATTGAGGGAGACCCTGGGGTGGGAAGGGGCTAGAAGCTCTAGTTTTAAGTTGTTTGTGTGTTATGATAGAACTCTTGTCTGTAATCCCCAACCTTTAGTAAAAATCTGTTTGCAATATGCAACAGCTTTAGTGTGGGTGATGCTTTGGAGGTTTAACAGGCAAAGGTACATTCATCTGGTACAGGACAGAAAGAAGAGGGTGGCCACAGAAGGGGAAATGTGACAGCTTGGGAGATCACCAGGACAGGAAATCTGAGCAAGAAGTGACCATGTAAGACCCCTGGGAATCAGCCAAAAATCTTCCCTTACATAGGATGGGGCTTAAGTCAGATTTCCTCCTAGATTTAAAAGCAATGGGATCCCAGAAGTTTACCTAGACAGAATATATTTGCTTCTGTTTTCTTGAAGCTTTGATAGAAATCTGAGCTAGAATGATTGTTGCTTCAGGCCCCTATATCTTTTTGCAGTTTGCCACCCAAGATCAATTGCCCCAGGACGTCACATTCATATAGTTCTTTGCAGTTTATAAACACTTTGCATTATTTCACTTAATCTTCACAGCCACTTTGGGAGGGAAACTGAAAACCCAAATCACTCGGGGAACATTGATTTATTGCCATTAACTTAGTTTGCTCTCAGAAAGTGACATAACTAGTTGTATGTGCAAACACAATACTCAATCCAGTGTCTATACAGGGAAGAAGATATTAGCATTTCAAGGCTCTTGGTTAATGGAGGTGGGAGTAAGGGATAGAGATTGCAGCCATGGAACAGTTTCTCTTCCAATTTCTTTTTAGGAGTTCCAGTTACTCTTCAAGTTTTAAGTACGAGCTAAGAAGGATTAGCACGTGCAACCTATTGAAACAGTGACCAAATGTGGTCTTGTCGCATAGTTGTAGTCAAAGAAATAGCCCAAAAGGCAATTTTTATAATATCTCTAGTTCTTATAAATTTTGTATGCATCCTGAATTGGGTACAAAGTCCACAGAAACATTTCTAAACATGTGCCTTTTCTATCGTATTAATTCTCTCACATTCCCTTGGTTCTCTGGAGTGACTCTTTTTAAACTTTCTGAAAAACCATCCTCCTCAGGTCTAGCCTTGGTGTCTCTGTTCCTTGCTATTTCCCCCCACCCCCACCCCGCCAAATTCTGTTCACGAAAGTCCCAAAGAACAGACCTGGAAATGACACAGCCCTCCTTAAAACAAAAGAAGGGGAAGAAACTGAATCAGGGAAGTTAGAATATGCTTTTGTGATGGGGGAAGAGAAAGGCTAAAAATATTAATGATAATTTTGTTCCATTGCAATTATGTAAATATTTTAGGGTTGTACTAAATACATGTTAAAAGTTAATCTGGCATTTACTAATAGTCACGGTAATTGTTTTGTTGTATATTAATTAGGTAATAAGTGGTAATGGTTTATGCAAATGATGGCACTTACTTATTTTTAAGGAAGAACTGTGTTTTTATAGTTGTTCATTTCTGGCTTTGCAAGTTTTTCAGTTTTACAGATAATGGCTATCCTGTTGAATCTTTGTCTGACACCACAGATACAGTTTAATTTTCAATTCAGGGACCCAAAACTAAGCACACTCTGACACAGGCGTGTCAGAAGACAAATACTTGTCAACTTCAAATCAAGAGATCTATAAATTTGGAAAGGAGAGCTTTATTTCTTATAAAGGGTTGCAGTCTGCAGGCTGGCCACGTACCCTCCAGACTGGGAAGTGTGATTTCTGCCAGAAATCGAAAGCAGGCGCTTGGAAAAAGGAAGGGTGAGACATGAGTTTATGCTGAATGGGTTGGCTAAGTATACATATTTAGCAGGTTACAGGAGGATCCATGAATATTCATGAAGTAGCACACATGCATAGTAAGCAAACATGTATATTACATACATCCCATGTTCACTTTGGGGTGGAGACTTAACATTTAAATGTGGTAAAATTAGACTCTATACATTAAAAAGTGAAGCAAAGGACACAGGGGCATCTTGAGTGCAGCCTCTATAAATCAGCCAGAACCAGTCCATGGTAGGTGGTCTCTTATCAGGAGGGAATGTGAGTCGGTTGTTGTACTGAAACTGCAGAAAGGGAGGGGAGTCCGGCTGCAATGTCAGGCAATTGGTTGAAATCAGTGGTGGAGCAAGTTTTTTGAAAGGGCTGTTTCTGTTTAAGTCTTAGGAAAGAAAGTCTAATGACAGGTATCGAGGGAGAGGGTATAATAAGGCATGTTTGACCTCCCCTCTGGGCATGGCTGGGAACTCTGTTTTTAAGGTTTCTCTGGGGTCCCCTTGGCCAAGAAGGGGTGTGTTCAGTTGGTTGGGGGGCTTAAGATTTTATTTCTCATACTTAAATATAATTCCTCAGAAATATCAGTTCCAATAATTTTTCTACTAATCCTTTATGACTCAGGGCTGCAGATGATTGTGCAAACATTTATTATTTTTTTCGGAATGTCTTAAAATAGTTAAAGCTGGTTTGTCTTCAAGATCAGCCTTATGATGATCCATAGTTGTGATGTCATTTTGGGGGTGAAAGGAAGGTCCTCCTGTCCCTTGCATTGCCACCCGCTTTTTGCTGAAAATTATTTCACTATTCTGAGCATTCCATTTTCTGAGCTCAAGGAGAGGTAACACTTGGACTGAAGTGATTCTCACCTCTCCGAAGAGAAGCTGAGTTGGGAGGCATTGTAGGTGCTAAAAGGGTGATGCTTATCCAGGTTTGAGGTAAGCCTATGCTAGGGTACTCATGCCTGACTTTCTAGGAACTAAGAATCCAGGCTTTTGTCAGTTCTGGGAAATAGGTATGAAAGGCCATGACTGTCACATTGGGTCGTGCAGGTGGTTGGATCAAGGTAACAGCAGGAAAGGGAACTTGGGGTTTTCTACCGCTTGTAAGAAAGCCTTCTCCTTAGGCATTTGGAAGCTGAGCTGACTGTGGGAGTCTTGTGGGCCTGGGAGACTGCTCTTTTCCCCAGCTGCAGGCAGGGGAGCTTGCATTTCCCTTCCAGGTAAGGGGTGTTGTCCATTTACCATGATATTGTGGGGCTTTGGGTACCGTCATTTTTAACTGACTGAAGAACAAAGAGAAGGAAAAACAGTTGAAAGTCTTACCCGAAGCCCAGTCTGGCTGTGATTTTCTTATTTTCCAGTCTATCTTTAGCTCTTCTTTCTTCTCTGCAGGTAATCCAAGGCTACTTTTCTCCCCACCCTTTTCCTCTCCCAAGTTGTTATTTAAAGTCCAAGGGCTTCTGGACAGCTCCTCTCTGCCTCTGAACTGCAGGGAGGGTGGGCAGGGATCATGGGGCCAGGTGCTCACTGTCATTCTTCCCGACAAGGTGGGGCAGGCTCTCTTCTCCAAAGCCTCAGAGCTGGGCTGATAACTGGCCGTGTCAACTGCTTTCTGCCAGAATGGCCCCTCTTTCTCCCTGGAGTGAAACACCTGCGCCTTGGGTGGGCGCAAACAGGGGAGGGAAGGGAGGGGAAAACTGCTGGAGGTTGCACCAGTCAATTAATTAACATCATATAACCAAGGGAGGGGGAGCTCTTGAACCTGGTATGCAAACTTATGCAAAATAATATGTAGATTATCCCAGGTTCAGAATGAAGAGTTCTGGTATTTTTCTTAAACAGGAATTCAGTACTGCTGTATCTCAGAGAGAACAGGAAGTGGGAAATATTTTGAGTGAAACAGTTAAGTCCTTCATAATTCAAGTCCACAATAATACCCACCATTTACAATTTGGTGAATATAGGTAAGGCTTGCTCCAACTATCTGTTCAGTTGTATCACTCTGTTCTCCAGAAATTTCAATCTTGAGGGCTCCAACTGGCCTCTTGGCCATGCTGGACCTGTATATTCAGTGCACCCGGCCACCATGCATTTCCATCTCTGAGATTTTCTTTTCTTTCTTTTTTTTTTTTTTCATCTCTGAGATTTTCTAAAACCTTTGCAGAGTATCAAATAGCCATGCAATATGTTATGGGATATGGGTTTCAGAGCTAGACTTGGGTTTGAGTCCTGACTGTGGATAACATTACATAACCTTAATGAGCCTTAGTTTTCTCTTCTGTAAAATGGAGACAATAATATCAATCCTATCACGGTTTTTGCAACAATTAAATGAGGTATTGTATTTGAAGCACATAGCATGTTGCTGGGCACATAGTAAGCTCTGATTATTATCCAAATCTAATGCAAATTTTAAGTCCTGGTTTGAGTCCTACCTACCTCATGCAAGTTTTCATTTCCACCACAGCTTCAAGTAATGTCTATGTTCTCTTCAAGTATTAGCTGTGCAATTTCTCTAAAAATTAAAAATGCATTGCTTCATGACTTGTCTTTTGTTGTTGTCTTATTAATTAACCTTGTGTTGTTATTTAATAATCTCTTCACATCTTTATTTCTTGTCTTCCCAACTTGACTTTAGGTTTTTTAGGATGGAAACTATGTCTTCTTATTTTTAGCCTCTAAGATATCTGGAATACATCTGCACAACAAATACTTGATCACATTCCTCTCCATAAATAAGAACCAGGAACAAAACACATCATTAAACACTCCTAAGTGGTAACCTAGACCACACAATATGTTTCTTCCCACAAGGAGCTTATATTCTAACAAGATAACCCCAACTTATGCTCCTATGCTTGTTTTCCATCTTGCATACTCTATCTTTTTTTT
>VBSM01001562.1:56920471-56980209 GCA_008086735.1 Cheirogaleus medius
GGAGGATTGCTTGAAGCCAGGAGTTTGAGATCAGCCTGAGCAAGAGTGAGACCCTGTTTCTACAAAAAATAGAAAAATTAACTGGGTGAGGCAGCACATGCCTGTAGTCTCAGCTACTCCAGAGGCTGAAGCAGGAGGATTGCTTGAGCCCTGGAGTTTGAGGTTGTAGTGAGCTATGATGATGCCACTGTACTCTAATTTTTAGATGAATTTAGTTCATGGCTATTTGATACTCTAGGGAGACTCTGTCTCAAAAAAAAAAATAAAGTTAAGAAGTGAAGAGGTGCAGGGTCTCCTTAATTACATCCTGCTTGTTGAAAAGTGTGGCGTCAGGAATAGGAGTCAGCACGCTTTCTTCCTCTTCACCTGATCTTATCAAGCCTCGAGAGTGGTTCAGCCACTGTACCCATTCTGAGTTCCAGGCACCTAGGGTTCAGGGTTGGAGCACCATTATTGCAGAATTCCTACTTTTCCCTGGACTGAAGCTGATAATTTCCATATTTATTGAGTGAAGTACCTGGATATGTTGCTTAGGGCTCTAGAGGAGTCTTAGGAAGCAGATAAGAAGATTTCTGTCAAATTGTTCCATGTTTCAAGAGACACACACACACACACACACACACACAAATTTTCCCTCTAACCACACTGTGATAAACAGGATTATCTTACAGTTAAAGTGATACTTAAAGTCTATATTTGGGGTCATGTTTATTGGACAAGATCTCTTATTGTCTATACATGTTCCAGTATGAGGCCAGAAAATGTGAACAATTGTAAGAGTTTCATATTTCTCCTAGGATCATTATGAGGGTGAATGAAATCTGCCAGGACCTCTGTTTTATATCCATGGTAGAAACAACTGAATGCAAAAACAGGTTTGGAAAACCTTGGATTTTCCTTTTGAATGGCATTGTTAACACTGAATAGCCTGTGCACATTTGTTATATTTGCATATGAATATGAATTTGTCTGAGGAGTTGGTTTTTCACAAGAATTCAGACCAAATAACAGAGTCACGTTGATAAACCTGATGTCTTCCCTGCCTTGTCCTTGGGTCAGCTGCGTCTCCACTGGACCAGTATTTGGCATCGACTTTCAGGCTGCTGCCCGGGGGTTCATTTTCCTCTTTCTTTTTGCCTTTCTGCTCCTCTTTTATTCTTTCTCTCTTGCTTTGTTGTCGAA
Organism: Cheirogaleus medius; assembly: GCA_008086735.1. Lineage (NCBI taxonomy): Eukaryota > Metazoa > Chordata > Mammalia > Primates > Cheirogaleidae > Cheirogaleus > Cheirogaleus medius. The sequence continues at coordinate 56,921,654 of VBSM01001562.1, forward strand.
ACCACAAGGGGGTGTCAGTCTAGGTCCAGGTGCTCGTTGCCCAAAAATCCAACTATTGAGACAATGAGGATTGCCAAGGAAGAAAGGAATCTTTAATAAGACTCTCTTGGTAGACCAGGAGAAGCTGCCTCAAAGCCATCTCTCTGACTAACAGATATCATGAGCTTTTAAAATAAATGCCTTGGGTCAGGCCGTGGTGTATCTCACAGGGGGCTACATGCATTGGGGGCAGGTTGTGGGGGATGGTGAATCTTGGCATCAAGAAGTCTGCTCTGGGGACATCAGAATCTCTACTCCTTTGTCTTGTAGAAAATTCATCATTTTGAGCGTGGTGGCTCATGCCTATAATCCAAGCACTTTGGGAGGCTGAGGTGGGAGGATGACTTGAGGCCAGGAGTTCGAGTCCATCATTTCTGGGAAACAACTCAAAGGGTCAAGTAGCTAGTTAAGGGAGAGGATTTTAAAAAACATACTTCATCTTTCTTCTACCTCTCTCCACCTTTCATTTTTACCTCTTTTTTTTCCTGCCTTTCCTTTCTTCCTTGACTTTTTTCCCAGCAAAACACCAGTAACTTATAGATTGAGTGAATGATATCTATCAATCACCTTATTATTAAAAAGTACTATCTTGGTGCAAATAAACAAGTTTTTAAGAGAAAAAAGTTCTTATAAAAGAAAAAACCAAACAAAAGTAACCATGACGTTTATAAAAATAATTTTTTTTTTTTTTTTTGAGACGAAGTCTTGCTCTGTTGCTCTGGGCTAGAGTACAGTGGCATCATCATAGCTCACTGCAACCTCAAATTCTTGAGCTCAAGTGATCCTCCTGCCTCAGCCTCCTGGGCTGGGACTACAGGAGTGCGCCACCACGCCTGGCTAATTTTTCTCTTTCTTTGTAGAGACAAGGTCTCATTCTTGCTCAGGCTGGTCTTGAACTCCTGGCCACAAGCAATCCTCCCACCTGGGCCTCCTATAGTGCTAGAATTATGGGTTTGAGCCACTGCATCCAGCCAAGATTATCTTCCTAACTAAACTTTAGTCCTGCTCTCCTGAACTTTCTTTCAACGAGGCATCAATGCATTGTTCAATTTTGGCAAGAATCCTGCTAATACAGTTTAACCAGAACCTCCCACCCCAAACTCCATGTCGGATTGCCCTCAATATCTAATATTTAATTGGATTCCTCATTCTCTACCACCCCTCAAGGCGATTATTTGATCACCCTAGACTGCCTTCAGCAAGAATCTTGTTACGTTGGTGTAGTCAGAATCTCCTCTTCCCCTCTGATACTTTCTCTTAGTAATTTTTCATCCACTGACCTCCTCCCTGCTCCCTAGCCATAAAATTCCCACTTGCTCATGCTGTATTCAGAATTGAGCCCAGCTTTATATTGAGCCCTTTTCCCCCTATTGCAATAGTTTGAATAAAATCTATTTTTTTTCCACTTTACTGTCCAGCTCTGGTTTTCTTTGACAACATCAGCAAATAAACTGCACACACATTTTTGCTCCAGTGGAATTATGAAAAAGAGTATTTTTGGGTGATTAATGCTATACAGTGAGCCATGTTTCCTGCCTTTCATATAGGTGGAAGGAACTGATTTAGTTTGCAGCCATTTTCTGATGGCTGAACTCATGGAAGAGGGAAGAAGAGATGTTGGGTCAGAGTCCAGGAGGAGACCCCAAATATCCATGGGGTCTTTTTCCTGCTGCGAAAGGGAACTGAGAAAACTTACTGTAGATTGTTAATGGTAGGCAATTGGAACTCTATAGTAGCATAACATTTTTAAACTGTCATATTTTAATTTCTAATCTTAGGTTTTGGGATGAGTCTATCATAGGTTGTAAGTTGTAAGGCCTCAACATCTGAATGCCCAAGCCATACCAAATATATATACTTTATATATATGGAGATATGTATATATAAATTTATATGTATAAATTTCTCTCTCTATTTATGCATTATTTATTTATGATACTGAAAGAGCAATGAGAGGGGATACTAACTAGTTTATTTTGTTTTAAGAGTGTGTCAACCTACTTCTGTCTAGAAAGTTAGAATACTCCCTGTCCATAAAATCAGAGCTGTGCATTATTTTGCAGATATTGAAGATCAATATCAATTTTGAAGATATTGAAAAATACTATATACCAGGCCCTATTTTGTTTGCCTTTGATTTTTAACAGTTTTTCCATGATGGGCCTAGATTTTCTTTTAAAACAAATCACCTTGGGGTTCTAAAATCTGTGGGTTAATTTCTTTTATGAATTTTATAAAAGTCTCAGTTACTATCCCTTCAAATATTGCTTTTGCCTAATTCCTGTAACAGAGTAGTCGCTTCTCCTTCCATAGACGGTGGAGGGTGGGGATAGGTAACAGAAGAAATGGTTTGAAAAAACAACAAAAATGTTCTATGTCTCTTTAAAACACCCCCCTACTCCTTTTGGAGAACTAGGACCTGGGGATGCTGGTACTTTGAGATTGGAGTCTGCCAGCTTCCTCATTTGTTGGCCAATTAATAAACTCCTCTTTCCTTCTCCTCAAACCACTTGTCCTCCTGATGATGCAGCCTCGGGGATAAGTGCCAAACTTTCGATAACGTTCCCTCTCCTTTCTTCCAAATATAATGACACATATATTAAATTTTTTCATTGTATCCTTTATGTCTCGTACCCTTTGCTCTTACATTTTTCATCTTTTAGTATTTTCATTCTCATTATTCTGACTTTATTGTTTAGGTCACTAATTCTCAGCGATGTCTCATCAGTTGTCAAACCCATCCATTGTGCTCTCAATTTCTGTAATTATATTTTTCAGTTCTAGAATTTCCACTAAATTCTTTCTTGTATAGTTTCAATTCTCTGATGACTTTTATATCTCATAATTTAATTTTCTGAGCATATTTGTTATAGTTATTTGACAGTCCTGGTTGGATAACTCCAATGTCTGAATTTCCTCTAAGTTTATCTTTATTGTCTGATTTTTTTCACTTGGATTTTGATTATTTATTATATTTTTGTTTTCCTGGTTACTTTTGATTGCATGCTGGGCATTATGGATGAAAAACTGTCAAGACAATTTGAGGCTATGGGTCATGCTTACTCCAGAGAGCATTTAATTTTTCTTCTAGCAACAGGTAAACTAAAGACAGATAACCTTAATCCAATCAGGGATTGAGTTGATTTGGATTGTTTGTGAGGGCTGGTCTATTTCTGATTTATTCTATGTACTTACCAGGGCCCTACTATGTTGATAGGCCTTGAAGTCAAATTTTTGACCTTTTAACCCATGGGATTCTGGGTCACTCTGCTTACCCTCTCACGTGTCAGCTGCTCTTGTTTTCAGGACTAGCAATTGCCTCAAAGAAAAGAATGTCCCTAAGATACCTGGATCACCTGTCTTTATTTCCTTCCTTTTAAAGATCTTGGCCCCTCAAATTCTCACTGTCTTGCTAACTCTCCAATGCTTGATAACTCACCTAACTGGAGAGTTATGGGAATAGGAACATTAGTCCAAAACAACCCAGTTTGTCATTACCAGAAATGGAACCACTTATTATCTGAGTTATTCCCCACAATATCTCTATAAGCAAAGTATCATTATTATCCTCTTTTTATAGATGAGGAAAATGCTCAGAGAGGGTCCTGAGCATAATAAATTACCAGGGTCCTTTGAATAGGAAGTCATGGGGTTGGGAGTGGAACCTAGGAAATCTGATTTGAGAGCCTCCTTCTTAATCTGTTTAAGATATACTGCCACTATATATGCTAATAACAAAGTTTATTTGTGTCTATTTCACCTGTTTTATTTTACATTTTACTTTATCTCATTATCAATACCAATATTACTTGTCCTATCCATGATGTCTAAATTATGTACATTCTCCAGAACTAAACTGACACTGGATAAACTTTCAGTCATCAGACTCCTATGTTTTTCTTTTTTATCTTGTTCTTGTTCTCTTTCATCTTCCCTTCCCCCCTTTTTTCCTTCCAATATGTAGCAGCTTCAATTCTGGAGTCATAAATCCAATATCTGTACCTGGGGGTTTAGCTTTATCTAGACTAGAAAAACTTTGGTTCAAGCCTCCATCCCAGGTACTGCTGGAGTCTGGAGCTCTACCTGGCTTTTCTAGCTGGTATGTCTGCAGATTCCTAAAGTGTGTGTGTTCTTGTGGTTGCCACTCACTCTGATTTCCTTTTCCTGCTGAATCCCTTGTTCTCATGTGTGTCTTGCTGCTTTTATCTCATTTTTCTGTCTCACAGCATCTTGAATGTCACAGGCAGCCCCCATTCCTTTCACAAAGTTCCTCCAACCCAAGGCTCTTGCATGTAGTCGATGTTACCAAAAGTTTGGGATCACATTGCAAATTGGAGATTATTACACACCCTTGGGTCCTTTCCATCGTGGGAATTTCTAACTTTCTTCCTTAAGTCCCCAGACTTCCTCATTCAGTTGGGCCTCCTGTCTCTCTCTGAACTTTTTTCTCCTCTTCATGTTCCCCAAGTCTTTTCCTTCAGTTACCAGGGAGCAGCCAGCGATAAACTTCCTAATCCTGCTACTTACCTAGCAGAAATGATTTACCTTTTCTTTGTCTAAACCTTTCCCAGGGGCCCTCATCTTCCAACATCAAATATCTTGATACATTTTATTTCTAACCAAAAGAAAAGTTTTCTCTGTAAGAGAAATTCTGTCTTCCTTCGAAATTTCCTGGCTCAAAATACACTTTGCTTATAAAAATAACAGTATTCTTCCTTCCTGTTACATCATCTATCTGGGACTCATATCCGTGCTCTCTCTTTTTATATTTTCTGTTGGCCTCTGGAAATAAGGTGACATATAGTATAAACGTCTTGTATTTATCCTGTTGGTATTTAACCCTTATTTGTGCATTATGTTCTTCTTTTAAAAATCAAATGAACTGTTGAGGATAAATGAATAAAATCACTTTTATTTTAATATCAAGTTGAAATCCAGACCATTCATTGTAAAGATGACTCTAAGATGAAACTATAAACTGAAACAATCAGGTTTCATAGCCCTTTTTATTCATTTGCAGTCCTGTATTTATGCTCCCCAAAGTGTGGAAGAGATTGTAGGGCAAAATAAAACAACGTTATGCAGTTATGAACCCACACAGAATCCAGAGCACAAGGTCCTATATTTTGTTACCTCTCCATCAATTGGATTTTCAGTTCACCTGGAGTCTCTTCTCTCGCGGTCTCCCTGCTTTTCTTCCCTGCTTTCCTCTGCCCACCCGCAAGTTCTCTTCCACTCCCAGCTGTCACCCTGGTTTACCAGGCAAAGTCGAGGCTTCCCAGATGCTGTTCCTGGCTCCATACCGGTGGCTATGGCTCCATGGAATCTGATGGGCTGAGGAGGAGAAAGAACTACATCAGCGAAGGGAAAGAAAACCTCCTCCAGGCACCAGTGATTCCTGCACGATGTGGGTAAATGGGTCACAGTGGGCTGAGGGAAGCGATGATACAAAAGCCAAGATCTGCCTTTATAGGGCTTTATCCATAGGAGGCGCTCATGGTCTGGTATATATTGGCAACATTTATTTTGGAAGTTAGGGGAGTAGCGATCTTGTGTATTTGTTGGGGTGTTTGCATCTATCAAACGCTCCAATTTTTGTAACATCCTAACACATTTTCTCTCTTTGCTCGTAATTACTGTGTAGGGTCCTAATTTTGCTCGGTGTCCAGACTGGCTTATTCCCCTGGGCAGTGTCTATGTTTGCTGTAATTGGATGATGCCACACAACCCACTGCGGTTGCCAGATTTCATTATGACTTGGCGTCTTCTGTATTAATTTCCCCACTTTGGGGCTGTTTCGAAGCAAGTGAGGCCAATTTCCTTTTCAATAGCACAAATCTGGAGGCCCAATTTGAGCTGTGAGCTAAGTGGGTGCATTTGTGCAGCTCTGATTGACTGACAGTGTTCTCTTTGTTTGATTTGATTTTTTTTTTTAAATGAAAGTGTGATCTTGAGAGGCAGCTGGCATTCACTGGGAGCCAGAGGACTCATCCTTGGAAAGCCCAGGAATACATTTGGGCAGCTGGTTTTACCCAGAAGCATTTTTTTCTATCAGGTTGCTGGGGAAGGAGCCCACAGGTTTGCAGTTCTCAGGGTAGTGCTGTAGTTCTGCAGCTGACCCGGAGGCCCTCAGGGTCTGGCCCCTGGAGGAATTTGGAGTCAGAAGGATGTAGGAGGGTATGAATAGATTTACCCAATAAGATACAAGATGCCCAGTTAAATTTGCATTCCAAACAAACAAGTAATTTTTAGCATGTCTCATGCAATATTTGCCAAATACATTTTCATATAAGTACGTCCCTTGCAATTTCTGGGAAATATTGTGGGGTACATGCTTATACTAAAACATTATTCATCCTTTATTGGAAATTCATATTTAACTGGGCTTCCTGCATTTTTATTTCCTAAATCTGGCAACTTTAGATTTGTATGACATGGAAAGGTAAGTGTAGTTGTGGTTACTGCAAAAAGCCAAGAAGAGGAAGGATTCAAATCCAAATGCTAGGAGGAAATAAGGATAAAATGGATCATTTTAAAAAGAGGAGTATGCCAATGGAAAACTCATTTAATTGGCACAAAATAAAAATAAAAACCATTTCTCATGGGGACCAAGTTTGCTATTTTAGGCTCCCTAGCAACAGGAAAGTGGGGAGAGTTAGTTTCTTAAAGATTCATATCCCCCATTAGACACTGGTGATACCATGAAGCCAAAGCAGATGAAGCCCTCTGACTTGGAGCACGTAGGCCCAGGGTTTGCAAACCTGTGTGTGCATCACACTCATCCGGAGCACTTGTGACAACACAAATTGCTGAGGGGCACACTGGGTTTGACTCTGTATACCTGGCCTGGGGCTGGGAATTTTGCATTTCTAACAAGTCTCCCAGTGATGCGGAGGCTGCTGGTCTGGGGACCACACTTTGGGCATCAGTAGTTTAAACCTGTGCCATCTATGACAGTGGCTACTAGTGCTTGAGACATGGCTAGTCCGGATTGAGATATGTTGTAAGCGAAAAAACACATCAGATTTTCAAGACATAGTAAGAGAAAAGAATGTGCAGTGCCTCCTTAGTAATTTTAAAACATTGATTGTCAATTTAAAATATTGATTTGACAATATTTCATGTCAAAATGACAATATCTTGGATATATTGGGTTAAATAAAATACGTTATTAAAATTAATTTTACCTGCTTCTCTTTTTTTAAAAAAATACAGCTACTTGAAAACGTAAAATTACATGTGGATCACATTTGCAATTTAACTGGGCATCTTATTAAATGGGCTTATATTATTATTATAATGTTTCTATTGAATGGTGCTGTTTTAGGCTGTCATTTGGGTCTGAATCTGGGCATCCAGATTCATTTAGTGTGAGGGAGATAGGTAAAAATGTTTTTAACCTAGGGAATGTTTTTTAACAGAACTGGCATCCTGGTGCGTGATGTAAGTGTGATTTGTGGAGAGTCCTAGCAGTGGCAGGGCAGGTTGTAAATGCCAGGCCTTCTCCTGGGGAGGTGCAGGAGGTGACCAGCCATCACTCCTGCTAGGAAGGCCTCTGCTCTACCTGTCACGGGAAGATGGTCACCACCAGAAGGTGACTGCTTCTGCTCCTTCAATTGCCTCCTTGCCCTGTTTTGGCTATTTGCTGGATTGGAAAGGGAACCAGTGATGGTGGAATCTATAAATAAACACAGGATACACAGTCCCTAAGGGGCCCCCTTTTCCTTCTTTTTTTCTGCAGTCAAAAATCAGCAAGAAGCCTGGGTTCAGGTCTGGGTTCTACAGCTAATAAGGACATGTTGAACTTGAACAAGATTAGAAAGAAAGCTTCAGAGAAGGTTAAAGCATCAGAAAATTGAATTTCTGACAAAAGGCCAATGTTGGACTATTTCCTTTGGAGAAGAAAAGCCTTCAAGTATCTGAAAGGTTACTTTACAGAGGTTGTAGATAATTGTTTTGCCTCTACCAAGAATAAAACTGGTGGAAAAACATTTAAACTGCTACACGGGGGATTTGGTTTTCAGGCACAGAAGAATTTCCTGACATTGGAAATAGTTTATCATTGGAAGACTTTCCATTATTGTCTACCCAGGCCTTTTTTTCAAATTTCTTGCCTAGACTGCAATGGCATTCCCAGGTGATCTTAATTCTCTAGTTGTGGGGTCAGGAATTGTGCCCTGAGATGTAGGGAAAGATGTCAGGGAAAAGACACCAGAAGGTATACCTTTGTACCTTTTATGCCAGACTGTTGGTCTTTGCCCAATTTCTGATTCTCAGCCTGTGTAATATTCCCTCTTGCAATCGATTGCCGAGGTTTTTCGTTTAAAACATTAAGTTAGCTAAAGCAGAAAAGGAATTTATTAAAAGATTTTAAGCAGTGGTAGACTGGAGTCAATATAATCTGCAGGGCCAATTGTTAGATTTTCAAGAACTTTTGTGAACTGGTTGACACCGCATTGGTAGCTTGAAATCAGCCAGGGTAGGAGTATTTACACCACAGAAATTGATGAACAATATAGTTTAGAGCCCCCTGTCCCACTTTACTTTGGAGAGCCTGCTGTTAAAACATTAGCCCATACATCATGGCTGGATGTTAGGTAGTACAGCAAATGTTTTCTGTGCTCACATCATATCACCTTGTACCCTCTCCGATTTTAGCTGTGCCCGTAGTAGTTAGTTCTGCTGCATCCAGATTGCAGCCCGCCTAAAGTGTCTTTTGTCTCTGTGCTCTTTTCTGACTCAGGGCTTCTCCTGAAGCCACAAAGTTTGCAGAGCAATTACATAGGGTAGCCTGAAAGTATTGGGGAGTCAATGCTTCCAAGTGCAAATCTCAACAAATGAAGGCTGGAAGCTAGATGCCTCAGACACTTATCTTTTGGAGAAAGAATTTTGCATTCTATTCTGCATGATTCTTCAGTGGGTATCCACTGAGCACCCATTACTCATACTCATTAACTTTTCCTCCTTCTCTGTCTTAATCTCCTCTTTCCTTTACTCCTGAGTCTTGGGATCCCCAAGTAATCTACCTACACTCATATCCTAGCCTTAGACTTTGCTTTTGTGGGTATAAAAACCAAGGCAGTTAGCTCAAAAAGTCCCTAGGAGGGTCAGAAAACCAGGCTGGGAGGCCACATATCCAGAATTGATGCCCCGAATCTTCCGAAGCTGGTTCATGGGCAGCTCCGCCGCTGCTCCATTGGGCCACAGAGATATTGCTGTAGATCCTGGACACTAAACATTACTGCTAGAAGCTCTGCCACTGCCCCTTGGTAACCAGACATAGTTGCCTCTACTCTTGACAGATGCTACTTTAACTTCTAATTAAAGCCTCAAGTGAAGCTGTGTGTCGTATTAGTGAGCCCTAGATCATGTTTTATTTGTAGCTGTAAGGAATGTTGGAAAGCAAATGTTTCAGTCACTTATTGCCATGTAACAAACTACCCCAAAATATAGTGGCTTAAAAACAACTATGCTATTGGCTCATGACCCTATGATTAGCAGGCTGGACTGGGCTTAGCTGGCTGGTTCTTTCACCTTTCTCTCCCGGGGTCATTCACGTGGCTGCACCATCTGGCCACTGTACTGGGCCTCCATGGCCTATGGTGGCCTCACTTACATGACTGGTGGTTGGCCTTGCTTTCTGGGCCTGTCTTCTATGTGGTCTTTCACCCTCAAGGAGACCAGCCTAGGTTTCCTCACAAGGTAACATTGAGTTCTAAGAAGGCGGTAGTGGCAATTGCAATGTTTTTTGAGGCCTAGGCTCTAAAGTCTCAAAACACTACTTATCCCCAGACTCAGGGAGTAAGGAAATAGACACCAACTCCTGGTGGGAGGAGCAGCCAAGTCATGTTGCAAAGGGACTGGCAAACGGGGGTAAGAATGTTGTTGGGGTCATTTTGCTAATAATCTGACACAGGAAGCATCTGACTTCCATGGTGGGAAATGGGAATTCATAAGGTGGAGAATTCCCCACATGTAGAAAAGGTGTTTCAAGGTACTGGATGGGTCAAAGGAGTGACACATGTTCACAATAACTGACTTTGTCCTGGGTGGGGTGATTATATCTCTCATTTTTACCCCTTAGGTCCTTCAAGGGCTACTGGCCTCCTGGAGGGACTCCTTCCTGGTTCCAGTCTCACAGGTGCATGGCAGGGGAGGACTGGGCCTGGCCTTGTGACCCAGATGGCCCTGAGTGGAGCCACCACAGATACGGGACAGGCCTGAAGTCTGATAGATTTCACATTTGAATAACTGAAACGAGAGTTCTCAATAAGGTGTTGTTTTAGAAGAAACACACTGATTTGTATAGGCAGGTACTGTTTATCAGCATTCAGTAATTCAAAAAATATTTGAATACTGACTATTCTTAGAATTTAACCAAGGCCTGAAACAGTGATAAATCTTGCTTGAATTCTTGATTTTCCTCAGAGGAGAGCATGAGGATTAGACAGCCAGAGGAAAGGAAACAAGGAAAGGGAAGCTAATGCTTACCGAGGGCCTGTGTCGTGACTGGCATTAGGCTGAGCACCGGCCTGTGCTTGCACTTCTCTCTCTATGAGCCTGGGAAACCAAGGCTCAGAAAGTTCACACAGTGTGACCAAGGTCACACAGCTAACAAGGCTACATGACAGAGTGAATCCAGATTCAAGTTTGTCTGACTCCAAAACCTACTATTTATGTACCTGCTGTGCTTTCTATCCAAATGTAGAATTTCAGGGTCTGCCGAAAGTTTCTCTAAAGAGGTGAATCACATCCTGGTGTGTTTGCTATTTAAGGGCTCATGCTCTAGCTTTTAGACAGACCTGGACTTTCTAATTCTGATTCTGCTATTTAGGAACTCTGATGTCAACTTCCTAGATCCTCAGTTTCCTCATCTGTGAGATGGCGATCATAAAGATAGGAACTGTATAATATTATCAAGCATTTAGCATGGTGCCTGTAGCCAGTGAATTATAGTAATACCAAATGTTACTGTTAATATAACTATTAGCAGTTAGTTTCTATGATAGAATATGTTTTGTGCTCTGTTTATACTGTTCAGCCAAAATAAAAAAATATTGTAGATTTACGTTTTGGGATAATTATAGGTGCTGACAATGGTACAACTGATGGAGTTACTGCATAGATAATCTGATTTGGTTATTAGGTACTTAAATTCTTGTTGAAATGAATTGTGAAAAAAAATCCTGAAAGCACTATTTCAGCTGTTTAATGATATGTTTAGTAGAGATGTGATAATGACTGAATTGGATTAATTATGGGGTCTTTCGATGGATTGTTTAGTATTAAATTTGCAGATATCTTTTCAGATAAGTCCAAGTGTTAGATGAATGGTTTAAATTTCAAGTTTACCTGTAGCAGCATGAAGGATGGAACAGGTCATTTTCTGAAGAGGGACTTGTAAAAACAAATACCTTGGGTCTTCCAGGATGTGGAAGTTGATATCATTAAAACTGCAAAAAATGGAGAAGGAGGGGTTGTGCATCACTGATTTACATTTATTTCTCTGTTTGCAAAACTCACATGGGGCTTTGTGTGAAATGTTCTGCATAATCGTAATCACCAATATCTATTTAATGCTCACTGGTTTCCAGGCGCCGTGCTAAGTACTTTACGTGTATTATCTTATTTATTCCTTGCGTTAAACCCATACCAGTAGAAACTATTAGCTGATCCATTTCTAAACACAACGAAACTGAGGCTGAGAGCCTAAGTAGCTTGTTCAAGGTCACACAGCTATAAAGTGGTAGGATGGACATAAATCCAGGCAGACTGACTGCAGAGCTCTCGCTCTTAGCCTAACTGAAACCTGTGAATGAAAGCCCTTTGTTGGCAATGAGATCCCTGTTGGCTGAGGAATAAGGAAAGATATTCAGTATGTATCAAGCATAGTTTAAATGTCTATACTTAAAAGTGGCCCCTTGCTTTCTTGCTCTTGAGAGAGACGGATAGAAAGCCAGACTTCCTGCTGGCTATGCAGGAGGAGGCATGTAGCCTAACTGCTATTGGCAGCCGCCCACAAAGGGGAGGGGAGTTGGCCTTAGGCTGAAGCCAGTACTACAAATAGTACAGTGGAGAAATGGGAAATTCCTGGGCCTTTGATGACATCATTGGATTGACCTAGAAGCCTGCTCTGTTTCTGGACTTTGGCTAATATAATCCATTTCCTTATTGACTGTGGCAGACAGCTAGTTGTCTCTCCAATATCATTCTTTCATCTACCCAAACCCCAATTTTGTTCAGGGTGGCCATTGTTAGTTAAAACCTTGTATTTCTCAGTCTCTTTGTGTGGGGTGACCCTGTAACACAGTTCTGGCCAAGGAGATATAACTAGAAATCCCTGCTAGGCATTTCTAGGAAAGTTGTGCTTTTTTTTTTTCCATCTTTTAAACTTTTTCCTTTTCCTTTTTTTTTTTTTTTTAAGAGACGGGGTCTTGCTATGTTGCCCAGGCTAGTCTTGAACTCCTGGCCTCAAGCAATCCTTCCAACTCAGCCTCCTGAGTGGCTGGGATTGCAGATAGGAGCCACCACACCCAGCTAATCCTTTTCTGATAAAGGCACTACCTCTTTTTCCTTCCTGATGCCTGGCGTGCCAGTGGCTCTAATTGGATGCATGAGAAAAAACCAAGAGAAATGCAGAGAGCTGGGCTCTGAGCTGCCAGGGTTATGCCAGGAGGCCTTACCTTCTTATCATATAAGAGAAAATAAAACCCTATATGTGTAAGCCAGTGTTTCCCTGTCTTTGGTATTTGCATACAAGTTCAATTTCCAACTCAGAAATTGAATCTTGCATTGATGTGAATCCTTTCTTGGTGTTCTGTTTATCTAGGGCTACACAACAAACCATCCCCAAACTTAAGGCTTTATGACAACTGTTGTATTACTTTTCTTTTTTCTGAGTGTTGGAAATTGGGACAGGGCACAGTGGAGACAGCTATTCTCAGCTCCAGGATGTTTTGGGCCTCAGATGGGAAGACTCGAATGGATGGCGACTTGGGCATTAAAGGTGGTTTCTTGATTCACATATCTGGCACTTAGTGATGTCCCCACCTGGCCTCTGTCTCCATCAGTGTAACATGGTCTTCTTAGACTGTGGGCTCCATGAGGAAGAAAGCAGAAACTTCCAGTCCTTTCAAGGGCTATGCCCAGAACTGGGACTTTGTCACTTTCACCCCATTCTGTGCCCAGAGCTGCCCAGAAGGAAAGGAATAGAGGTATAGACATCACTTCCTGATGGGAGGAGGGAAGGTATTGATTTTGGCTACCTTTGGAGACAAGCCATCCCACTTGGTACATTGGGAAGGATTTGTGAGTTTGTAGGCAACTCCCATTTTTTAGGTATAAAGGACAGTCTGAATTTATCATGTATCTGCAAAGTGTTCAGTACTTCACTGTGGGTTGTGCACTGCTGTGTGGCTCTTTATGTTTTTCATCATCAGGAACAATTAAACATTTGCCATTTTGCCAAGGCACCTTTGCAAGGTTGGCAGAGAAGACAGTCATGTGGGAAGGCAGGAGAATGCCAGTGGAGTATATGGATTAGGGGATCAGGATGGGGGTGGGAGTGAAAGTAGCCTTTCATTAAGAGGAAGGGAGATCATTTAGAATTGAATGTGTTAGAGTGAATTAATGACGAAAGAACCTGCTAGTTGGTACTCAAGCCCAGAAATAATGGGGACTTGGTGGCCATCTAAGAGATGTTGAGTCAAGGGGAGTTTACTGATCACGTGCCACCTGCCACCAGCCAGATACTGTGCACCTGTGAACATGGTAGATGTGGGTCTCTTTGTAGGTTCAGTAAGGAAGTAGGGTCTTCAGAGATAAAGAGGTCAGAGTCACTTCCAGTTATGGGGATTCTGATAGATTAAAAAATGAAGTAAAGCCCACACAGAGTTTTATAAACTATAGTGTATTTCAGTGTTTGCATTTAACAAAGAAATGCTTTGAACGTCAAAGCCCTAAATAAACAAACCCAAATCAGACCAAGCTAGTGACTTTGTATGACCTCATGTGAAGGAAGAATCAAAGTGTCCACACCAGTCCCTGGTGGAAGGTCTCATAGATTCTGAAACCTGAGGGTCATGTCAGGGTAGAAGGCATTGCAGATGAGTAGGGTCGACAAGGATCAGGACACAATCCACATTGCCCAGGAAGCATCCTGGTGGAATCATCTCCTAGGGCGGACTTGAGCCAGGGCTTGGTTGAGACTGATGCACAGGCTGACCATGAGAGACCCTACAGACGATCTTGAAACAGAGCTGGAGAGGACTCTGGGAGAGGACATCTCATGGCTGAGATTAAACTTTTATAAAGCCACCAGGCATTGAGCTCCTCTTTATGTCACTGACCATAGAAGTGTTCTCAGTTTCTGCTGCCAGGCACTGGGCAGGAGCCTTTTCCTACACGTGGTTTAGAGAAGACTGTGGAAGTCAGGAACCTCTCTAAGTCTGTTTGCTGTTGATCAATCATAAAAAGAGTTAGATGTATTTGTTTATGTGCTTGGTTATTGGTGGGAGATGTCTATTTCTGGTATCAATCTTCTTGGGGTTTAACCTAGAAATTCTGGGCTCATCCATAACATGTCCCTCTTTTTAAAAATTTTTATTTTTTACTACCCCGCTAAAGGGAGTAAATAGGGAGATGGATTGATGGGGAGATGCATGGATGCACAGGTTGAGGTCCCCAGGCTGGAAAAAAGATGCTATGGTGAGAGTGTGGGCAGATCAGTTGTCATTAGGGCTGTCCTGCCAACCACTGAGCTGCATGGGATGGTCTGTGCTTCCAAGAAATGGGTCCTTCTGGCCAGGCCCCAAATCCTTTAATATGCATTTTGGTCATGTTGAGGCATGAGGCAGATGGATAGTCTTGAACCAAAAGGGAGGAGATGGTTGCTGATGTTTGTGTCAATGAGGAGACCATCATGAAGCAAGTCTATGCCAGCTTCTGTTGTGGTACCAGGCTTCAGAGAAGCCCAGGGAAGGTTGGAGGAGGGTCTGGGGAGGGCTTCTCACTTCCCCTGCATGAAGAAGGGCAACTCATTGCTTACCTCTCCTTAGCTTGAGAGAGGGAAATAGATTCATTTTTAGAAAGATGGTCTAGGACTGGGGTTGGCCCAGGGGCCACATCATTGCAAAAGGTGGAGGGGAGTGAACAGGGATAATGCTTTCTTTCAAAGAACCAGTCCAACTGCCACCTTTCCACTATTAGAGATGCATTCCTTTGACCCTTCCAGTTTTTTCAGCTTCATGTCTTTTACTGAAATGTAACTATCTCTGAAAGTTTTGGTATTTTAAATCTGTTCCTCCCTAATTGCCATGTGCAGTGGTATGGGAAAGTCCACAGGATAAACATAATGCAGTCACCAGCCCAGAAAAGGTTGCCATTTATCTGGTAAGATATGCACAGTATTCTTTTCACATTAAAATGAGCCCAGAGGTAGCATGACACAGCACATGACATTCACATGAGCGTTTACGATTCATCTTTGAAGAACACAGAATTCTGTGGTTCAGGGCTAGCCTCCTTTGTGTCAAGGGGTATGCATTGTTAGACTTATGTCATTATGAGTTATTACGTCTTAAATTAATTCTCTGCTGAGATCAGAGCTTTGTGGGAATCTTCCACAGACCATGGTGACAGTGGGGTGGGAGTGTCAGATTGAGAGTTGCCTAAGCGAGAGATGTTGGGGGAATGATTCTTATTTTTCCTCTTATCATCTGAGGTCAATTTCACCGGCTTTCTTAGGGCTAGTCCAGACTAGGACTGTGTATTAGTTTTCAAAAGCCCAATTACCTGGTATTAACTGCAGGCATATCTCAGAGATACTGCATGTTTTGTTCTAGACCACCACAATGAAGTAGATGTCACAATGAAATGAATCACACACATTTTTTGGTTTCCCAGTGTGTATGAAAGGTATGTTTACACTATACTATAGTCCATTATGTGTGCAATAGTATTATGTCTAAAAAACAATGTACATACCTTAATCAAAAATGCTTTACTGCCAAAAAATGCTGACGATCATCTGATCCTTCAGTGAGGCGTAATCTTTTTGCTGGTAGAGGGTCTTGCCTCGATGTTGATGGCTGCTGACTGACCAGGTTGGTGGTTGCTGAAGGATAGAGTGGCTGTAGCAATTTCTTAAACAACAATAAAGCAACAATAAAGCTTGCCACGTCAATTGACTCTTCCTTTCACAAAAGATTTCTCTGTAGCATGTGATGCTGTTTGAGAGCATTTTATCCACAGTAGAACGTCTTTCAAATTGGAGTCAATCCTCTCAAACCCTGCCGTTGCTTTATCAATTAAATTCATGTAATATTTTAAATCCTTTATTGTCATTTCAACAATGTTCACAGCATCTTCACTAGGAATAGATTCCATCTCAAGATACCACTTTCTTTGCTCACCCATAAGAAGCGACTCCTCATCTGTTCAAGTTTCATCATGAGATTGCAGCAACTCAGTCACATCATCAGGCTCCACTTTTAATTCTGGGTCTCTTCCTATTTCTACTACATCTACAGTTATTTTCTCCACTGAAGTCTTGAACTGCCCAAAGTTATGTGTGAGAGTTGGAATCAACTTCTTCCAAACTCCTGTTATTGTTGATATTTTGACCTCTGTCCATGAATCATGGATTTTCTTAATGGCACCTAGAATGTGATCCTTTCCAGAGGTTTGCAATTGACTTTGCCCAAATCTGTCAGAAAGTCAAAATTACTCCTTGATCCATGGGCTGTCGAATGGATGTTGTGTTAGCATATATGAAAACAACATTAATCTTCTTGTACTTCCCCCTCACAGCTCTTGGGTGACCAGGTGCATTGTCAATGAAATGTACTATTTTGAAAGGAATTTTTTTTTCTGAGCAGTAGGTCTCAACAGTGGCCTTAAGATATTCTGTAAACCATGCTATAAACAATTGTGCTATCATCCAGGCTTTCTTGTTCCATTTCTATAGCACAGGCAGGTTAGATGTGGCATAATTCTTAAGGGCCCTAGGATTTTTGGGATGGTAAATGAGCATTGGCTTCACCTTAAAGTCATCAGCTGCATTATCCCCTAACAAGAGAGTCAGCCTGTCCTTTGAAGCTTTGAAGCCAGGCATTGACTTGACTTCTCTGTAGCTATAAAAGTCCTAGATGGCATCTTCTTCCAATAGGAAGCTGTTTGTCTACATTGAAAATCTGTTGTTTAGTGTAGCCACCTTCATCAGTGATCTTAGGTAGATACTTTGGGTAACTTGCTGTAGCTTCCACATCAGCACTTGCTGCTTCACCTTGTACTTTAATGTGAAAGAGATGGCTTCTTTCCTTCAAGCTCATGAACCAACCTCTGCTAGCTTTCAACTTTTCTTCTGCAGCTTTCTCACCTCTCTCAGCCTTCCTAGAATTGAAGAACATTAGAGCCTTGCTTTGGATTACGATTTGACTTAAGGGAATGTTGTGGCTGGTTTGATCTTCTATTCAGACCACTCAAACTTTCTTTATATCAGTAACAAGGCTATTTTGCTTTCTTATCATTCATGTGTTCACTGGAGTAGCACTTTTAATTTTCTTCAAGAACTTTTCCCTTGTATTCAGAACTTGGATAACTGTTTGGTGCAAGAAGCCCATCTGAACTTTTGGCATGCCTTTCTCACTAAGCTTAATCATTTCTAGCTTTTGAATTAAAGTGAGAGATGTACGAACTCTTCCTTTTACTTGAACACTTAGAGGTCATGATAGGGTTATTTATTGTCTTAATTCCAATATTGTTGTGTCTCAGGGAATAGGGAGGCCAGAGGAGAGGGAGAGAGATGGGGGAACAGCTCGTTGGTGGAGCAGCCAGAACACATACAACATTTATTAATTAAGTTCCCTGTCTTATATGGGTGTGGTTTGTGGTGCCCCAAAACTATTACAATAGCAACATCAAAGATCACTGATCATTGATCATCATAACTGATATAATGATGAAAAAATTTGTAATATTGTGAAAATTACCAAAATATAGCACAGAGACATGAAGTCAGCACATGTTGGAAAAATGGTGCCAACAGACTTGCTTGATGCAGGGTTGCCACACACCTTCAATTTGTAAAAAATGCAATATCTGTAAAGTACAATAAAACAAAGTACGATAAAACAAGATATACTTGTATTTGAATACATGTATGTCCTATTTATGTTTTGTTTGGCTTATTACCTTAATTTCTCTCTTCCTCCTTTAGAATTTCAGAATCTATTGTCTGACCACAGGGCTCCTTTTTGTGGGATGTTTTTTGTGTACTTGGACTATGTGGCCATTACCTGGGTGGCTGACCTGGAGCTCATTAATTCTGATACCTTGACACCTCATTGATGCTGATTATGCTAATTGTAGGTATCCCTTACAGCCTAGGTTCTATTTGTTCCTTTCTGCTTTTTAGCTAAAACCTCAGGGGGATTGATTTTGTCATGTTGCTCATTTCCATTTTTTCATTGCTTTTCATTATTTCTGTGGTAGACAAAGAGGCAGGCTGAAAAATGTGTGTTACTATTTTTAACACAATCTGGGAAATTCCAGAAGAAAAGATGACATCAGCATGATTTTTACTGAAACCTGTACAGGTTCATTTTCCCTATGGTATTTATTTATTTATTTATTTTAAACAAAGCCTTTGGAGGGTCTAAAAAAATTTTAAAATGGAACAAAACAAAAATGCCACACCTGCTCAGATATTCTTGAGCACATGGTGTGAAAACAAAGTGACACAATCACTTACTCCAACAGATTTCCATACCTTGCTAAGTGCCATAACAAATTGGCTACAAACATGACTCTAGGAAAGAGAAGGGACTTGGGATACTTTGATTGAACAACAACAACAAAAATAAACAAACTGTTAATTACTTGACTGGTCAATGAGATGGAAGATAGATGATAATAGAACGAAAGCTGGGGGATGTGATGAAATAGGGTAGAACTGAAATGGGCAGTGGCTCCCAGCTCATATTCATTTTTAAGTTACTGGTTTTTGGTTGTTCAGTACTGTCAATAGGGCAATGTGGGATGCTGCCAACCAGAGAGAGGGAACAGAGGTGTTGGCATAGAGGTGCTCTGGTACAGAGCCAGGAGCCTGGTGAAAATAATGTGTTGTGAGTGTGGCTTCTTGTGTCGTTTTTTTTCCTCTGTAATTTTATTTTATTACTATTTTTAAAAAGCTTTATTGAGCTGTAATAGATATACAATAAACTGCACCTATTTCTTTATGCAATTTGATGAGTTTAGATATACCATCATCACAGTCAAGGTAATAGACATATCAATCACCTCCAAAAAGTTTTCTTTCATTATAATTTTTAAATTGTTTTTGTTTCTGCTTATTGAGATTATAGGTTTTTTTCTTATTTAAGAATATTATGGGGGTACAAATGTTTTGGCTACATGAATTGCTTTTGTACAGTTCAAGTCAAAATGATAAGTGTGCTCATCACCAGATAGTGTGTGTTGTACCAGTTAGGTTGATTTTACCCATCCTCTCCTCCCTCCTTCCCCCTGCTTAATTTCCATTGATTTTTACTTCCATATGTGCACATGAATGTTGATCAATTAATCCCAATTTAATAGTGAGTACATGTGGTGTTTGTTTTTCCATTCTAGCAATACTTCACTAAGGAGAATGGTCTCCAGTTCCATCCAGGTTGTTATAAAAGGTACTAGTTCACCATGTTTTAATGGCTGAGTAATACTCCATGGCATACTTATACCACATTTTTTTAAACCACTCATGAAAAGGTAGGCACTTGGATTGATTCCACATCTTTGTGATTGTGAATTGTGCAGCAATAAACATTCAAGTGCAAGTGTCTTTTTAATAAAATGGCTTTTTTCCCTTTGGGTAAATACCCAATAGTGGGATTGCTGGATCAAATGGTAGGTCTACTTTTAGTTCTTTGAGGTATCTCCATACTACTTTCCATAAAGGTTGTACTAGTTTGCAGTCCCACCATCAGAGTATAAGTGTTCCTTTATCTCTGCATCCATGCCAGCATCTGTTTTGGGACTTTTTCATAAAAGCCATTCTCACTGGAGTTAGGTGGTATCTCATTGTGGTTTTGATTTGCATTTCCCTGATGATTAGAGATGTTGAGTATTTTTTCATGTGTTTATTGGCCATTAGTCTATCTTCTTTTGAAAGATAGCTTCTGTTCATGTCTTTTGCCCATTTTTTATGTGGTTGTTTGTTTTTCTCTTGCTGATTTGCTTGAGTTCTTTGTAGATTCTGATAATTAGCCTTTTATTGAATGTAGAGCATGCAAATATTTTCTCCTATTCTGTAGGTTGTCTGTTTGCTCTATTGATTGTTTCCTTGG
This sequence comes from Cheirogaleus medius, assembly GCA_008086735.1. Classification (NCBI taxonomy): domain Eukaryota; kingdom Metazoa; phylum Chordata; class Mammalia; order Primates; family Cheirogaleidae; genus Cheirogaleus; species Cheirogaleus medius. The sequence continues at coordinate 56,942,035 of VBSM01001562.1, forward strand.
CTGTGCAGAAACTTTTTAATTTAATCAAGCCTCATTTATTAATTTTTGTTGTTGTTGTGATTGCCTTTGGGGTCTTCTTCATAAATTCTTTGCCTAGGCTGATATCTAGAAGAGTTTTTCCAACATTTTCTTCTAGAATTCTTATGGTTTCATGCCTTAGGTTTAAGTCTGTTATCCATCTTGAATTAATTTTAGTGAGTGGTGAGAGATATGGATATTGTTTCAATCTTTTACATGTGGCCATCCAATTTTCCCAGCACCATTTATTGAATAGGGATTCTTTTCCCAGGGTATGTTGTCGTCTGCTTTGTCAAAGATCAGATGGCAATATGAGGATGATTTTATATCTGTGTTCTCTGTTCTGATCCATTGGTTTATGTCTCTGTTTTTATGCCAATACCATGCTGTTTTGGTTACTACAACCTTGCGGTTTAGTTTGAAGTCTGGTAAAGTGATGCCTCCCGATTTGTTCTTTTTGCTTAAGGTTCCTTTGGCTATTTGGGCTATTTTCTGGTTCCATATGAAGTGTAGAATTATTTTTTCTAGATCTGCGAAAAATGATGTTGGTATTTTGATGGGGATTGCATTGAATCTGTAAATCACTTTGGGTAGTATAGACTTTTTAAACTATGTTGATTCTGCCAATCCATGAGCATGATATGTTTTTCCATTTGTTCCTCAGTGATTCGTAGTTTCCCTTTCTCTGGCTTTCTCTGCCCTCGTCCATTAGCACAGTTTCTCTGTGGGGTGGGGTGAGCAGCTTCTCTAATTGCTGCTCCCTGGAATCCCACAACATATTTCTATCAGATCAGTCCATGTGAGTTCCCTTACTGCCCAAGACTGGCTCTCAAACTTCCCCCAAGTCTGTGTGTCTGACCCACTAGCATGTGTCTCCACAAAGGGCTGACAGATAGGGGCTTCCCCAGTTGTGCATCCCTGTTCCACTGCAAGACTGCAAGGGGTGAGTAGTATGCCTTTCTGTCCACAGGAGCCTCAGCCAGAGGCACACTCCACCAGAGAGAAGCAGCTGCTCATGAATTTCTTGGCTTGGGCTGCATTCCCTATTGTAATGAGTGAGAGGAGGTCCAATGCTCATGTCCACCCTGTGTGCCTGAAGCATTTGGTTGCCATGGGAACCAGGGGCTAGGCTATTTCTCTCCATGTGCCACACCTCTATCCAATATGGCAGTTCTCCAGTGGGGGTAGGGGTGGGTGTGTTCACAGATCCCTGTTCCTCAGCACCCCTCCACACTCTCCTGTTGGAAATATCCATGAGAGCTTCCTTGCCACCTGAGTCCAGGACTGTGACCTCTTCCCTGCATGTCCCTGGACTGCTCTTGTGTCCAGGAGGCACTGGGACCAACCTGCTTGTCTAAGCTGCCAGCGGGCAATCCCACAAAATGTTAGTGGGCAGGAAGCTCCCAGATTGCCATGGCCCTGCTCTCTGTGGCAAGTTCAACCCAGAGCATGTACTCCTCATAGAGAAGTAGCTGTTCGTGAGCTTCTCCATTCAGAGTATTCTCATAGTTGCAGTGGGAGGGGGAAGAGCCACAGCTACCAGTCTGTCTGAGCTCAAATTACTTTCTCTGATGCCATGAGAAGAGGGAGTGCAGAGTAGGAAGTTTCTAGGTGTAAGAAAGCCAGCACTCTGGTCTCTCAGGGCACTCTCCCATGGGGTGTCCCTTATAGACACTCAAACACCTGGGGTTCACTGGTTCACCCCACTATTCCTAATTAGCAGCCATGCCTGGGCTCATGGTGGGTGGAAGCGCCTTCAATATACTTTGTGTTCTGCAGTTCACTGAGGGCATCTAGGTTGGGGAGAGGAAAACCCCCTTACCCTTTTGCTGGGCTCTGAGTCTCTCTGGATTTGATCCATGCTGCTATCTTCTCCTTTCTATCTTCTTCTTTCTCAGCTTCACAGTTTTCCTCTCTAGACATCTCTGTTGTTTCTCTCTGTGGTCTGCGCCTGAGCTATGACTCTTCACTCTGTGAAATCCAATATTCTACCTTCCACCTGGGCCGGTCAGACAAGTGATGTCTCTAGGTGGTCATCTTGCCCCTGTCCTCTGGTTTCTTGTGTCTTCAGAGCAAATGAACATGGTGGAAAATGACCCTGGGAAGAGAGTTTGGGATGGGACAAGGGAAACTCCTGAATGCCACAGCAACTTTGCGATGGCCCCCACATTCTGGTTACACTTGCATTAGTTAGGGTTCCAGCATGCTCATAATAGGATAAATTGAGGTGCAGTTAATAAAAGGATTATTTACAAAGGGGTGAGTAGGGAGTGGAGAAACCACTCAGGGTTAGTGTAGCCCCCCAGGGCTAGTAAGAGCAGCCTTGGCCTACTACCTGTGGGCCTGAAGGTGGAGGGGAGGGCATGGCTCCCTACCCAGAGGTGGCCAGGCCTGTGTGGTAACCCCACAGGGGAGAAGCTGGGAAGTAAATACTTGTTCCCCTTCCTCCCTCTGATTTCCTCCCATTGTTAGGGCTCTCCAGAGAAACAGCACCAAAGCAGGGAAGGATGTATGTGTGTAGAGACAGACAGAGAGACAGGTGGGGAGAGAGAGATAGATTTTTATTCATTTATTTATTTTAAGGAATTGGCTCACATGATTGTAGAGATGTGGTGAGTCCAAAATCCTATGGGGGCTGTCAGGCTGGAGACTCAGGGAAGACTTGCAATTCAAGTTCAAAGACTGTCTGCTGGCAGAATTCCTTGTTGCTCCGGGGGAGGTCAGTCTTTGTTCTACTGAGGCCTTCAACAGGTTGTATGAGGCCCACCCACATTATGTGGGGTGTTTTGCTTTCCTCACAGTCCACTGATTTAAATGTTATTCTCATCCATAAGACACCTTTATAGAAACATCTAGAGTAATGTTAGACCAAGTATCTAGGTACTGTGGCCAGCCACGCTGACACATAAGATTAACCATCACACTGCCCACTGGTGGGTCTCAACCAGAAGCCAGAGGGCAGGGGACCCTGGATGCTGTGTGGCTGGGTCAGCCTTCCAGACACAGAGTCTGGTAAAGGCTGGACCTCATGGGGCAAGCCACGTCCCTCAATGTGATAGGGAAGAACATAAGGTCAGTATTTTGCTTTTACTCCCTCACTATTCTGTCTAGAAGCTTGGCCTGAGATCGTGGGTCTTTCTGAACTTTAAATGTTTCCAGAGACCCTGTATAATATAATACCTGCTCCTGCCTCCCAGCAAATGAATACAAGCATCAAGTAGAAATGAAATCTCTTAAAACACTGCTGGTTTTCCTTTATACTTTTATTTAATTTTTTTTCTTAAACTACATGAATGGCAGGATAGGCCATGTGTGATTTCAAAAGGCAATCACCTGGATGGTCTGGAGAAACAGAAAACTTAATATCGAGATCTGTGTACCTATATCACTGTAATACTTTCCCCCTTGCACATCGGCTGTTCTGCATTTCCAGAGGACAGAACAGAAGGACTCCAATTGTTTTAAGAAAGATTTAAGTTAGATCCACTAAGGAGCTTTATTACTGAGGTTGTGAAATACTGGGAGGGGGTTTCTCTGTTGGGCTATTTTGGATTTTGGACTTAATTGAAAAGAAAATATATCAGGGTCAAATTTATGTTAAATGATACATGTAAAATGGAGACTTGAAAAGTTATTTAGATATCCTAATGAGAAATGGTTTAAAAATTTGATAATTCCCTCAATTCTTTATTTTGTATGATGCAATGTGTTTTGAGTTCTGAAATGGTATTCTGCAGGAAGTGACAAGAATTTGAAAACCATTATCACAAACAGAAGATAAGGTGATATATTGGAGAAACCATAGGTCTCTATTCAGGTGACCTAAGGGATGGCTTCTAGAAGCAGAAAAGCCACAACTGCCGAGGCTGCCTTCAGAGAGGGATACAGACCAGCCTCATCCTGGTTAGCAGGAAAGTAACTGGCTGCCACTCCTTGGGCAAGTATTTTTCCCTTTCTTGGGTCTTCTTCCCTAAAGGGAGAGACCAGTTTTGTCCCAGTACTGGAGCAGCAGCATTGCCTCTGTCAGATAACATAGCTCAAATAACTTCTTAAGTACATCTCATGTGTGGCTCAGGTCATGGGTTGAGGGAAACCAAACTTTTATTCTGGCTACAGCTGATTGGACTGGGCAGACATGCTAAAGCCATGTTTAGGCTAGACACAAGGGATGTTGGAGGTGTAAGAGATGCCTAGTGGAGTCTGCTTAATTAAGGTGCCAATTTGACTGGTAGAAATCAAATCAAATCTTACTGTCTTTTCTTCCAAGTTAATGCTAAGAAACCTGGCAGGTCACTTGAACTTGGTACTACCCAAAGGTGCTGAGTGATGAATCTGTGTCTCCATGAGGTTGCTGTATGTTTCAGAACTGGGATGCAAAATTCAACTTCCTGTGACACCTCACTTTCCCATATATCCTTGCAATAAATTGCCATCATTCAAGGTGATCTAGCTCCTTCTTTCTTGTCTACTTGACTAGTTTGACAGACTTAACCAGTACAATGCCATCCAGCTCTAACCCAGTGTGATTCCAATTCTCTTACGATGCAATATGGGTTGGGGGGCAGGCTGGTGAAAGGGCTAAGCACATGGGCTCTGAGATCACATCGCCCAGGTTCATTTTGAGCTCTGCCAGTTAGGTAGGTATAGATTCAGCTTCTGTAATGCAGACACCGAATAATAGTGCCTTCAGCAAGGAAGATGGATGTTTATTTCACTTTCACGTAACAGTGTGGGTGTAAACAGGTCATGACTGTAATTTGAGGGATCCAGGCTCTTCTTATCTTGTTGTTCCACCGTCTTCAGTGTGTTGCTGTCATCCCTGTGCTTTAAGATGTCTCACCACAACATCCACACTCAGCCAGAAGGAAGAGAGAAGGGGAGAAGGGAGGGCACTGAAGGGGAGTTGCTTACATCACTTCGGCTAAATCCTATTGGCCAGAACTTAGCCACATGGTGACACCCAGCTGCACAAGAGTCGGGGAGGTGTAATCTGCATTAGTTTTCTACTGCTGTGTAACAAATGATCCCAGACTTAGTGGCTTAAACAACGCAAATTTATTATCACACAGTTTCCGGGAATCAGGAGTGCTAGCGTGGGTTAGCTAGTCCTTTGCGCAGTGTCTCATCAGGCTGAAATCAAAGTGTCATCCAGGACTGTGGTCTCATCTGAGGCTCAGGATGCTTTCCCAAGCTCACTGGTTCCTTGTTATTGCAGGACTGAAGTCCCATTTTCTTGCTTGCTGTCAGCTAGGGTCCATTCCCTGCTCCTAGAGGTTGTCTGCTGCTCCCTGCCATGTGGCCTGTCCACAATGCTGTATTGCTTCTTTACCGCCAGCAGGGGCATTGCTCTGACTTTGACTCCTTCTCTTCAGTAAAGGGCCAGTCTCTTTTAAGGGCTCACCTGATTAGGCCTGGCCCATCCAGGGTTAGTTCCTCTTAATTGACTCAAAAGTCAACTGATTTGGGATCTTAACTACATCTGTAAAATCCCTTTACTATTGTCATGTAACATGGTCTAATCTAAGGGAGCAACCATTTCATTAGGTCCCACCTATACTCAAGAGAAGGGGGTTTACAGGGCATGTCCACCACGGGGTAGGAATCTTGAGGATCATTTAGAATCTGTCTATCACATAATCTTTATTTGGGTGGCCATATACCCAGCCAACAGTAATCAATACGATTCTGATTTCTATAGTTCTATGACTAGAGAAGGATGAGAACAATGATACTGGGGTTAACCAGTGTTCTCTGCCACAATGACTTATTAACCTTGCCATCCTGTCAAGTTACTTAATTTCTCTGTGCTTTAGCTTCTCCTATAATACAGGGATGATATTATTATAGTACCTCACTCATAAGTTTGTTGTAAGGCTTAACTTAGATTGCATGCAGAGCAGTGCCCTGCACATGTTGAAATACTTGTAATGGTTGGCAATAATTCCTCTCCTCCTCCTCCTCTTCCTCCTTCTCCTCCCAAATCAGGGATGAAACACAGAAATAAAACATGGGAAAAATTCAAGAGCCATAAAAATGTAGCCATGTATTTGATGATTAATGAGTACAAAAAGGGCTTGTTGCAGTCTTTCCAATCTTGACTCTTTCTAGACAGGTGCTGGGACAAACAAACCTGCAGAATATTCCCAGCACCCCAAATTCACCATTGCACAGCAAATGACATCACGCAGTAGAGATGTCCCTGGGTGACATCACATTAGCAAAGAGGACCCGTTAAGGCAAAACTTTTGGAACCTGGTGTGCATTTTGCTAGGGAAACCAGATTTGCAAGATTTCTATGAACTTGAAAGTTAATCATGCCCAGTATGATATGAAGAGAGCATGTGCATATGTGTGTAGTGTGCCTGTGTGTGAAATTAGCCACATATTGATTAGACTCTCCTACATGCTAAGGGGATGGGATGGTTTTGAGAGCCATTGGAGGAAACAAAACAATGAACTTATGTTGTTTGACTCAACGAGCTCTGGGACTTAGAAACTAAATCGGAGTCATTAGTCTGTGGCTTTACTTTTTAAATAGGAAAACGTTCCACATAGGTCTAGCAACGTTCTTGTTAGGGTTGTTTAACACTTTCATATGCTTCTGAGATAGCCAACCTAGAGTGTTCCTTGAGTAATACACAATACAAACAATTATTTTAGACATTTCAAAAATGAAGTGCTACCAGCTTCATTGTGTTCCTCAGCTCTGGTGAGTAATGAAAGACATATTCTTAATGTGAAACAAAAGGGGCTTGTGAATATTAAAAAAGCAGCCCAGCCAGCTAGAGTTAAACCATCGGGATAAGATATTAACTTAAACCACATGTGAAGTGCAGCTGTTTCTGGTGAAGCTTTCATCAGGCTCAAGTGGAAAGATTGGTGGGTTTTAATATGTGGTTTCCAGCCAAGCCAATAGGAATCTGGGGAAAATGTGTGTGAAATCAGGCCCCTGCCAGGGGGGTCCTGGGCTCTGGGCTGGCTTTTCTTTCTGTTAACATAAACAAGGGTAACCCAATGCTTAGGGGAAGGCCTGCTCCATCCAAAGGTTTAGCCGAAAGACTGGAGTGACCAGCCAGCCTGTGCAGCTTTTGGACTCTTCATAATCCCTTCCAAGAGAAATGCATGGGTCCCATGGTGTTAGGAGGAGGGATGAAGGAGGAGTCTTCTTATACCTGTCCTCTGCTACTTCCTCTCAGAGACATCTAGCATTCCTTCAGCTCCTATTAACTTAGCATCAAGAGGTACCAGCTCTGTGTAATCTTACTGGTATGCTGGTTGGGTTTAACTTCTGAGGATTTAAATTTGCTAAGAAAAGTGGTGATATATATGATGTAGTACATACCGGTTATATGAACATGGAACTATAACAAATTAATAAAAGAATATGAGATGAGTGCGAAAATAAGGATTGATTGCACACTATTTCTTTACAGATACTAAATTGGTTCAATAGCTTAAAGGTCAGTTGGGCTGCTGCCTGATTTTGTCTAGCCTTAGATGATGGCTTCTGGACTGACTCCTGGGGGACATTGTCAGCCTTCCACCATGCTCCTCTAGTATCACCACATTTTGCTTCAGAGGTGTGGCACAGAAGTGATCTTTATGGGCCCACAAATTCAAGATTTGAGGGAGTAAAGTGAGAATGTCTGATTAGTACTCATTGATCTTAGGAAAACAGTTGAAATATTACCATTTATCTGCATTGATTCACGTGTTCAACATTTATTAGGCAGCTACAAGATTCAAGAGATTTTGCAAGGTGCTCTTGGGGATACAAGGGTGTGGAAGGGGAAAAGGAATTGACATTTATTGAGTACATACTATGTGACAGACAGCATGTGAGCTCTTTGACTACATTTTCTCATTTAATTCCTACAACCTTGAAAGGGAGAGAAGACAAAATCTTTGCTCTCAAGAGTCTTCCAGTCTAGGATTAAGTAGATCAAAGATATATTTAAATACCCATGAAATAAGATAATTCTAACTATATGCCAAAAGAAGTTTTAATGGGAGCTAAGAGACTGGAGTGATTATTTTGGGAATGAAAGAGAGTTTATTGGAGGAGACCATGTTTGAATTGGACATTGGAGGTTGGGTAGGATTTAGATTCACAGGTTGGACAAGGGATGATGCAGGTGAAGGACAGGATAAGGGAAGGGGAAGCAAATGGGAGAAATGATCCCTGTGAGTCACATATTACTCAGAGGCAAAGTGAAAATCACTAAGAATCAAATTTTCTCTTATTTTTGCTTCTTGGGCCCAGCACCAGGTGAGGCAGGTAGCTTGACTTGAGGGCCACAGCGTATGAAAAATGCCTGTCTTTAAACACAAGATGCACATTCAGTGCGGTGAGATGCTGAAACCATCTGAGGCCTTTTTAGGTTAAGACTTGCTGAAGTGCTTTCCAATCTCATGCTTGTTCTGGGGTGGAGCGTGATGCACGGGGTGGGATGGTTGGCCATGTGGCCAGTGCCAGTTACTGTGTGTCAAAGGTTAACTCTACATAGGAGTTGACTCTGAAGACTGAGATTGGGACCACAATAGAGTCAAGTCTGATTTGATTACATTGTAGGTGAGTGCATGTGTGTGTGTGCGACAGTGATGTTGGAAGGGAAGGGTGGTGGGCAGGCCAGCCTGGCAGGACAGAGAGCCCAGGACAGGTGCTTGGTGTAGGGCTCGGTGGCAGTAGAGGGTAAAGAAGAGATTTAGGTAAGCTTGTTTCGGTAAGTTGGGGCTTGAATTGCAGCTAAAAAGCAGGTAGTATTCTCTGAGAAATAGTCACCCACATTCTACTTTATTATGTTTCCAGAACTTGTCGAATCTGAGTAGAAAGCAAGTGCCTTTTCTAATGCAGCCCCCATTCCTGATGGACTGTTGACAGTCTCCATGGTTGGGGTTAAATCAATCAAGCCACTTGGAACCAGGCACTAGGGAGGCTACAGGACATGTAAGAGAGGGCTCCTATCCTCAGGCAGATCACAGGCCTGTGATACGCTCGTGAGAAGGTGACCAGTGGCACATGGTGTCAGGTATCTACAAGCCAATGGATGGCCTGAGATCTTGTGTTTGTTTCCTAGGACTGATGGAACAAAGTACCACAAACTGGGTGGCTTAAAACAACAAAAATTTGTTCTCTCATAGGTTTGGACGTTAGAGGTCCAAAATCAAGGTGTCGGCAGGGCCATTCTCTCTCTAAAGACTGGAGGGAGAATCTTTCCCTGCATTTTCTAGCCTCTGGCAGTTTTCAGTGATCCTTGATATTCCTGGGCTTGTGCCCAAATGACTCCAATTTCCTCTGTGTCTTCAAATCTCTCTCCCTATAAGGACACCAGTCACTGGATTTAGGGCCCACCTTGATCCACTGCGACTTCATCTTAACTTAATTATATTGACAGAGGCTCTATTTCCAATTAAGTTCACATTCACAGGTACCGGAGTTTAGGACCCCAACATATCTTTTTGGGAGACACAATACAACCCACAATAGGTGTCAATGTGCAAACTGGGTGGGAGAAGGAGAGAAAGACCTGTCGACTGGGGTAGTTATGGAAGATATCTTGGCAATGATGGGACTTGAGCCTTTTCTCAAGGTTGTGTGGTATCTGGATGGAGAAGCGGTGGGACAGACTCCAAGGTTGGTGGAGGGGAAAAAGGGAAGAACTATATGGCTGGAGTCACAGAGATTGACTGAAGCATATCGGAGGCTGGTGAGGAAACCCACCTGGCAGAAATAGAGAAATCCACTGGGGAGTGGTGGAGATTGAGACTGGGGAGAGAAACTGGGGTTAGATTGTGGAGCTACCCAGGCATCATAGAAAACTGGATGGCTGGGCTTGGACCATATTTTTTTATTCTGGAAAACTCTTCTCAACAGCCCCAAATACCTTCAGAAGACAGAGAAAGTCATATAGGAAGAACCTTCTACCCAACTCTGCTTCTGAAGTGTATCCCCAGACATCTTGTTAAAGCTTATGGGCCACCCAGTGAATAATGAAAAGCTGGGTCCCTGCCAAGAAGTTCACAGAGTGCTTGTCCAATGCAAGATCTTACACATAATGGTACAGCAGAGACTAGAATCCAGGTTGGGTGTCCCTGTCCCACCAAGCCAAGCTCACCATGAGAGCAAATGTCTACTGGGCAATGCCACTAAAGACACATCTGACTTTTCATATAGTTTAGTCTGTATCTACTATCAGCAACACTTAACATCAAATGGAGAGAGGATTGTCAAAGTGGAAGCTCTGAGACTGAGTGACGAGCTACTACCACTGAAATAGTAGCTATTGCAAAAGAACTCTCAGGCCACTCACAATTCCTTAGATTTGCATTGCATTTCTCATTTTACAAAGCCCTTTAATATGGGATGGCGCTTTGGTAGGTGTCCCAGTCTGGGGCAGCATCTTACTTTAGAATCAGGCTAACCTTAGGACCTACCACCTATAGGTGAATGGCCTTCACAATTGCTTAGCACAGTGAAACAAACCTCTGTCTCCTCATTTGCAAAATAAGGATGGGTGATAATGGTGCCAGCCTCACAGGGTTTCGGTGTAGGAGGATGTGTGTGAGGTGCCTGGGACCCAGTTGGCCCTCAAGAAATGTGAGTTCCTTCCCCAACAGAGTAATGAATAGTTTCCCTAAGTGAGGGAAACAGCTCAGAACCCTTTGCTGGCAGGCTTTCCTTTGCATGTGTTTCAGACTCTTTACTGGCCTTTGAGAAAAAAGCATGTACAGTTTTTCAGACCCTCATCTATTCTAAGATTTTCATATATTCTTCTGTGTAGAAACCAATGATGTAGACAAATTAGTGAGGTGTAACTTGGGAGGCCTCTAACTGAGCCTGCCATTTTTAGTAGCTTTTAATCTGGTTGAATTAGTGCCCATATGCATAAAATGATATGTCCAAGGTCATAGTCACTGATCCTGTGACTTCAAATCCAGAGTTCTTCCCAGTCATCCACTGGTCCAAGATACAGGCCTTGGAGGTAGAGATATCTCAATGTGTGTGTGTGAGCGTGGAATGAAACGCAGGCTTTGTTTTACAGCTAATGTTTTAACTTAGTTTGCCCTGTTCAGCTTGTCTGAATTCCAGGTTGCTAATAAATTAGGATGATCACTCACATGCTGGTCCCACCTACCAGTGATAAAAGAGATCCAGAAATATGTGGAAGTCCCGGGAGCATTTCGATAGATCTCTTAAAATAGGATTCTCTGCCCCATCGCCCTGCTAGGCTTGGAGTGTCACAAGCATAAAAATGAAATTTAGGGTGATGAACAGTCAAAGTCTAAGAACTTGCAAGCAACAGAGGCAGGAATTACTCACTCTAACCACTCCTGGCGCTGTGTCCAGTGTTTGCTCACCATTTCATACATCTCTTCAGAAGAAAAAACAAGCAGAACTTGCCACTGGGACACATGTATTCTTTCCTGCATTGGAGCCGATGGAGCTGTTGGAAACACTCTATAAATCTCGTCTCCTGTACCGTGACCTTCAGCCCTTTGGGGCAGCTCTCACTTTATGTTCATCTTGCAAAGCGGAGTGCATGAGACTTGCAGCAAGACCCAGGGGCTCTGTATCCGGCATCTCTGCCAGGTGAACAAAGGGGAAGGAGCTGCTGAGGCCCCGGCTGCTGTTAGGAGCTGGGCTCCATTTTCTCAGCTAGAAATCAAGCTCACATTCCAGCCGCCAGAGAATAGCAATGCTCTAAATGAGGTCACCGGGCTCAGAAGGGGGACACGATTATGCGCATTTCCTTTCACACTTGTTACTATCAGTACTTAATAGGGAAGACCTAGTATCCCTTTTGTCTGCCCCTGAAGAAGCTTTGCAGAATAAAACTGGGTGCAGAAAGAGGCTGACTGTGGAAGAGGGTGTCTCACATTTTATTGGCTAGGTGGTAGATTCCTTTTGATTTTATTTTCCAATTTAATACAAGGTGTGCCTTGAGAAATGCTTAGGTTAATTTGAAACAGGAGTGAAGTAGTGCCAGGCCCTTGTGTGGCAAGGCCCAGTCTGTCTGATCATAGCGGGCACCTGGCCTATAAATCCACACCAGGGCTGGGACCTGATGCTGGCGCCCAGGGCGAGAGGAACCCCGGGTGACTCTGGGAGGTGTCTAGGTTCAGGGGCCCGGCATGCCTTGCTCCCCGCCAGGCTGCGTCTGACATGTCATCTGGGATGGAAGATATAGAATGGAGACGTTGCAAAGAAATGTGTAGCAGAGACAACTGTGGCCTGTCCTCAGATGAGGACTGGTGTTGCAGGGGTTCCGAGGCAGCTCTGTTTAAAATTCTGAACCACATCAAGAATGTCTGGGAGCAGCTCCATCACCGCCTTGGTCGCGGCATCTTCCCCAGTGGTCACCATGGGCCTTTCTCTTGTTTTGGAGCCTTTGATGTGCTTGGGGTTGGGACAGTGCTCATTTTGGCCCTTAATTGTCTTCACCTGTTATCTGTGAGTTTTCTTGTTTCTTCTGTGAAACTGCAAAGTCCTCAAGGGCCCCCTGGACGGTTCTTGCCCATATCTCTGACTGTAAGCAGACCCAGACAGGAGAATTAGGCCCATGTCTTCCCAAACTGGCCACCACTCTCCTTCACAGCTGATCCTGGCCTTTGCTAATGATGCCGCCTTGTCAAGGCTGAGAGGGCACCACCAAAGAGTGGTCCGAGGCATGGAGTCGGGAGAGCATCCTTTCTCCACGTTGTGCCCTCTGGCTGGGCTCGTGGTTGGTTCTCTTGGTTCCTGGGGGACATAAGCACAGGAGAGTGGAATGCCTGCAACAGAGAAGCTTTGTGGCTCTGCTCTGAGAGTGTGTCTTCAGCAGCTGCCTGTGTCTCCCAGTTTGTGTCTTGTGGCTGCCAGCTTTACCCTTGCCTGCCATGGGTCACCGTCCTGCCTCGGGGCACCCTTGTCAGGGGAGGCATCACCATGTGGTGCAGCCACAAGATCCATGTTGCAGTACCAGTCGTGGCAGGCCCACTGTCTGGGAGCTTGGCTCAGTGGCCTTATCTGTCAGAATCAAGTACTAGCTTGTGCTCTTCACACCTCGGCCAAGCTGAGATCCAATGCCAGATCTGCCTGGTTCCGAGGGCCGAGCCCTCCCCACTGCCCAGAGCTTCGAGGGGCTGAGCATGCAGCTCCCTGGGAGGTCACAGAGTGTGGCTGGCAGGTGACACCCCTGAAACCATCTACAGAACTGCTCACCTGCTGACTTGTCCCAGCCGTCTTCATTTCAGCTCATGGGTGAGTAGCTGGTGTGAGGCAGGACAGAAGCCAACCCCAGTGAGGGCAGGCGGACAGATCATATGGCTCACCTCTCAGCATCCCAGCCCTGAGGCCCTGTCCTGGCCTCCGAGGAGTCTCAGTTAGGCTTCCAGTAGCCTTCACTGGATCCACTATTCTGTGACAACGTGTTCTTGAGCATTTGCAGATTGAGTGAAGGTTTATTCAGTATTTTTGGGCATAGCAAGAAGATTCCCTTGCCCGCTTTTTGCAGGGTGAACAACAACAACAAAAAAGCAAAATCAAAACAAACCCAGGCCCTGTGCTGGCTGTTTCTCAGCTCTGCCTTCACTGCTGCCACTGTCCTGGTTCTCGAGAGCCAGCGGATCTCTCAGTATTCTAGAGACTTCTGAAACATCATAGGGTGTGGGTTTATGGATGAGTATGCCTGTCTAACTTGTGTAATTGCCAGAGAGAATGCTTCTACAGGAGCTTGACTTCCATCCTCTCTTAGCCCTGTTAGCCGTCCTGATTTCTGTTAATGATATTGGGGGGTGAAGTATGGAATTTGCATAAAAACAATATTAAAAGTTCTGTCTCTGGGATCACCTGACATTTGCTTTCTATTAACAACCGATAAAAGAGCAATAATATTCTTTGGTGAGTTTCCTCTTTCTGATAAGGCTGCTGGGGGTATGGTGGAAGGGGATGGATTTTGTAGTCGGTGAGATTTGGGTTCAATTCCCTCCTCTGTCACTCACCAGCTATTTAATCCTAGACAAGTTTTCTAATAACTGGAACTTCTAATAGCTAATAACTGGAGCCTCTGGAAGAGAAAGAAGGGTCCTTTTGTGACAAAGGAGGGCTATGGGACAGCTGTCAACAGCCCTCAGATTGGGGAGGTGCTCATTGTAGTAAGGAGCATAGATTACTCATTTATTTGTATCAGTTTTCTAGTAATTTAGGCAGAACAAATAGTAATAAGGGACCACCTAGTGCATTCTAAGTGCTGGAAACTGTCCACTCCTTTGATCTTCACAATGACCCTTTGAAGGTGGTACTATGATTATCTCCATTTTACAGACAAGGAAATTAAGGCTCAGAGAGGTTAAGTAACTTGCCCAAGGCAACTCAGCCTATAAGTGGTAAAGCCAGGATTTGAATCCTGTTGGATTTACTTTTTACTTTAGGAACTTTTCCTTTGAGCTCATGCATTGTTTTAACTCATCTAGTATTAAGTGTTTCTTTCACCTGTGGAAATAAAAGGGTTAACAGTGGAGAAGATGAGTATCTCACGGCTAGAAAAAGATTAAACCCAAAGAAACAGAAGCCCCCCGCCCCCGTGCACCCCCAGAAAAGCAGCGCGATGTGGATGTCGGTGGAACGGGCCTCGGCTGTGGCAAGAGAAGGGCGAACAGAGTTGGGAGAATCGAAGACCGTGGCCACCCGTGGAGTTTCATCCTAAGCATTGCAAGGAATTAAGAAGCTCTTCTGAGACTTAGAGCTTTGGTTCTGTGATCTCTGCCTTGGGCCACTAGAGGTTCTTTCTCCTTGTCATTCAGCATAGAGGGCAGCTCGGACTCAGCTGAGTTCCTTCAGCTACTGATCCAGAAAAATGGAACCCAACGTGGCTTTCTGTTCAATGGGCCGGATAATTACACACCCACAGGGTTCGTCCCCAACCATGGGGACAGTGCCATGTGAATGTCAATGGAGAGTTTGTATTTGAAGCCTCTCTGTAAGCTCTAAATCGATGAACAAATACATGCTATTAGAAGTGTAGCGGGTGTCGAAGTTTGCGGTGTTGGGAGTTTTAAAAGGAAGGAAACTTGTTTGTGTCCTCCATTGGAAAGAAAGAGTAGGTAACTGGACAGCAATCATTTTAACTAAGCAATGTTTAGAGGCAAATTGGAGATTGTGCATCTACAAGGCCAACTCTGAGTAGGTGTGATGCTTGGGAAAGACATAAAGCCTTGACTTATTGGAGGCATTTAGGAAAGGGATGGTAGAAAAGCACCTGAACATTGTGTTAAAATAAAAATACATTAAGGAAGCATGGGGTGAGATCAAGGAGAGGAGAGTTCTTGGCAGAGATTGCCTCTGTAATTTATCCCAGACCCTTTAATTCCTGACCAGGACCATGGGGAGGAGATTATCACCTCCTCCAGCTAGCACAATTGGCTGGTATGGAGGTTGTTAACTTGAGAAAATCAGCAGAGATAGTACTGGGCAACTTCAAAAGTTCACTGTCTTTTTCAATGAGCTTGTTGTGAAAAGGCTTAAACAGAACACTAATAACAGCTAAAGATCTAGCTGCAGGTGGCTGTCTAATTCCAATCAAAATAATCTTCCCCCAGTCTTAGTGGATAAAGGAGGGCAGAATTAAAAAGGGAACTGAGAATGATTTTTGGCACCAGCACCCAGTCTGTTGTGGAGGAAGACTATTGGTGTTGGCAGTGCGCAGTTAGGTTTTTTTCCCGAGAACAAATTTTCCTCTCCCCTTGATGGCATGGAAGTTCTGTACACAAATGCCTTTGTGTCAGTTGTACACAGCTGCACACACCATGTGGTATTTGCTTTAGTTAATGGTATGGCAGAGGGAGGGTAGGTTGTTGGTTTTTGAAAAATCAGAATTATAAACAGGCATGTTGTTCCCTTTCCTAGAAGCTTCCCTGCTGACTTGAAAATATACTGTTTTGGGATTATAGATTTAGTGCCCTTAGAACTTCTTTCTTTGTGGTAGTCTGTGTTTAATCAATGTTCTATCAGAGTTTCTAAGACTGTGCTCCTCAGTGATGAATGCTACTTCAAGAAAGGTTTCAGTAGTCAAATAAGATTGGCAAATGTTAAGTTAAACAAAATTTAACAAATATCTTTACTGCAGGACTTCCCAGAGCCTTCAATATGCAAATTAGTTAAAAAATTTTTAAATTTCTTTCTTTTTTTAATCTTTTTTTGAGACAGGGTCTCACTCTGTCACTCTGGCTAGAGTACAGTGGCATCATCATAGCTCACTGCAACCTCCAACTCCTGGGCTCAAGCAATCCTCCTGCCTCAGCTTCCCGAGTAGCTGGGACTACAGGTGCACACCATCATGCCCGGCTAATATTTCTCTTTTTTGTAGAGACAGGGTCTCACTCTTGTTCAGGCTGGTCTCAAAGTCCTGGACTCAAGCAATCCTCCCACCTTGGCCTCCCAAAGTACTAGGATTACAGGTGTGAGCCATCATGCTCAGCTGCGATTTAGTTTTGAATCACCTAGAAAGTGATACATTTTTCACTTTCAAAAATAAAAAAACCTTTCCCCCAAATTGTCTGTTTCACAGATGCATCCTGGAAAATATTGTTCTAAAAGGGCAGGAATGGCCCCCAGTGAGGTGCAGGTTGAGCAGGCATTTCCCTACAGTCCTGTGGTCCATAGCATTCCTGCCATGATGCCAGGCTGTCCCCAGGAGAGGAGGCTGGAGTCAGGTGTCAAATGCAGCACCTGGTAGCACGCCACACAGGTGTGTGTGTGTGTGTGTGTGTGTTGGTTTGTGTCTGGGCTGGCGGTTGGAATGAGGATGGTAGAAAGAGGAAGGTAGAAGAAGAGATGAGAACCTGCCCTCTCCCCTCAGGAACACCCAGGCTTGTGGATTCTCCCAAGAATGCTTTCTTCATGGCCCCCAACTGCCAAAGCCTAGTCATAGGTGGAACTGTAAAAGTCATTCCCAAGGGGCTTAGTATTTATAGCTTGTCATTGACTGACGTAAGCAGATTTTTGTAGCTGAAAATAGTGACATCCAGTCATTTGGGCCAATTTGTGAATTTTCCTCGGGGATGTGTGTTCAGGGAAGTAATTTTACGGTAAGAAGAAAGTAACTGGAAATGGTTATTTTCCTGAGAAGATTAGCCCCTTACTTTCCCTCAAAGAGAAGACAGGGCCTTTCAGATGGCTCGAGTCCGGGCACCTCGAATACAGCCCCTGGCTTCACGGATTCTCATGGTGGTCGAGCATTTGGAGAGTCCTCCCTTGTTCCCTACAAGGGTTTGCACTCTGGAGGTTTCTGGGTCTCTGAAGGCTTCTATGTTTTCCATCGAAATCATTTTTTACTTGCTGAACTGTGAGGGAAAAACTGCACCAAAATGCTTCCCTTTATCCCTCTTAGACTCCGTGAGCAAATGCAGAGTGTGTCGAGAACGGCAGATACGGATACGCTTCTTGAAAGACAATCTGGAAATGGAGCGTTAAAAGGTTTTTGCTAAGCCCTGATCATGCCAAGTGGATTCTCTTTCAGTAATTAAAGAAGGAAGCCTACCCCCCAAGAACTGAAATTAGCAGCTCTATCAGGTCAAAGAATCTTGGGAAGAGAATGAAATTATTTATTAATCTTATAGTATCTCTTTCCTAATAAAACCCTGATAGTCCGCCTGTGCATGTTACCATAACACTCAAACCCAGGTCTGTTGGTTATTTATTTATTTAAGATGTTTGGCCTGTTTGGAAATTAAACACTTTCTTAGATTTCATCTCCTTGGGCCAATGGCTGACCTGCTGGGGGTGATCCTAAGAGGATACAATAATAAAAGCCTTAATAGGGTAGCGCAATGGGAAAAAGCCAAAATGAATTAGCTTGCTGTGACATGGCTAACATCACTGCATTTATATATGTTTCATTAAGCGGGGGCTTGACAGCTTTATGAGGAAACAGTGGGGTTTGCAATGGAGGAAGGCCCTGTAACCCTGCCAAAGCTGATCTCGGCCTGTGCCATGCATGCTCTTTAATAGAATAATATTTGCGCAGTGAAAATGTCATTTTAAATGACTGGTTTGATAATCCCTTAAGCTTTTAAATGATCTGCAAAGTCTGGAAATTCTACCCCAGTGTTTAAAATTGACGGGAACATTAATGAATGCAAACATTAAAGGATGGTCCCCAGCTTTGTTTCCTGAGTCAGACATCGCTTACTGGAGTTTCTTTCCTTTTGTCTCCCATGCTTTTTCTGCAGAACAAGTGTGTTCACCGAGCAGCTGTGCAGGCCTTCTCCGCAGGAATGTTTTTGGGGTGGGGGAGCCCAGCCTGTGGAGTCCTCAGGGCTGCTGCTAGCAGGCAGTTACTTCATGCAGAGCAGCAAAGGCACCCCCTCTGGGAGGGAGCTTGCAGAAAGGTCCCCTCGGGCAGAACAATTAGCAAAGGGTGTGCTCGCTCCAGCTGCTGCATCTTGAGCGGCAGTCAGACTGGTGAGCAGAGAGCAGGAATGGTTCAGGCCCCCACTCGAGTGCCCCGAGGGCACGTCCTGCACGACACATGCAGCATCTCTGCTGATGTCTGCCTTGTTTTGCTCAAACCCTCATTTGGACTAGGATAAAAGCCTCCCTCTCCTCCAGACAAATATCCTTTGCTATGTGAGATTCTGGGAGGGGCTTTCCCTGGGGGTAAAAAGCCCAGCTCAATCATTTCTCCTTTCAATGACTCAGGAATAGGATAGGAAGGCCTGTATAGAGATTGCTTTCTCACCACTTGTGCAATATGTTGCAAGGTAAACTACAGCCTGGGGGCCAAATGTGGCCCACTGCCTGGTATAAATAAAGTTTTATTAGAACACAGTGATGCCCATTTGTTTATTGTCTGTGGCTGCTTTCCTGAGACAATGGCAGAGCTGAATAGTTGCAATGGAGACTGTATGGTCCACAAAGCCTAACATATTTTCTGTCTCTGTGGTCCCCAACCTCTGAGCCATGAACCAGCACTGGCCTGTGGCCTGTTAGGAACGAGGCCACACAGCAGGAGGTGAGCAGCTGGCAAGCGAGTGAAGCTTCAACTGTATTTACAGCCGCTCTCCATCACTGGCATCACTACATAAGCTCCGCCTCCTGTCAGGTCAACGGTGGCATTAGAGTCTCATAGGAATGTGAACCCTACTGTAATCTGCGCATGCGAGGGATCTAGGATGTGTCCTCCTTATGAGACTCTAATGCCTGAGGATCTGAGGTGGAGCTGAGGCGGTGATGCTAGCGCTGGGGAGCGGCTGCAAATACAGATTATCATTAGCAGAGAGGTTTGACTGCACGATAAATGTAATGTGCTTGAATCATCCTGAAACCATTCTCCCCACCCCACGCCCCCAGTTCGTGGAAAAATTGTCTTCCATGAAACTGGTCCCTGGTGCCAAAAAGGTTGGGGACCGCTCTTCTATCTGGCTCTTTACTGAAAAAAGTCTGCAGACCCCTGCCCCAGAACACTGGGCAAAATAAGGTAGAATCCCTGGCTTGAGTCCCAGCTCTGCCAATTCCTGCATGTCCTTGGGCAAGTTATTTAATATCTCTGTGCCTCAGTGTCCTCATAAGTAAAATGGGGATAATATTTCTGTCTGGCCCACTTCATGTGCTATTGCGAAGATTTAATGATTAAAATAAGAGAAAGTGCCATATGTGTGAGTTATTATTCATCTGAGGCCTGCCAAGGTCTAGCTATGGGACGTGGGAGAAGACTCCTGACCTCTTTAGCGCTATTTCCTCATCTGTAACACAGGAAGGGTGCTCTAGATCAGCACCTCTCACACTTTAGTGTACATACATCACCTGGGGATTTTGGTAAAATCTGATTCAGTAGGTCTGGGGTGAGGCTGAGAGTCTGTGTTTCTAACCAGCTCCTGGCAGATGCTGCTGGGCTAGTGTATTGGTCAGGGTCCTCCAGAGAAACAGAGTCGATAGGGTGTGTATGCATGTATGTATGTATGTATGTACGTATCTATCTATCTATTTATCTATCGAGATTTATTTCAAGGAATAGGCTCACTCAATTATGGAGGCTGGCAAATCCAAAATCTGCAGGGTGGGCCATCAGCCTGGAGACCCAGGAAAGAGCCCTTGTTGCAGTTCAAGTCCAAATGCCACCTGCTGCAGAGTTCCCTCTTGCTTGGGGGAGATCAGCCTTCGTTCTATTCACGTCTTCAACTGATTGGATGAGGCCCATCCCCATGATGGAGGGCAACCTGCTTTACTCAAAGTACACTGATTTAAATGTTAATCTCATCTAAAAACACTCGGAAACATCTAGAATGTTTGACCAAATATCTAGGAACCCCATAGCCCAGCCTAGTTGACACGTAAAATTAACCATCACAACTAGGCAGCACGCTTAGCGTAGCAAGGGGCTGGATGATTCTGCTGATGTTCCAGGTGGTGTCATTGCTGAGCTGTCCGCAAATGCTGCTGTAAACATAACAATCACTTTCCCAGGCACCCCACCCCCACCCAGTGGGCCTTAGCAGAGGGGTCCTACACTTGTCCCAGCTCATAGCCCAACCCTGCATCTGGTGAGATGAGATGGTTATTTGTCCAATTCTAGGAGGGCTCTGACAAAACCCTGCTTCTGGCTGCCAGGTGGCTTGACAGAGCAGCTGGTGGAAGACCAGACCCTTCCTGGCTGGCGTCGGCCTGGATGTAGCTGAACCTGGAAATGATGGAGCAGCTGGAGAGTGTCCTGCCTCCCTGCTTTCTGCCCCAGAAAACAAAACCAGTTAGTTACACTTTGGCGTGTGGACGTTGCAGAATTCTAATCCTTCTGCACGGAAGGGAAATATCTCCTGTGCTCCACTGGCTGCTAGAGCCACTGAGAAATTCTCTCAGGCTTTTGTTCTTGAACACATTTTCCACAGGCCAGTGCAGGCTACCGGCTGTTTGTCTCAGTCGCCACCTGAAGCCACTTACTGGCCTTTGGGGCGGGGTCGGGGGGGGTGGTTGTCCCGTAGTTGGGATCATAGCCAGGGTTCCTGCCTTTATGGACTGGGGCGGGTGGGAGAGGAGGGAGGAGGGATGCGTGTGGGGTGGTGGTGGAGAAACATATTAAGGGGATTATTTCCAACAATTGCCCATCAGCTCAGCTGTTATGAACAGATTAGACCCAGATACCCTGAGGGCAGTACAGGGTTATGATGTAAAAACATGTGATTTTAGACTCAGAAGAATCTGGGTTCAAATCTCATCTTTACCTCTTTCCAGTGGTGCTTGGGCAAGATTTCTAACCTCTCTGAACTTCAGTTTTCTCATAGTTTTACTATGAGAATGAAACAAAATGCTACCTATTTTCCCATTCAGAATCCTCCGCGGCTCCCTGTTTGCATCTCATCAGCTCCCAAACACCCCAGACTGGATCTGGGATCCTGCTTAGCTCAGTCTCTGGCACTAATATAAAGTCAGCAAAGATTCAGCCAACAAAAATTGGGCCATGAATTCTGTACACACAATATATGTTTTTACAAATGAAAATGAAGAACAGACAAAGTGCTAGTTTGGTCCATTCACATTTCAGTCCTTCTGCTCATGAGATGTGGACCCTCTGGCAAGTTCCTTGACTTCTTTGTATCTCGGTTTCCTGTTCTGTAACAGCATAACACTGGGCTCGTTGGTGGGATTGTCACGGAGATGAGATGAGATGATCCAGCCAAAGTGTCAGCGCAGACCTTGCACGCAGTAAACACTCCCTGGCTCTTTGCTCTTCCTGAGAAAACTCAAGGCAGACCTGACCCACTAGTTGAACTTTAACTGGACTCTAGATCCTTCCTTTTAACCCTTACCTTTCTTGCCCGGGACACTCTCCATGGTGGCAGTTCTAGGCTTTATTGCTTGTTCCGTGAAGCCACCTTTGATGCTTTTGTCTTTACCCCCGTATCTAGGCTCTGCTCAGGACTCCTGAGTCTTCCTCCACCACCATGACCATGCTCCTCGGTCCCACTCTTCTCCCCTGTTGCTGTCACCCACCTTGCCCCGGCCTTCTTTCTTGCCCATCTGGCCTGCTGCACCGGCTTGAGGCCAGCAGCTTTCAATACTGACCACACCAAAATCACCTGGGGGAATCACCTGGGAGAAGCTTTAATAAGAAAATGCAATCCTAAAGCCCCCAGCCCATAGATTCTGATTCAGCGAGTCAGGGATGGAACTTTAGACATCTGTGCTTTAAAATCTCCCCAGGTGATTCCAATTTGCAGGCCGGGCTTTCCTGTGTTCAGCTGCAAGATCAGGAGCCCAACAGCTTTTAGAACTTTGCTTTTCTTACCTGCAGAGAGGAAAAGTCCTGACATCTGCCCAGGCCAATGCGATTGGATCAGAAGCTTCAAACCCCATCAAATGCCTCTTCTTCTATTAAACAAACAAACAAACAAACAAACATCTATGTCTCTCTCTGATCACATTTTGCCTTTCATTGTATTTGTTTAAGCACTTATCTTATATCCTCCATTAGACAGTAAACTGCCTGGGGCAGGGTCCACAGCTTGTTTAACTTTGTACCTCCCATAATATTTAGTATAGGGCTTCACACACACACAGTAAACTGCCTGGGGCAGGGTCCACAGCTTGTTTAACTTTGTACCTCCCATAATATTTAGTATAGGGCTTCACACATAGTAAATATTCCATATATGATAGGACTGAGAGCATAGTAAACACTTAATAAACATTTTTTGATTGATTGATTAATGTATCTACTCAAAACCTATAGAGAGAAAATGGAGGGCACGGAAACAGACCCAGCCCTATACTGACCGAGTGGCTGTAGTCAGTAATTTAACCGAGTGCCTTTGCCTCTGGCGCGGGTGCATGCAAGAGGCCATGGCAACACACACATGCACACGTGCACAGTTCTTGGAAATGCTAGAACTGATCACCTGCTTAGATGATCCTATCTTCTGCCGCCCAGTGAAAATTGAAATGTTAAATGAGAACAATGTTAGGTTTAGTTTAGTCATGTTCAATGAATTAAAATAATTTAATGTGAAAGTATTTTGGAAAGTACCACTCACAAGCAAGTTATTACAAATGGGCTGGGAACAGACAGGTTGGGAATGCAGATGCCTGGGTCCTAGTCTCTGGGCAGCCACTCACCTGTGAGACAATATTGGCCATGTCCCTTAAATTCCCTGAACTTCAGTTTCTTCATCCGGAAATAAAGCTTTGGATTAAACCAGCAGTTTCTATGCCCTAAAGTGCATTCCAAAGAACACTAGTTTCTCAGAATATTGAAGATGTTAGTAGGTGTTCAAGACCAAGTAACTGATAAACAACCTTGAGCAAAAAACAAAAGTTGTCAAGGAAATACTGCTTAAGCCAAAGGAAATAACTGTTTCCAGGACTTCTCAGACCCTTTATTTTTTTGATGTTTACTATGACTCACCGAGGGGATATGGACAGGTTTCCTCAAAGCCATTTGGCTCTGAAATACTCCTCCCCCACTCCAGAATGCTAATTAACAATCCGAGGAATTTGCAAACCGTTACTCAGTAGTAGTGGCTGATCCTTGGTGTACCTTGGTATCTTGCCAGGAGAACCACTCCAGAGGTTGCCTCCGAGAATTGACTCCGTATGAAGAAAATATCCTTTTCTGTGACATTCTTACCCAGTTTCCCTGGCATCTAGTCTTAGCTATCCTTCATTAACTCACCTCTCCCAGGAAGTTTTCCCACCATGCTCCATCCCAAAGTGGTAGCCCCAGGCTTTGGAGCTATTAATGCAGGAGCATAAAAAGAGGAAGGACTTTGCCATCAGACAGCCGGAGTTTGAATCCTAGCTCCACCAGCTGTGTGAATATCTGGGCAAGCATCAGTCCCTCTGAGTCACACTGCGCTTATCTGCACTATGTGGATAATTCTCTGCGGACATTTGTGGTTTGTACCATGCAGTAACCACTTGTCCTTCTTCTAGTTCAACATTGGGTGAAATTTCCCTCTGGGGCCCATCCCAGTCCCCCTCTGAGCCCAGAGGTGGGAAGGTACCCAGGCCCAGGGTAGTCAGGGCATCACATTCCCTTGGCCCTAGCAATGGGCACAGAACCCAATCGGGATCAAAGGAACACATGTATAACTTTCCTGATATTTCTGAAAAAGAGGCTCCTGCATTTTCTACTGGATTTGAAACTTAGGGAAGATAAAGCCTGAGGATGCTTCAACCACCTTACAGCTGTGAGATAAGAGCCTTTCTGATGATAGCATCAACACAGTGGAATATAGACTGAATAGTTGGAGTTTCGGCAGCCATCTTGGACCATGAGGTGACTTTGGGAATGGAAACTATGGACGATGCCTGGGTCCCTGCCACAATGGACCATGATTCCAGCTTTGGACTATTTCTTATCTTTTGAAAATGAGAAATCAACTTCTATTACATTTAGGCCACTGTCATTTTTTTCCCGTTATTCACAGGTAAACCTAATTCTAACCCATAGTTTGGGTCAGATTTTGTTTTCCTTGCTTGTTTGTTTTTAAACAGAGGGTGTCCTACCTGACATATTCTCCCACCTTCATGGTAGGATTATGTTATGGGTTGAATTGTGTCCACCCAAATTCATGTGTTGAAGTCTTAACTCTAAGTATTCTGGAATGTGACTGTATTTGGAGATAAGTTAAAGAGGTGGTTAAATAAAAATTAAGTCTTTAGTTGGGTCCTAATGTCATATGACAAGTATCTTCATAAGAAGAGAAAATTTTTTTTTTTTTGAGACAGAGTCTCACTCTGTTGCCCGGGCTAGAGTGCCGTGGCGTCAGCCTCGCTCACAGCAACCTCAAACTCCTGGGCTCAGGCGATCCTTCTGCCTCAGCCTCCCAAGTAGCTGGGACTACAGGCATACGCCACCATGCCCGGCTAATTTTTTCTATATTTTAGTTGGCCAATTAATTTCTTTCTATTTTTTAGTAGAGATGGGGTCTCGCTCTTGCTCAGGCTGGTTTCGAACTCCTGAGCTCAAACGATCCGCCCACCTCGGCCTCCCAGAGTGCTAGGATTACAGAGAGAAAATTTTAACACAGATATGTGTGTTCACAGAGGAAAGAAAAGAGGGTGAAGATGGTCATATGCAAGCCAAGGAGAGAGGTCTCAGGATAAAACTGATCCTGCCAAAACCTTGATCTTGAACTCTAGCTTCCACAAATGTGAAGAAATAAATTTGTTGCTTAAGTCACCCAGTCTGTAGGACTTTGTGATGGCAGCCCCAGCTGACTAATACAGATCAAGTGAAATAATAATGTATAGAAGGCATCTAGTTCTGTGTTTGTAACCAGGAGCCCTCAACAAATGTGGCTTCTCATTCTCTAAGGGCTAACTCACACTGCCAGAAATCTTTCTATGGGGCAGTGTGCTCCATTTTCCTAACTAGCTCCTTGAAGGCTCCACAGCACCTGACTCAGGACTATTATGCACATTAGAATGCTCAATAAATGCTTATTGATTAATTAGGACTCCCTAGGCCATGCTAGGCAGGCAGAGATGGATTAAGTTGTTTAATAATGTCTGTCCTAATGCACCAAATTCCTCTGGCAGCCTTTTCCTTTAAAGGAAGAAAAGAAGGAGAAGGCAGATTTTACAGCTGGTTGAAATATCCTGGAAGAAGCTGTCAGGGGAAATAGTCGTGGAGATGAAGCTGACAGAGTGATGGTCAGGCAGCCCTTTGCTATTAGTTTCAAGCTACCAGTTATGTCTGTTTTAATCTGGAGGATGTTTTGGTAATGGAACGAGGGCGTGAATCTCAATAATGCAAAGTTAATGCTGTTAGCATTTGTGGCCATCATTGCTTCACTTTTATCCAACAGGGATTTTTTTAAATTTTTTTTTATTTTTTATTATCCTTCCTCAGAGCTGTAATAGGATGGAAATATTCTGGCTCGCTGTTATTTTTGAGAACAGTAAGTGAATGTTAGCCCTCCTGCCCCTTAAATCCATAGCAACAAACCTATTCCTTTTAAAACCTAATTTCAAAACGGTGGCTAGACCTAGAAATCTATCCTTTTAAGCTCATATGTGGTATGGCAGAGGTTATATCTTCACTCCTGTAATTTTCCTCTGGGGAACGACTAGACCTTCGCTAACAAAGTATTGGTTAAATTTCACCCACTGGGAAAAAGAAAACTGACAAAAATGTGTCACATTGCCTGGTTGCCTGGCTGCAGAAGATTTTTGTCCCTGTAGCTGGTAAAGGTATAATGGTGTCACCTGATCCCTTGCCCTTCCCTGGGTGGAGAGACAGATAATGTATTTATCTGGATAATTAAGCAAATGTGAAAAAACAAAAGCAAAACCAAACAAACAAGAGACATATTTTGTCTGGGCTCTCGGAAGTTGTTTTTAGGGCAAGATGAGGGAGGAACGGTGAGATGAAATTATTCAGATGATTTCCTTACTTCTCTAGTTTACTTTCTGCAGGGGGATGGTCTCACCCCTAGAGGTCTAGCCTTTCTTTGCTGTTAGCTCTTTTTATACTGTTATCAGGACAAGCTTTTTGAGAGTATCCTCTGTCAAATCAGGCCATTGCTTCCAAGGGACGCCCTGGAAGAGCCATTAAATGACTAACTCCGAGTAAGTATATTATAGGAATAATCTTGTATCATCTGGGCTGCTGGTTGACTGGATACTTCTTATTTTCTAAATCTCCTTATATCTAATTCTGTCAAAAGAAATATTCTTTAAAAAATATGTTGATTATTAAGCATTCTGTTAAGTGTTTTCTGGTGGAATGATTTTTTCCTTACTGTTTAGCATCAGATATAAAGGCCCTATTTCAAAAGAAAATTTTGGAAAAATTTATCATTATTTCCACATTCTGACCTTAAATAGCATGAGGAGAATCGTACAGTTCAATGTTAGTTTTCAGATGTTTAGCTTGCTTTTTTTGTTTATAGTTTGCAAAGAGAGTCTGCATACAGGTAGGGGTGTGTGTGTGTTTGTATGTGTGTGTGTATGGGTGTGTGTGTGTGTGTGTAGATAGAAGAGGGAAAGTTCATTTTTGACTCTTAGAGACACCTGGAAGGGCTGTTAGTTCACTTGTGGGCAGCGAACCCTGATGGTCACAGACAGGTAGAGATTCCTGTCCTCCTGGATACACAGGGCACCCTTGGAGCCGATGGGCACATCTGCTGCTGTTGCCCCTTTCAGGCTCAGAGTCCCCCAAGGGTCTACTTCAGTAAGAGGTCCCTCTCTCCCCAGCATCTCCCAGTGGCTGATAGTCAGACAGGGCTCTGGGGTTGAGGAGGGGTTAGCATGGAGGCAGCAACCAAGGGCAGGCGACTGGGATCTCTTCCAAGGGGGCTGATGGGTACCCCCATGTATAGTGGGTAAGTATGGGCGAAAGACGGCCTCTCTATATTGGCCCCTGGGTTATTTCTTCACTGCAGGTTAAGACCCATTAGCCCAAAAGCCTGAATTGGTGCCAAACTCAATTTTTTACACATTCAATACTTTAAAAAATAGGCCAAACAAGCAGATTTTTAGCCACTTCAGGCCTGCTAGGGCCTTTGTACCTCATGTGAAACCTCACCTAGCATGTGCTGGCCATCACAAGATGGGGCCTTGTGATTACAGGACCCAAGGGAAACTGCTGTGGCCCTTTGGAGTTCTCTGGCCTAGAGACTCTCCACCATCCTGCTGAGCAACAACACCTAGACATCAGCCCCCTCGAGGGTCCTCCTCCCCTTCTTAGCCATAGCCCCCTGTGGGTGGTCTCATGGTGTGAGAGACTTCTCTCATGTACCCCCTTCCCAGTGCATCCCAGTAAAAGTTAGGGGTTGCTTTTTCCTCAGTCAGCTCTCAAATTCCTTGAACCTCTTTAGTATAATATGACCAAGGCCCTGTAACTCTCAGGCATCAGCTCCATACTCTGTCTCTGAAGGGAAGGGCTGCCCAAAAAAGCATTTGTTTGAATGCACTGTTTTTTTTTTTAACCTCTTCTTCACTGATTGGAACAATGCTTAGTTTTCCAAAACCTGTCTATTCTGAAACATCCACAGAAATAAATTATCTTACCTACTAAGAGGAAACAATTGACTGGTAATATTTCTGTTGCTTAATGTTAGGGTGTGAAGTCTATACATGGGTGAGAAAGAATTTTCAGACAGTGATTAGGACATACACAAGTGAAAGTATATTTATTTCCCCAAGAAAGAGAGAGAGAGAGAGAATGGCCACAACACACAGAGTGTGGAAAGAAATGTGGGGCAATTGAGGAAAGTTGTTTGGAGTTTTAAAGGGTAAAAATGGCCTTTTTTTCTGCTTCAGCAGACTGGTAACAAAGCCGGTGGCTGAAGCTGTTGTAGGTGTTCTCTTTGGCTTATCCGAGTCTTTGAAATCTGTCCAGCAAGAGTTGAGGCAGAGAGCTGGAGCGGGAAGTCTGCACTCCTACTGTCTGCTTAGGGCTCTTCAAGGGTGAGAAAATGAAGCCCTAGAGATAACAAGTTAGACCACAGGTATTTTAATTAAAACAAAGGGGGTAGTTGTGTTGGCGGTTTATTTTTCTTATTTTCTGTTTGATAGTTTATTTTCCTCTGTTGGGCAGGTTATCAGTAAGGCCACCTTTCATTTCTCCCCTGTCTTTGGTTAAAATTAAATTGCTATGCAATGAATTAGAAACTGGGGAATATAGACAGAGGTCGCATATCTTTTGTAATGGTTTTTTGTTGGTGATGGAAGTAGAGATGTCCCTACCTGAGTTGAGAGTTTGAGTGTCACAAAGAGAGAAGGGTTGAAAATGGACAGTTTTGAAAGCTAGGTTAGAGGCGGGATGAAGGTTTTGTTGGAGAGAAATAGCTACAGGTTGAACTTGCTTTTGTATGAATGCTGTCAGATGGTGGAGAATATAGAGTCTGAAAATGAGAGTTAAAAGTAAAATTATTAGAGGCCCTAATAAAGGTGTTAATCAAGAGACTCTTGGCCAACACATTGAGTTTAAAATTTTATCAGTCAAATCTGTCAGAAGCTTTTTTGTTCATGAAGTATATTAGTCTTTTTTTAAGAATATTTCAAATTAGTTTGTATTTTTTTTTTTGACTAGTTAATAAATAAACAACAATTTTTTTCAGCATGGGCAAAAGGCGGATAGGGCTGGTATGTGAGTTAGGTAGAAGTACAAGGAGGACAAGAACAGTAAGATGGCCTATATATCATGGCATATGGTATATGCCTCATGGTTTGAGGCTTTTTTTCCAGTGAATTGGAGTTTCGCGTCTGTGAGGGGCTGGCAGGTATAAGCCACTGGACTCTTTGGGAGTTTGTTGCGGGTGGAAGCAGGTTCTGGAGGGTTTTAGGTTTGAGCCGAGAGATACGAATCTAGAGAGATGTGAATCTAGGGCGAAATTTTTAGAAGCTCAGCTATAGCAGTGAGAATTATTTAAAAGGCCTTTTTCTAAGGTTGAAGGGCCCAGTTTGTCTGGGAAATCCTTGAGTAAAATCTAGTTTCTAGGCTGTAAATGTTGTGGTCTTTTTTAGAAGTTGTCGAGTGAGTTTTACTGTTGGCGGGTAGGTGCCAGGTCGGGGTGGAGAAATAGAGGAGAAAGATGACAAGGGAACTGGATGTTTACTAATTTTATCCCTTGAAATCGGCCCTTATAGCAGTGAATAAGGTTGGGCCAGGCAGGATTTAATAGTTTTTAATCTTGGAGATATCGGATAAACTTTGTTATATATTTAGTACAGTTTAACATGCCAATAAGCCTAATAAGTTTTTCTTGGGCTTTTAGCATTTTTATTATTACAAGCTAGTTTGAGGTTAGAATTTTGGTTTCGGAAAGCCTGTCAAACATTATAGGTTTAAAACATTTGTTTAAATAGAATCACAGGTCACTATAAAACAATGGCTTTTATTTAACTAAGAGCGATAGTCATTAGAAGACTGTAAAGGCAATGTAGGAAGTTATATGGCTATTAATATGAATCTTCATCCTCAAAGTTTGGCTTTTTAGTTAGTCAAAAACTCAACAAAGATAACATAGGGAGTATTTTGACAAAGTATAAAATTTTCTCTCTCTCTTAGGCCACTCACCAAAGAGGCAAAGAAAACTTTTTGTAGTGTAACTGTTATCAGTGGCCACCTCAGATGTAACTATTTTTATTGATGTATTAATTATGATTTTTAAAATATTTAAACCCTAATACTAATTTTAAACCTAGTTTTATTTACCAAGGTCATGTGAACAAAACGGCATGTAAGGGCTTTTTTATGTTTTTGATAAAATATTTGATTTAATCATTTATTTTTTAGGCCAATTAGAGTTTTCAAATACATTTTGATAGTAAAACATTTTATACAAACATACAGACATATGGAAGTAGACAATTTTAGGTGAAACAAGGAAAGTTTATAGTTTAAAAGTTCAGAGTATATCAAGGAAAGGAAAAAAGTTGTACATAAAGTTTTAGTTAAATTTGTTCTAGAACAGAGAAAGGAAGCCGTAAGACCATTGGGGGTGGGGGAGTAATTGGGAAAAACGAGTTGATCTCCCAGTGAGTAGTGGAATTGTGGAATACACGGGGGGGTTTGTATTTTACCTTCCACTCTGACATGGTGGTAGGAGAGGGAAATGGAGGCCCTAAAAATTCAGGGAGAGCAGAGTGAGTGGCCCTGGTGTTAATTAAATCAATTTGTTTACCTGTGTCAGAGAGAGAGTTAGTTACCCAAGGCTCAGCCATCCCAGTGTGATGAAGTTGCACTTGTCCTGAAGCTGGGGTCTGTCCATCAGACTGAAGTAGTCCTAGAGGGTCCATGGGTGTGGAGGATGTTGGCTTGGGTGGGGAGGGGGAGGCTCTTGATTCTGGAGGGCAAGTGCAGTCCCCTGTCTAAAGGAGAGAACACTCTCTCCCCCAGTGCTCTTCCTGTTGTAGAGAGTGTATGGGCTCAGTGAGTTCTGTTTTCTGGGGCATTTTTTATTCCAGGGACTCAGAGTTATATTGGATGCAGGGCTCAGTTCCTGGAGAAAAGTGTAGTTTTCTGGTGCTTTTTTATCTGAGCCTTGAGGGTAACTCTGTCTCTGAAAAGTTTTTCTTATAGCAATAGCCACTATTTGGAAAACTTTTTTTTTCGTTCTCAGGGGCTGGTTCAATCCTATTTTTTTCTCTTTTTCTCTCTCCTCTCCACCTAGGTTATCAAAGACCTTGAAAGCCAGGTCTAAAATCTCTGCTTGTGGAGTGTGAGGCTCCTAAGTATCAGGGGCTGACTGGGAGATGAAGTACGTTGTTAAGATGGATTGTCCCTCCCAGGTGTCAGGATCTAAGTTAGTATTGAGGCCAAAGCTTTTAGACACTCCTGAAAGGAAAAGGACTGGATTTTTATCTTGGCTCTGAGTAATTTACAATGTCTTTTGACCCCGTGGCCTCCCAAAGAGGGAGATGGAATACAGGCAGGGAGGGAGTTTGAAATAGCCGGCCTGAGTGAATGAGGCTGGGCGAGAGTGACAGAAAAGAAGAGACAGAAAAGAAGAAGGAGGAGGCGGGGGAACAGGGGGAAGCAGAAAGAGAAACCTTATCTGGAAAGTGAAGACAGCGAGAGATGCAGGGGTAAGAAGTAACATATGGCAGGCGAGAGAAGATCAGGATTTTTAGCAAGTTTAAAGAAAGCCTGAACATAGAGAACTTTAGACCCCCTTGCCATGCCAGCGGCAACAGAAGGTTGAATGGCAGAATAGCGTTATGATTAAGAGATCCATTCTCGGACCAAATTTAATTTAATGCAATGTTGCCCATGACAACAACTCGGAGAAAGAAAAGGACATTTTAGGGACGGTCCTATGTAGGAAATAGAAGAAATCTAGGAGGGCATCTCTGCCTCAGATAACTGTTGGAAGTCTGATCAGATGTCAGGCATCCCTGAAATTGGAATCAGACCAAAACCTGGTGATCTGGCCAGAAAACGGGCATCCCTGAGTTATGACTCAGACCGAGACCTTGTGATCTTTCCTCAGAGCCAGGCATCCTGACTCTGAGTGAAGATCGATGGGGGCAGTGCCCCCCTTGGGAATGTGGTTGAAGCATCTTTCCATGCCACCCTCCCGAGTGGTAGATCCAGTGCCGGGTTTTCCCTTGACCAAACCACCAAGCTACCACTATCCACCTCGTGCTCATGACCATTCCCAAAGCTCTGGAAACTTACTAAATTCCAAATAAGAACACCAAGAATGGGCCGGGTGCGGTGGCTCACTTCTGTAATCCTAACACTCTGGGAGGCCGAGGTGGGCAGATCACTCAAGGTCAGGAGCTCGAAACCAGCCTGAGCAAGAGCGAGACCCCGTCTCTACTAAAAATAGAAAGAAATTAATTGGCCAACTAAAAACATATAGAAAAAATTAGCCAGGCATGGTGGCTCATGCCTGTAGTCCCAGCTACTCAGGAGGCTGAGGCAGAAGGATCCCTTGAGCTGTGAGCTAGGCTAATGCCATGGCACTCTAGCCCAGATAACAGAGTGAGACTCCATCTCAAAACAAAACAAAACAAAACAAAACACCAAGAATGAAGTCCTGGAAACTGTATAGCAGAGGAGGGAGTAGTCTAGAGACAGAAGCAGAAAGGTAAGCTCCTCATGCGGAGATAGAGAAGTGACTCCCCGTAACAGAGATAGAGAAGTGAAGTCCCCATTACAGAGATAGAAAAGTGACTCAGTTTCTTTTCCCCCTATGGGCTGTCAAATGTTAGGTTGTGAAGTCCATACACGAGTGAGAAAGAATTTTCAGACAGTGATTAGGATGTACACAAGTAATTGTATATTTATTTTCCTGAGAGGGAAAGAAAGAAAGAAAAAGAGAGAGTGGCCACAACACACAGTGAGGAAAGAAATGCTGGGCAATTAGGAAAGTTGTTTGGAGTTTTAAAGGGTGAAAATGGCCTTTTTCCCCCCATGCTTCAGCAGACTGGCAACAAAAGCAGCCACTGAAGCTGTTGTAGGTGTTCTTTTTGGCTTATCTGAGTCCTTGAAATCTGTCTAGCAAGAGTTGAGGCAGGGAGTTTGCACTCCTACTGTCTGCTTTGGGCTTGTCCAGGCCGAGTAAATGAAGTCTTAAGATAAGGAGTTAGACCAAAGGTGTTTTAATTATTATTATTATTTTTTTATTTTTTATTTTTTATTTCAGCATATGATGGGGGTACAAATGCTTAGGTTACATATATTGCTCTTGCCCCACCTGAGTCAGAGCTTCAAGCGTGTCCATCCCCCAGATGGTGCGCACCATACCCATTAGGTGTGAACATACCCATCCCTTCCTCCCCCCTCCCATCTGCCTGACACCCGGTGAATGTTATAACTAACTGTATGTGCACTTAAGTGTTGATCAGTTAAAATAAATTTTATGGTGAGTACACGTGGTCCTTGTTTTTCCATTCTTGGGATACTTCACTTAGTAGAATGGGTTACAGCTCTATCCAGGATAATACAAGAGGTGCTAGATCACCATTGTTTCTTAAAGCCGAATAGTACTCCATGGTATACATATACCACATTTTATTAATCCACTCATGTATTGATGGGCACTTGGGTTGTTTCCACATCTTTGCAATTGTGAATTGTGCTGCTATAAACATTCAAATGCAGATTTTTTTTTTATAGAATGTATTTTGTTCTTTTGGGTAGATGCCCAGCAATGGGATTGCTGGATCAAATGGTAGTTCTACTTGTATCTCTTTGAGGTATCTCCATATTGCTTTCCATAGAGGTTGTACTAGTTTGCAGTCCCACCAGCAGTGTATGAGTGTTCCTATCTCATCACAGGTGTTTTAATTAAAACAGAGGGGGTAGTTGTGTTGTGAGCCTATTTTCCTTATTTTCTGTTTGATAGTTTATTTTCCTCTGTTAGATAGGTTATTAGTAAGGCCGCCTTTCACTTAAGTTGAATGGAAAGTATATGGATGTTTATTTTATTTTTCTATAAAATGCAATGTACATTTTAACCTTTGTGTAAGATATATATAAAATAAAATATAAAAATAGAGTCAACTTTTTCTAACGGAAGAGACAAGGGAAAGAGCAGAGTTTGTGGTGAATTAAAAATGAGAAGTAGAAATAAAATTAGTACCCAGTTACCTAAGACTGCTTCATGTCCCTTGCTAATCTTATTTCTATAACTAGACTACAAACTTGGTGAGGTCATGGATGAAGGTCTTCTTCCTTTATCATCAGTGTCCTAGTACAATATTGGATTAGTACTTGTTCTCAATGAATACTGTTGATGAAGGTCAAGATAGAGAAGAGGACGATGACCGGGAGAGAGAAGAGATGGAGGAAAAGAAGAGGACAAGGGCTTAGAGTGGAATAGAGAAAAACTACAAAAGGCATCTCAGCCATGTGACCTGAGGCAAATTTCCTAGCCTGTAAATGGGGATAAGATGGCAGGTGTGACCAGATAAGGATATGGAATGACTTTTATTGGAGCAGAGATACATTTGTGGATTATATCTTTTCCTATGCCAAAAACCCCATGGAATGTAGCCCTCAGAAGAGCAGGTGGTAACATGGGCTCCTGGAATCACCTGGAAAATCTCAGAGGGTTAGGAGGAAGGTCCCTGGGGCCCACTTTAGAAGAAGAGCCCCTTTGTCTCAGGGAGATGTTGTCTACTTAGGCTTTTTGTATTTTAGGGATCAATTGGCAAAAGTCCAGACCTTGAAGGAGGAAAGGTGCCCTAGGACTGTGTGGTGGTAGATCTTGGTCCCACCCTCACCTGGCTCTCTGGGCCCAAGTGGCAGCTGGCTGTGGCCATGTTTGGGAACCAAAGCACTGAGAGCTGGATTTTGGGGGCCCAATATGGAGGCTCACTCAGAGGAGCTAATTGCTGAGTGGACGGGTGATGTTCCTAGGAGGAGCTGTGGCCACTGGCCCTGGAGAAATGTTCAGAGCCAGTCTGGATTATCAGAAGGTGAGAGGAGTCTCAAAAGGGAGATATTAGACTCTTTGCTAACAAGGCATGTGGATATTTGGATGATTGATTAGAGAAAGAAGAGACAGTGGAATTTGTACTTGACATTTGTGGAACAGTTCCGGCCAGTCATATTATGATTAAACATGCATGCCTCCTTATGCATGATGAACTGAATACATATTCCAAGGCAAGACAAGGACAATTATAAAAAGATTTAGGAAGATGCCAAGGTTATTGATTGGAAACATCCATTGTTCTGAATTATGTGGCATTGCTTGGGCTTTTTCCTTGGTGCAATTACATTACAGAATATCACTTTCATACTGGTTTCCACAGCATGTGGGCAAAACCAGGGGGTTTAAAAGGCCTTTATAGCTGCGAATTTTGCATGGAACCCTGCATAACTGGTTTCAAAAAGTCAGAAAAAAATGGGTACTTGAAAACTCACAACTATCATAGATTTCAATGCTCCCTAATAGCCTACCTTTTGCTGCACATGGGAAGAACAAGCAGTTTCCGGAAGGTCGTGGGGACTCTTCCAAAGTCGTTATGTCACTTTGTCTTGAATGGAGAGTACAGCTACTTATGAGCCCTTCCTCTTTGACAGTATCTAATCAAGCAACCCTTTACCCCAGGCACCAACATACCTTGTATCTTTTTCTAAGTCCACTTTCTTTGGAAAAAAATCTCTTCTAAAGGCTCATCGGTGTGAGAAATCTGGACAATCTATTTTTCATTTTTTTAAACAAAGTTTTTCCTCCCCAGCTCATTATAGAAAATTGAAAAACTGATGAAAAGTAGAAAGAATCAAAAAGTCTCCCCATAATCCTAACATTCTGAGACAATCAAGATACATTTTGGCTTTTTAATATACACATACATGCATATATAATATATAATATATTTATATAGAACATTTTGCATATATACATATATTTATATGTGCATATTTTGTATATTTGTTAAATTAATTGCATAATTGAGATCATATGGACCTGAACAAATGAATACTTTTATATCATTTTGCTTTTTGGCTTAATATTTGACAAAAGCATTTTCCCCATATTACCAAAAGCACTTTATAAACGTTTAAAATAAGTGAATATCATTTTCTTTTGAATGCACCATAATTTGCTTTTCCAATCTCCCATTCTGAAGCATTTCAGTTGTTTCCAACTTTTTGTCATTATAAATAGCGCTGCAGTTAGCATCTTTGTGCACGATTCTTTTTTTTCTGTTTTTAAGCTGGATGGCTTGACTGATATGAATATTTTTCAAGCTCTTCATATGCATTGCCAAAACATTTTTCTTTTTTCTTTTTTTTGAGACAGAGTCTCACTCTGTTGCCTGGGCTAGAGTGCAGTGTTGTCATCATTTTAATAGCCCACAGCAACCTCAAACTCCTGGGTTCAAAGGATCCTCCTGCCTCACCCTTCTGAGTAGCTGGGATTACAGGTGTGTGCCACCACGCCCAGCTAATTTTTTCACTTTTTGTAGAGACGGGGTCTCGCTTATGCTTAGGCTGGTCTCAAACTCCTGAGCTGAAGCGATCCTCCCGCCTCCACCTCCCACAGTGCTAGAATTATAGGCGTGAGCCCCTGAGCCCGGCCCCAAAACACTTTTGAAAAAGATTTTACCATTTATAGTTCACTAGCAGTGAGTTTCCTTTTCACTCTGCCTCATCAGCACTGGTAGTCCTATTTTTAAGAAAATGACTAAATTTAGAGCTAAAAAACTTCATCTTTATCTTGAATTTTTTCCCTTATTTTCTTTGTTTGCCATTGATATTTTTGCTTTTGACCTTTTCATGTACGCTGCCCACTTATCTGTTGATCTATTCAAAGCCCTTTATATATATATATATAAAATAGTCATAGTTTTTGTTATTTATTGTAAATCTTTTATTTGTTTTTTGTCCTGTTTATTTTTAAATGCATAAATTGTAAATTTATTGATTGTTTCACTTTAAAAAATTCCTTTTAGATATTTAGAGATTAGATACTATTCACCAATATTTTCTTATAGTTTTGTTTTAATCATTTTATCTTCTTATATTTAGCTTTTCAATAGATCTAGAATTTACTTTGGAATATTTCTGAGATGAAATTTTAAATGAACTTTCCCCCTCTAAATGGCTGATTACCACAGCTTTATTGACTGAACAAACAGATCTTCATCTCTATGCTAATTTGAGATTGCTGTTTTATTAGGTACTGAAATTTTACATATATTAGTGTCTGACTCGAGGCTGAATATTGTGTTTCATTGAGTTTCCTTGTCAATTCTTACACCAATATTGCACTGATTGCATGTGTGTTGTTTTACTAATTGTTTTAAAACATGGCAGAGCTAGTATCCTCTCATACTTTGTGTTTTTAAAAATGTTGTTGATTATTTTCAGATGGTTATCTCTAAAGATGAGCTTTAGAATTATTTTGCCAAGTTAAAAAAAGTCTCATTAGAATTTTAGTCTATATTATTGTGGAAATAAATACCAACCAAATGAGAACAAGCGAAGGCTATTTATTCAGAATTTGCTATAGCAAGAGTCAGCCACCATCACTTGTGTTTGACAGAGACTCAGAGGCAGGCAGAAGAGTGGAAACGCTTCAGGTGTGCCCAGTTGGAGTCTGTTAACATGCAGAAAGTATAGTTGCTAATTAGAAGTGGGGCATACAATGTAATTGGTTAGGGAAGCATATTTGGCTTTCTCTTTGGTCTTAAGTTGGAAGTGGGGACAAAAATTAGGAAAGCTGTCAGTTATTAATCAAGTCCTGGTGGTTTAGGGCTGATACAGAAGTCAGGTCTAACTTCTTGGATTGTTATTAATACTAGAGATAATAGTCTGGCTTCCTTCAAGTCTGACTTATAGCAGGTTGGCTTCCTGGACTGATTATGGTAGATAAGAAGTTGGTTTCCCAGGCAGGTTGCTGCAGGTTTTGGATCAGAGTTCTGTTTTTATCCATGATCTTGTCATTGTCTGTTTGTATGTTCAGTCTCTTATTATATTAAAACTGTAAATGAATTCTAGAACTGGTATCCGAACACTATTCAGTGTTTCCATCCAAGAAACAACTCTTGATTTATTTATATATTCCATAGAGTGTTGAGTTTTCTTATGGATCACTCATGCTTCTTTTAAAAGGTATTTCTAGATATTGTATAGTTTTTGTAGCTTTTGTTCATGGGTTATTTTATCGTTCTGTGTTTTTAACCACTCATAAATGGTATTAATGCAAAGTAAAGCTAATTACTTTTAAAAACAGTTTTCTGATATTCAGATAATTTTTTTTTTTTTTTTTTTT
>VBSM01001562.1:56980309-57048429 GCA_008086735.1 Cheirogaleus medius
CCTCCCAGAGTGCTAGGATTACAGGCGTGAGCCACCGCGCCCGGCCAGATATTCAGATAATTTAATAAACTCTTGAATTTTCTAGGTATGCAACTGCCTCCTCCTTTTTTTAAAATACTAATATCTCTTGGTTTTGTTTCATATTTTATTGCATCACAAAGAGATTCCAGACAATGTTAATTGTGGTGATTTGTTAAAAATTCTTATTTGGATTCCTCCCCTTTCCCTCCTTTATTAAAAAAAATTCTTATTTGGTCTCAATTTTAGATGGGGATGGCTTTAGGAGCTATATTTCACCATTTAGCATGATGATGGTGAAGGTTTGAGGATATTCTTCATTATATTGAGGATAAAGAATCTTCTAAACAAAGTATCCTTTTATTAATATTTTTAGTTTTAAATATTTTTTGAAATTAATATTAAATTTACTGAATTTTTGCAGTCTCTTTTGAGAAGATCATACATTTTAAAACTTACTTTATTGATGTGAGCTACTATATGACTAGATATTTTTCTATTATTCATTTTTAATACAGTTGACCCTTGAACAACACGGGGGTTAGGGGTGCTGACCCCTCGCACAGTTGAAAGTCCACGTATACCTTTTGACTCCTTAAAACCTTAACCACTGATAACCTACTCTTGACTGGAAGCCTTGCCTATAACATAAACAGTCAATTCGCAGATATTTTGTATGTTATATATATCATATACTATATTCTTACAATAAAGTAAGCTAGAGAAAGGAAAACATTAATAAAATAATAAGGAAGAGAAAATATATTTACTATTTATTAAGTGAAAGTAGATCATTATAAAGGTCTTCATCCTCATCATCTTCACACTGAGCAGGCTAAGGAGGAGGCAGAAGAGGAAGGGTTGGTCTTGCTGTTTCAAGGGTGGTGGAAGAAGAAAACCCATGTATAAGTGAACCCATGCAGTTCAAACCTGTGTGGTTCAAGGATGAACTGTACTCACATTACTGAACTAAAATTTGGGTTTGGAAAATTATTATTTTAATGTTCATTAGTATCTTAGAATTTTAGCATCTACATGTATGGGCTATTGCCTAACAAACCATTATTAGGTTTGTTAATTTGCAAGAACTCCCAGGACTCAGTGTATAGTTATACACATGCTATGATTTATTACACCAAAAGCCTATAGAGTAAAATCAGCAAAGGGAAAGGCGATTGGAATGAAGTGCAAGGGAAATCAGGCAGAAGCTCCTAAGAGTCCTTTCCCAGTGGAGTCATACAGGCTGCACTTAATTCCCCCAGCAATAAGTGTCACAACACATCTGAAATCATCCCTACCAGGGAAGCTCATTAGAGACTCAGTGTCCAGGGGTTTTATTAGAGGCTGATCATGTAGAAAACTTCTGCTTGGCATATACCAAAATTCCAGAATCCCAGAGGGAAAGCTGTGATTCAGCATAAAACACATTGTTTGTATAAACAGTTTAGAAACAGTGAGCCACTCATCAATTGCAGGGGTAGAAATCTGTCTGAATTCCAAGTTCCCTGATGGTAGCCAAGGACCAAACTTGTAAGCAGGACTTTCTAAGGGCAAAGAGACAGGTCTGCTATGTTAACTGTTCTCTGTACATCTATAGTTGTGTGCATGTGTATGTGGGTACCATTTTCTTAGTGTTTGGTAACACAGATAACTTTACAAAATAAATTAGGCAGAGCCCTACTTATTTTGGTATAATGGAAAAGTTTACATAGAATGGAAATTTTCTGCTCTTTGAAGATTTATAATAACTTACCTATAGAATTACTTAGCTTCAGAATTTTTATTGGAGGTAATTAAAAATAAAATTACTTCTTCTTGATTCAATTTGTTATTCCTTAACCACAGCTGCTGCTGCCAAAAACTATCTATTTCATTGAGATTTATTAATATATTTATATACCTGGTGACGTTTTTACTTATAATTTTAAAATCTTCTCTGTATCTATTTCTTTATCATCTTTTGTTCTTAAATGCATTTATTTCTGATTTTTATTTCTACATTTATTGATTAACTTACTCAGAGATTTGTCTATTATATTGAATTTCTAAGGAACTGGCTCTTGGTAACATTTATCAATTTTGCTTTTCTATATTTAATTCATTTATGTATTTATTTATCTTTGTCATTTGTTTTTTAGTTTCTTGAGTTGAAAAGCTTATTATCTTATCTTCTTTTAAAATAGTAGCAGCTGGAGGCTGTGGCATGGGCCTGTAATCTCGAGGCTGAGGTGGGAAGATCACCTGTGGCAAGGAGCTGGAGACCAGCCTGGGTAACATAGTGAGACCCTGTCTCTAAAAAAATAAAAAATTAGCCATGTGTGGTAGTGCATGCCCATAGTCCCAGCTACTCCAGAGACTGAGACAGGAGGATCACTTGAGCCCAGGGGTTGGAGACTACAGTGAGCTATGATTGCACTATTGTACCCCATCCTGAGGGACAGAGCAAGATTCTGTCTTTAAAAAAAGTAGCAAATATCTGTGGCTACATATTATATAAAAGTACATCTTTAGCCATATCCTGTAAATATGTGTGTGTATATATATGTATACATATGCACATATTTATCTGCTATTGTATTTTTTAATTTCTACATTGTTCTTATCATTATTTAGAAGAGACATTTTTCTTTTTAATTTTCAAGTATTTGGAAAGTATTTATTTTTGCTTTGTTTATTTAAACATTTGTTATTAATTTCCAGTTTTATTGTGCAGTGTTCAGAGAACATGAACTAATAATTTCTAAGTTTCAGAATCTATTAAGGGCTTTTAAGTATAATACTTAAAGGTATGTTCTTTTGTAAGACAGGGAGAACATTATACACACATGTATGCCACTTTAACCTCATGAATTGAAAAAATCATTTCCTTTTGTTTTTTGATTACTTGATGTGTCACAGGTTGATAATGATAAATAAAGTGTTCCATTGTAAGCATGTGTTTAAGGTAGCATGATGAATTAAGACTTCGGAATCATAAAGACCTGTTTTCAAATCTCAGATCCATCACTCAGTAGCAAAGTGACTGTTTTAGATTGATTTTCCCAGAAGCAGTACCTGAGACAAAGATTTGTGTACAAGTCAATTATTTGGGAAGTCACAGGAACACTAAGTAAAGAAGTTAAGAAATAAATTGGGGAAGGAAAGGCAGCACTAATTTAGTAAAAATAAGTCCCTGTAGCACCTGCTATTTATTTATTTGTCCCCTCTTTTAAATTGAGGTATAATTTATATGCTATGAAAACCATAGATCGTAAGTGTATAGTTTGATGAATTTTTATAAATATAAACATTCATGTAACTTATATCCCTATTAAGGTATAGAACATTTCTATCATCCCCCAAAACACCTTCCCAGTCAATTCTACCATCTAGAGGCAATCATTATTCTGACTTCTATCCCTATACATTGGTTTCACCCATTCTACAACTTCATATAAATATAATCCTATAGGGTGTACTCTTTTGTGTCCAAATTCTTTTACTCAGCATATTAGTGAGATTCATCCAAGTTTTTGCATGTATCAGTGGTTTCTTTTTATCACTGAGTAGTATTTTATTGTATGAATATATTATAATT
This sequence comes from Cheirogaleus medius, assembly GCA_008086735.1. Lineage (NCBI taxonomy): Eukaryota > Metazoa > Chordata > Mammalia > Primates > Cheirogaleidae > Cheirogaleus > Cheirogaleus medius. The sequence goes on from VBSM01001562.1 coordinate 56,983,905, forward strand.
TGTTTATTGTTTTATTGATAGCCATCTGCGTTGTTTTCTGGAGAATGTGAATACATGTGTTGTGAACATTCTTGTATTCTTTCTTTGGGGAAATTTGTCTTTCTTTCTCTTGTAGAATGCTATGCTTTGAATATGTCCCCACCAAAATTTAGGTGTTGCCAGTGTGATAGTGTTAAGAGGTGGGGCCTTTAAAGAGGTGATTAGGCCATGAGGTCTCCTCCCTCATGAATGGGATTAAGGTCCTTTTATAATAAAAGAGGCTTCATGCAGCTCAACACACCTGCACTTTCACCTTCTGCCATGTGAAGGCACAGCGTTCTTCCTGTCTGGAGGATGAAGCCCTCACCAGGCAGCGGAACCTGCTGGTGCCTTGATCTTGGACTTCTCAGCCTCCAGAACTGTGAGAAATAAATTTCCAGCTTCAGGTATTTTGTTATGCCAGCACAAAATGAACTAGGACAGAAATTGGTACCAGAAAAGTGGAGGTGTTGCTACAACAAATACCTAAAAATGAGGAAGTGGTTTGCAACTGGGTAATGAATTGAAGCTGGGAGAGTTTTGAAGTGAACGCTGGAAAAAGAATTCCATTCATGCTGTGAATGGACCATGAAGGGCGATTCTGGTGAGGACTTGGAAGCAGAGGAGAGGTGTAGGGAAGGCCTTGGTATTCTTAGCGATTACCTAAGTGGTCGAGCCAGAATGCTCATAGAAATATAGACAGAAATGACTATTTTGCTGAGGTCTCAGATGGAAGGGAGGAAAAGGTATTGGAAACTGGAGGAAAGGCCATCCTTGTTATAACCTGGCAAACAACTTGGCTGAATTATGCCCATGTTGTAGGACTTTGTGGAAGGCAGAACTTAAGAGCAATGAACTAGGATATTTGGTAGAAGAAATATGTAAGCAGCAAAGTGTTCCAGGTTCTGCATGGCTTCTCTTAACTGCTTATAGCAAATGTGAAAAAAGAGAAATGATTTAAAGATGGAATTTATAATCACAAAGGGAAGTAGAACATAAAAACTTGAAAAATTCTCAGCCAGGTCAGGCAAAGAAAAGAATGTGTTTAGGAGAGAAAACCACAAGTGTGGTCAAGAAACCATTTGATAAGGAGATCAGTATGGCCAGAGGAAGCCAAGTGCTATTCATCAAGGCAAGGGGAGAATGACCCCAATGGCATTTTAGAGATCTTTGAGGCTGCCATGCCTATCACAGGCTCAGAGTGCCAGGGACTTGAGGGCATAATGGTTTTGAGGGAGGGGTGCAGGGCACCCATTGTACCTTGAGGCTCATTGCTTAGGGCCACTGTAGGTTTCTGGTCCCTGCATTCTGCCGTAGTGCTCCTTGGCAGTCCCAGCTGTGGCTCAGATGGCCCCATGTGTGACTCTGGCTGCTGCACTGGGAGGCACAAGCAATGAGCCTTGGCAGTGTCTATGTTGTGCTAATTCTATAGATGTGTAGACTGCAAGAGCTTTGGAAGCATAGCTTCCTACACCTAGATTTTAAAGGATGGCGCAGAGAACCTTGGGGTCCAGGCAGAAACCTGTGGCAGGCAGGAGCCACCACAGAGTCCTCACTAGGTCAATGCCTAGTGGAGCAGTGAGGACAGGGGACTACTGAGCCCCCAGACATGTAGAGCTCCCAGCATGCAATGCCAGCCTGGGAGAACTGCAGACACTGTATTGTAGCCTGTGAGAGCTGATACATAGGCTGGAGCCTTAGGCACTCAACTGCCACCTCCGTGTGTATGGAAGGTGAGGCATGGAGTCAAACATTATTCTCAAACCTTAAGATTTAATGTTGTTTGCCTTATTGGGTTTTCAATTGGGTTTTCAAAAAAGAAAGTTACCTCTTTCTTCTTGCCCATTTCCCCTTTTGGAATAGAAATATCTGCCCTGTGCCTGTCCCACCATTGTATTTTGGAAGCATGTAACTTGTTCCAACACACAAGCTCACAGCTGAAGAAAAATTTGTCTCAGGATGAAACATACCTTTGAATTTCACATATATCTGATTTAAATGGTTACCTAGATGAGATTCTAAACTTTAGACTTCTGAGTTGAAGCTGGATCAAGCTAAGACTTCTGGGGCTCTTGGGATAGAATGAATGTATTTTGCATATGAGAAGGACATGAATTTTGGGGCAGAATGCTATGGTTTAAATATGGTCCCAGGTGTTGCCAATGTGATAGTATTAGGAGGTGGAGCCTTTAAGAGGTGATTAGGCCATGAGGGCTCCTTCCTCATGAGTGGGATTAAGGCTCTTATAAAAGAGACTTCTTGCAGCATTTTGCTCACTTACCCTTCCACCTCTGCTAGGTGAGGATACAGTGTTCCTTTACTCTGGTGGATACAGCCCTCACCAGACAACTGAGCTTGCCAGCACCTTGATCTTGAACTTCCTGGCCTCCAGGACCTTCTAATAAAATGCATTTGATATTTATAAGCTACCCAGTTTGGGATATTTTTGTATAGCAGCACAAATGGAGTAAAACATTATATACTGTGAAATAATTACCTCAATCAAGCTAATTAACATATCCATCACTTCACATAGTCACCATTTCTTCTGGTGGTAGAACATTTAAGATCTATTCTTTTAGGGTGGGGCTACTACCCTTGTTTTCTATCTGTGGGGGATACGTTCCAAGACCCCCCAGTGGATGCCTGAAACCATGAATAGTACCAAACACAATTGCTGTCAATGGGAACACTTTTCTGTTCCCATCTTTCACAAATGTAATGTATTTTTAATTCTAACTGAACACTTATCACACACTATGGCTGTAACTTTTGTAGTTTAAGTGCAACAGAAAAACTAGCACAAATTTCTTTATCCTTCATGATTTGATTGATAGAAGATTCATTCTTATTGTAGATCTTAGTAGACTCAGTATGATTGTTTTTCCTGTTAAGATGAGAACTTTCAACTTTTTACTTAAAGGAAGCAATTTACAGCTTCTTTTTGGCATATCTGAATTGCCAGAATCACTACTGTCATGCTTTGGGACCATTATTAAGTATAATAAGGGTCATTTGAACACAGGCACTGTGATACTGGGACAGTTGATCTGATAATGATTGGCTAGTAAGAGACTAACAGGTGGGTAAGGGCATACACTGTGGATACACTGGACAAAGGAATGATTTATATCCTGGGAGAGACAGAGCAGGAAGGCATGAGATTTCATCATGCTACTCAGAATAGCACACAATTTAAAACTTATGGATTGTTTATTTCTAGAATTTTTCATTTAACATTTTCAGACTGAAGTTGACTGTAACTGTAACCACAGAAAGTGAAACCATGGATAAGGGGGGACTACTGTATACAATACAGCATTATTATAGTCATCATGCTTTACATTAGATCTCCATAACTTATTCATCCTATCTAACTGAAACTTTGTATCTTTTGACCAACAGCTCCCCAGTCTCCCCTCTCCCCTCCAGGCTCTGGTAACCACCGTTCTACTTTCTGCTTCTGTGAGTTCAACTTTTATAGATTTCATATATAACTGAGATCAATCAATATTTGTTTTTCTGTGCCTGACTTATTTCACTTAGCATAATGTCCTCCAGATTCAACCACGTTGTCACAAATAACAGGATTTCCTTCTTTTTAAGGGATAATAATATTCCATTGTACATATAGCATATTTTCTAAATACATTCATCTGTTGATGGACACTGATTGTTTCCATATCTTGGCTATTGTGAATAAAGTTGCAATAAACATCAGAGTGCAGATACCTCCTTGAGATACTGATTTCATTTCCTCTGTACATATCCCCAGAAGTGGGATTGCTGGATTGTATGGTAGTTTTATCTTTAATTTTTTATGTACCAATTTATATTTCCACTGACAATATATAATGGTTCCCTTTTCTTCACATACTTGCCAAAATTTACCTTTTGATTTATTGATAATAGCCTTTCTAATGGGTGTGAGGTGATATCTTATTGTTTTGATTTGCATTTCCCTGATGATTAGTGATTCTGAACATTTTTTCATATACCTGTTGGCTATTTATGTTATCTTTTGTCCATTTTTAATTGGGTTATTAGTTTCCTTCCTATTGAGTTGATTTCCTTATATATTTTGGGTATTAACCCCTATCAGGTATATAGTTTGCAAATATTTTCATCCATTCTGTAGGTTGTCTCTTCACTCTGATTGTTTTCTTTGCTATGCAGAAGCTTTTTAGTTTGATGTAATCATATTTGTCTATTTTTGCTTTTTGTTGCCTGTGTTTTTTGGGTCATACCTAAAAAATTTTTGCCCAGACAAATGTCAAGAAGCTTCCCCCCATATTTTCTTCTAGTAGTTTTATAGTTTCAGATCTTTTATTTAAGTCTTTAATCCATTTTGAGTTATTTTTATAAACAATGTGAGATAAGGGTTCATGTATGTGGATATACAGTTTCCCCAACATGATTTATTAAAGAGACTGTGCTTTCTTCATTGTGTGTTCTTGGGAACTTTGTCAAAAATCAATTGGCTGTAAATGTGTGGATTTATGTCTGGGCTGTCTGTTCCATTGATTTATGTGTTTGTTTTTATGCCACCACCATACCGTTTTGATTCCTATAACTTTGCAGTATATTTTGCAATCAGATAGTGTGATGCCTCCAGCTTTGATCTTGCTTTGGCTATTTAGGGTGTTTTGGAAATTTGATAGGGATAGCATTGAATCTCATGATCATTTTGGGTAGTATGGGTATTTTATCAATATTCTTCTAATTCTTGAATGTAGGACATATTTCTATTTGTGTCTACCTCAGTTTCCTTCAATACTTTGTAGTATACAGATTTTTACCTCCTTGGTTAAATTTTTTAGGTATTTCATTTTGGCTTTTGGTGTTATTACAAATGAGATTATTTTCTTAATTTTTTCATTGTTATTAGTATATAGATACACAAGTGATTTTTGTATTTTGATTTTCATATGCTGTTGAATTTGTTCAACAATTCTGTGGTAGAGTCTTTAGGATTTTCTATATGATCATGTATTCTGCAAACAGAGCATTTGACTTCTTCCTTTCTAATTAGGATGTCATTTATATCTTTTGCCTACTTGCTCTTGCTAGGACTTTCAGTACTATATTTAAGAGGAGAGGTGAGTGTAAGCATTCTTGTCTTTTTCTTGATCTTAGAGAAAAGACTTTCAGCATTTTACCATTGAGCATGGTGTTAGCTATGGGATTTTCAAAAATGGGCTTTATTATATTCAGGTATATTTCTTTTATATCTAGTTTGTTGAGAATTTTTATCATGAAAAGATTTTGAATTTTTCAAATTTTTTGCATCTATTAAGATCATATGATTTTTATTCATTCTGTTAATGTGTCTCACATTTATTGCTTTGTGTACATTGAACCATCCTTGCACCCTAGAGATAAATCCCACTTGATCATTGTGTATGATCTTTTAAATATGCTGTTGAATTCAGTTTGCTAGTATTTTTTGAGTGTATTTATATCTATCTTGATCAGGAATATTGACCTATAATTTTATTATAGCGTCTCTGTCTTTGGTATCAGAATAATGCTGAACTTGTAAAATGAGTTTGGAAGTGTTTCTTAATTTTTTGGAAGAGTTTGAGAAAGATAAGCATTAATGCTTATTTAAATGTTTGATATAATTCACAAGTGACACCATCAGGTCCTGAACTTTTCTTTGAGAGGTTTCTTGACTGATTCAATCTCCTTACTTAATATTGGCCTGTTCAGATATTCTATCTTCTCATGATTCAGTCTTGGTAGGTTGTATATTTCTAGGAATTTATCCATTTTTTCTCAGTTATCTAGTTTGCTGGTGAATAATTGTTCATAGTAGTCTCTTATGATCCTTTGCATTTCTATGGTATTAGTTTAATGTTTCCTCTTTCATTTCTGATTTTGAGGTTTTTTTTCCTTTGGTTAGTCTAGCTAAGTGTTTGTCAATTTTATCTTTACAAAAATTCTTAATTTCATTGTTTTCTATTTTGCTAATCTCTATTTCATTTATTTCTACTCTGATTTTTATTATTTTCTCATAACCTTGGACTGAAGTTTATTCTTTTTCCAGTTCCTTGAGGATTAAAGTTCATTTGAGATCTTTCTTTTTTTTTAACTAGAAATTTATCACTATAAATTTCCCTCTTAGGACTGCTTTTGTTGTATCTTAAATTTTGGTATATCATGTTTAAATTTTGTCTCAAGATATTCCTTGATTTCCCTTTTGATTTCTTCTTTGAGCCATGGGTTGTGTGTGCTATTTAATTTCCAGGTATTTGTGACATTTCTTCCTGTTGTTATATTTTTTAGTTTTATATCTTTGTGGTTGGAAAAGGTACTTGCTACAATTACAATCTTAAGACTCATTTTGTGGCCTAACATGATTTATCCTGGAGATAGTCCATGTGCATTTGAAAAGAATGTCACCCCCCTATTTGTATATTCTTACACTAATATTATACTGTCTTGATTATTGTAGCTTTATAGTGAGCATTGAAAACAAACAGTGTAAAAAATATTCTGGGATTTTGATTGGGACTACATTAAAGCCATAGATCTATTTCAGAGAACTGGTATCTTAACAATAATGAATTTTCCAGTATATGAACATAATATCTTTCTTCATTTATTTGGGTTGTCTTTAATTTTTCTCTGCAATGTTTTATAGTTTTCAATATAGTGGTCTTACATATCTTTTTTTTTTTTTTTTGAGACAGAGTCTCACTCTGTTGCCCAGGCTAGAGTGAGTGCCGTGGCATCAGCCTAGCTCACAGCAACCTCAAACTCCTGGGCTCAAGCAATCCTTCTGCCTCAGCCTCCCGAGTAGCTGAGACTACAGGCGTGCGCCACCATGCCCGGCTAATTTTTTCTACATATTCTTTTTTAGTTGGCCAATTAATTTATTTCTATTTTTTTTTAGTAGAGACGGGGTCTCACTCTTGATCAGGCTGGTTTTGAACTGTTGACCTTGAGTGATCCGCCCGCCTCGGCCTCCCAGAGTGCTAGGATTACAGGCGTGAGCCACCGCGCCCGGCCTCTTACATATCTTTTAAATTTATTCTGAACTATTATGTTTTTGATAGTATTATATAAGTTATTTAAAAATTTTTAATTTTCCAATGCATGTTGATAATATATAGAGATACAATTGATTTTTTAAATATTGACATTATATAGAGCAACCTTGCCAAATTCACCTATTAGTTCTAGTAGGTTTTAATTTTTGTGGATTCCTAAGAATTTTCTACATACACTCATACTGTCTGCAAAGAAAGATAGTTGTACTTATTTCTCTCTAATATTTATACCTTTTTTTTTTGGTCTGGGTTAAGATGTCCAGAAGTCAAATGTTAAATAGAATTGATAAAAGCAGACATTTTTGACTTTTTTCCATTTTAGGGGGAAAGTATTTAATCTTTTACCATTATGTATGATATTAGCTGTAGGTTTGTTTGTGTTTTTTTTTTCTAGATGCTCTTTATAAGACTACATGATTTTCCCTATCTTCAAAGTTTACTGAGAGGTTTTTAAAAATATAAAATCATGAGTGGGTATTGCATTTTGTCAATTATTTATTGATGATTATGTGATTTTTCTCTTTATCCTGATCAGTTATTTATTAGCTGGTCCACTGCTGATCAACAAATCAGCAAACCAGTGTGAGAGAGATTCACTCAGCAGCAGTGTTGAGGAACTTCTGGTGAGTTCTTCTCTGTGGAAAGTAACTGAACATGGGTACCATGTGCTTCTGCACAGAAAACACTCCACCGGAGCACAAAGCCATCCCAGAGGGCTTAGTTAAGGAGTAACAGTGATAATCTACCACTAAATATTCCCCTCAGAGAAGATTTTGGTCTGGATTAATCAGTTCCAATATGCTGGCAAGTCAAAAGTCATAACTACTGAAGTCCTGTTCATGTCTCCCGATCAGAAATGGGGCTAATCTCAGAGTATGAAGAAATGTCAGAAATGTTAGGAGATGTAGACACTGTGATCCCTAAGTGTAGATCCTTGAACTGGCTTATCTGGAATTACTAGCAATCTTTGTTAAAATGTTAATATATAGTTCTTGGCTCCATCTCAGGCCTTCTCGGTCAGGGTGGGCTCTGGGAATCGGCATTGTACGTCAGCACCCCTGGTGATTCTGATGCACGCTTTGATTTAGAAATCAGTGGGGGTAGAAGAAGCACCAGACTGGGCATTGAATGCCCCAGAGTGGTCCCACTTCATTTGCTAAGTCAGTTCCTCCCTCTGGTTCTCAGTGTCCCCATCTGTACAATGAGGGAGTCATACAGTTGGCAGCTGAAGCCGGTCTGGGTTTGAGGTATTTGGTTTTATCATCTGCACTGAGATTCTCCAAGTTGGCAGAGTGAAGACGGGTTGGCATGTGTGGGACCAGCTAACTTACACGTTTCCCCGGACACCATATCCGCCAATCATGTCAAGGCAAGAGAACTGAAAACAGAAACTGCAGCTCCGGCATGGGAGTAATCTCTGAAGGACCCGACAGAACAGCCGTTGGCTAGAAGTTGTCGAGGAGCAGCTGGTTGGGTCTATGAGCTTCTTGCAGCTGTTTGTGATATGTCAAATGAATTTTTGTTTTTATGTGTTAATGTACTCTGAGCTATTTTATAGTGTGTTTGACATTTTACAATATAATAAAGTGTGTACATGCCTAATTAAAACAGATGTGAATTTGATAAAATAATTACTGGATATGCTGGAGAAAAATGGCTAATTATATATACAGCATAAACACCTAAACATATGCTATAAATATATGCTTGAAAAGTACTGGAAAGTAGGTATAATTGGCTGTATTCTTTTCCTGCCCAGACTTACAGTCATTCCTTAGATTTTCCTGGCCTTGGGATCCACTGGATTAGAATTTTCTGCCTTATTTTTTACACACCCACTGGCCCCCACCAATCTCATCCTTTTCCCCTCTCCTGGAATGAAGATGAGGAAACATTCTCTCTCCACTGGAAAGAGGCAGAGTTAATACAAACATAAAGAATGTCAATTAACTTGTTACTATGTGCCAGGCATGGTGCTAGATGCTTATATTATCTCATTTAATTTTCACACTAGCCCCACGAGGTAGCTGTTATTATTCTTTCTCTTTTACAGATGGGGAAACTGAGGCTCAGAGAAGTTGATAACTTGCCCAAGATCTCAAAACTGGGAAATGCAAGATCTAAGATTCAAATTGAAGTTTGACTGCAGAACCTATTCTTTTTATGCACTACCCTATACTGCTTTTCTGAGAACATCTTTCTGCCCAACCACTGCTGTGCTCTCAGATGGCAGCATTCGTCTCAAATGTCTTTGCCACCACTGTATACATTTCAGAATATCCCAGACCAGACCTCTTCAGCTGAAAGTCTCTATGCCCTGTGTCTCAAGTGAGTAGAAAAGTCTTCTCTAGGTCCCCACAGACCCTGGGGGTTGCTGGCATGTGTGGGCCAGGCTCTGGGAGGCTCAGCTGGGTGAATGAGTTGGTGTTAGACTTTCAAAGGCAGAGTTGGACGTTCATAACTGCTAGAGGTGGTGGGGTAAAAAGTGATTTGGAGGCAAGAAATACAGAAAACATTGAGCCCTTTAAATACCAAACAAGGGTTTGCTTTCTCAAGATGTATCAAGTGGACTTGGCCTTTCTGTAAATAATCCAGCTTGGAGCACGCAGAAGACTGAAACAAGTAGTTAATTAGATCTTGCTCATGGCAAGCAGCTACAATCAATCTGTTTTCTGACAGTTTGAGAAATGGGTGACCCTGGTTCTCTATGACCACATGATTCCACAAGGATCCTGAAAACACTTCATATAGTACTGATTCAGGAAGTGCCTAAGGTCACCACAGGAGTTTCGAATGTCAGTGAGTATAGATTGTATGGTTAAAGGCATGGGCTCTTCCAGCCACTTGCTATGTGACCTCTGGCCAGGGTTTAAACATGCCTCAGTTTCAACTGTAACATAGGACTAACAAGCGTAACCGGCTCATAGGATTGTTGGGAGGTTTAAATGAAATAATCTATGAATGGCACTCGGCACAATACTTGGCAACAGTGAGCTTACGACAAGTGTTACCTTACTATTATTCTTGGTTTGGTAATTCATAGCTATTTATTTTGGAAAGTAAAGAGAAGGTGCATTAAATCAATTTTAGACCACCAGATTATAATCTTGGGTAAGCCACACCTACTATCTCTTGGCCATAGTGTTTTCATCTGTAAAACAAGATGATTGGATTCTAGGACCTTTTAGGCCACTCTGGCTCTAAGAATCTGTGACTCTAGGTTACACATTCCCTACTTCGTTTGGCCTTCTCACTTCCTTTCTAAGCTTATGGGAACCGTGTGTCGTTAGACCGAGCCCACGTAGAGGGGAGGACTCATGTATGCTGTAACAGGAAATGCTGTAAGGACTGCAAAGGAGCAGTCTTTTTGGAAATGCCATGTTCTGAGCTGTTTTTCTTTTTCTCCTTTAAATGCTTTTTACTCAGTAGTTCCATTTGGCAGTCAGCGAGAGTGGAGTTGGGGGACCCCCAGAAACCTCCCCTGGGCTTCTGTGGTGAGTAAAGTCTGGCCAAGCAGAGAAGGCCTGAGGTCTGTGAACCTCCAGGGTTTGGAAGGCTTTGCTGGTTCATTCAACTGGCCCATCAGCCAGTGTTTACTGGCGGCAAGTTGATGTAAGAGCTGTTCCAAAGTGGCATGATCACAGCCCTGCTCTGGGAGGGGGAGGAGGTGAGGGGGAAGGTGGAGTTGGCACATATGGCTGAAGAATTCTAAGGCTTTGGCCCATCCTTGTCATGCCCCAGGCTGTAACCCTTCTTGGACTCTGTATCTGCAGCTCTCTGGTGTGGCGTGAGCCTGGTGCATGGAGATGGGGGGGAGGAGAGTTCTCCCCACCCATCCTGTGCCCACAGGTGGACTTATTGTTAACAGGAATAACCATGCTTTGGACCTACACACATTTAAAAAATGATATTGGGAAAGCATTACTAATACACGGTTTAAATAATTACCATGTGTGGTGATTTTTTTTTAAAGGCAAAATCAGTGCCTCTGCTTATTAAGATGATGCTCTGAGCTGCAGGAATGCTATTTTCAGATTCCCTCATTCCTCTGCTGCTCATTGCATCGTGAATTTGGCTTCAAGCACACCAAGCCTCTTAGTTACAACAGGGCACTGGGGGAGAGAGGAGGGGCAACTATTTCAGAGTTAAAAGATCTCAGGGCTGGATATGGAGATGGATTGTGGCAAAAGACTTCCGTAAGAAAATACGGGGAGGCAAGCCATAATTGTGTTTATCAATCTTTCTGAGTTTTGCAACTGATTGGATGACTTTGATTTCCACAAAAGGGCTGATTGAGGGATGTCAGGCAAAATGTCTTTGGGGGCTCAATCCTCCTTGGAGTAATTAACACATGAGCGAAAATACCACAGTGCTCTCATCTGATACCCTGTCTCTGTTTCTTTGGCCAAATCTCAGGCATTTAAACTTATGTTTGGATTTAAAATGGCATGTCTTACGTTGGAAAATATGCTTGTCAAAGAAATAAGTCAAGCGTTGCATATTTACAAAAACGGAATAGTCCCCTTATCCTAAAGATGGAAACAAAAATTCAGACTGATATAGATGCAGTTACCAACACCCAGGGCTTATAAAAAAGAATGGATCCATCTAAGGTCCCTGAAAGACTCATTCATTGCATCATGGTCATTCTTCCACACCTGCAGAGTCAAATGCAAGCAAGCCAACTGAATTTGTAATCTCCAACCAGGTACAAGAACAGATTAAGTTTATGGAAGGATGATGCAAATTAATGGATGTCAGCTGTAAATGGGTTTTTGCCTCATGTCTTTTTTTTTCTTTTCTTCTTTTCCAGCGAGAAAATGTTACTATATAAATTATGTCTGAAGAAACTTTCTGGTATTGGAAAAAAAACACAACAATTTATTGAGCTTGAGTCTTCAGCTTAAAGGTTGGAGAATAACATTTATAGTATGCAGTTGGAGTGAAGGTGGAAAATTGGGAGGAGAGACTCAGGGTCTATGTGAATTTCTAGTGGAGAATTTGGAAGTGTTATAGAGACAAGTTCCCTAGGATTTTTTTCAAGATTGTTAGTGATGGAGAGGATAATTGTGTAGATTGATTTTATTCTTTCTTAAGTAAAGAGGTGACATTTTTTGATGTCCTGAATATGAGTAATTTACTGTACTTTAAGTAGATGGAAAGCTACATCTCACATAAAAAAAAAAACCTTGACAAATGATTAGGAGTTGAACACATTTTCTACCAAAACAACATTCTCTCTCATAAAAAAAAAAATCCGTGGTGGGTGTTTTGAATCCCACCTAAAATAAGATGAAGAGAAAATTGAATACTATAAGAGACTAACGACATGTGTGGCGTAGTTTAACATTTGGTTCTTTTGAGAGGCAAATTTAGTGTTCTGAAACCTTCAAATCTCATATGGCCATCTGATAGCTAGTGATGTGCTATATGGGGGTGTCTAGTTAAGACTGTTAGAGAAGGAACTGCTGCACCATTTCCAGATCTTTCTATTTGTGAGATGAGAGTGTTTTTTTCTTTCTCTCTCTCCTCAGAAAGAAAAGACAGATAATTAATCTGGCCTTTAACTATGCAATTTTAGTTTTGAAATATTTTTCTAAAGTATGGATCTTTTTTAGGTGTGTAACTTTTTCCAGGTGTGGTGTTATATTGGGACAGTCATTCTAGACTCTGCATAGCTCTGGATGTACAGGTGGGTGGCTATGTCCAGGGAGAAAATGTTTGACCCTTCTGATGCTGTTCTTAATAATATACTGTGCAAAAGCTAGTGATGAGAATTAATCTATCACATGAAGAACGTATTCCATGACATTAGTCATTATGGAAATTCAATTTAAAATTGCTCAGTGAAAAAGCACCCACCAGATTGGCTACAATGAAAAAGACTGACCATACCAAGTATTGATGAACAACCAGAATCCTCATACACTGCTGATGGGAATGCAAAATATTACAACCACTTTGGAAAAAATTTGGTAATTTCTTATAAAGTCAAATATATGCTTACCATGAACCAACCCAGTGATTACACTGCCAAAAATTTACCCAAGAAAACATAAAATGTATAACCATACAAAGACTTTTGCTTGCATATATGTAGTCATTTTAATCATACTGTTTACAGCTAAAAACAACCCAAATGCCCATCACCTGTGGTGAGCCCTTTCTGTAGGAGAGTCATTCTGATTAGTGAGAGGGTGAAGTGGAGGTATTTTCACTCTGTATATATTCTTAGAACTTTATGGTTGGTTTTCAATATGATTATATAATCCCCATGCAAATGCCATCTGCTGTGTTTGGCACTTATAAAATATTTGAGATATTTTATTCATTTTGCTTGAAAAACAGATTTTGAGAAATCAGATCTCCCCCTTCCTGAGAACACAACTCTGTAGAGGGTGTGTGTGAGTCCTTTCATGCATGATGATGATTTCTATTTTTATCTATGGCTTGGGCTATAAACTTGGTTTAAAATTTTTAAGTTTTTGTTTGCCATTTTGGAACCATAAATTTTAAGATCAACTTTAAGATTTCCCTACTTTTTGTTTTCTCTTGAGTGTGAATTTTTTACTGTTCTTTTTAAAGGTAGTTTGTACTTTTAGAATGACATAATGAAGTCTAACTTCCAGATTTGGGTGATTAAAATCTAAAAGAAAAAGAGAAGAAAAAAGGCCAAAACCTACGATCATTTGGATAAAGAGGAAACTAATTTTCTCTAACATAGTTGGTCTCTGATTAATAAGCCCTTAACTTAAAAATAACCTATACATGTAAGTTACTGATCTAATCATTCAAACAGTTGCTGCTAGTCCCCTAGCTCGGTCCTAGTTTCTTCCTAAAGTCTTCTAAGAGGAGAAATAAACCATTACAACAAATCCTTTGACTAGTCTATTCTGGAGAACCTGCAGTTTCAGAAGGAGAGGGAGAAATGAAAAACTGTAACATATTAGGGAATGAGACCCAGGGAAGCTGCCAGGCCTGGCTGATCTCCCCATGTGGTGGATTTCTCAAATAAAAACAGTGATTTTTTCTATATTTTCCAGAAACTTTTGTATTTCACTTTCTCTCCTACTGGTTGTAATTTTATCAATCAGTAGGAGATAAAATTAATATGATTTTATCAATCTTATTAATCAGGGCAATTATAAATTCTAATGAGTCACAAGCGTTCTACTTAAAACTTTTAAATAACATTGGCTGACAACTTCTGAACTCTCCCAATCAGAGATTAGTGTAAACTAGTGCAGTGAGCTTGCCTTTGACTTAATTCCCACTCTTGGCTGATGGGAGTTTTCTAAAAATCTCAACATTTTTCATGAAAATTTCCAAATATACAGAAAAGTTGAAAGAATTATGCAGTGAACAGCCATGGATTTGTCCACGAGTTTCCTGTTGCTCCTGTAACAAATCACCACAAATTTGGTGGCTTAAAAGAACACAAATGTATTATCTTAGGATTCTGGTGGTCAGAGGTCCAAAGTCTTATGAGGCCCAAATCAAGGTGCTAGCAAGGTATGTTACTTCCAGAAGTTCTTGGGGAGACTCTATTCCTTGCCTCTTCCAGTTTCTAGAAGATGCGCTTATTACTTGGCTCCTGGCCACATCACTACCTGTAGGCTTCTTGGTCAAGTCACCTTTTCTGCCTCTGGCCTTCAGTTCTCTTTTTAAAGGAACATTCTGTTCTAAAGTTTTGTGCCTCTATTTCTCTGTTTATGGTGCAACGAACTACACCATTTTCAGCTCAGTTAGGTTTTCCTTGTGTTACTAATAGTGAAGTACAGAGCAATCAGTTGAGTTAGGGAGGGTCCACACTGTTATTTTAGCCACCCCAAATCACCCCAGACTCTCAGCACACAATCGGCCCATCTGCCACAATGACAGAAAATTGATTAGAGAAAGACCATTTAGGTAGGATGAAGAGATGTGGTCTTGAGACATTCTTCTAGGAAGAAATGACTTAAATTTTGCAACTGGAAAATTGGGAGATGGAAGCAGCTTAAAATTTCTTTATCATTTTTATTATTATGTTAGAAGGCAGACTTTGAAAACTGATTATTTCTACCCAGAACACTTATTTTCTTAAATCTTCTTACACACTTTGGAATACACATTGAACACAGATTCAGTATACTGTTCAAAAAAAATTAGCTCTGAAACACACCTAAGTCACAAAACAGCTACATTAAGAGTTTAATGTTCACAGTACTAAAAGGTTATTTGTTTTATAAAAGGGTTCTCTGAAGTGTTTCCTAAAAATACCAAATTCCCTTAGTGCCTTTAAAATGAGAATCGCTTTACAAAAATCCTATTTAACAGAACATTTTGGGAACATACAAGGTGTGATTGTAAAAGATTATGGCTGATTTTAAGAAAAATTCCAGAACTTATAAATTCAAAGGAGCGGTGTTCCCTTCAGAGTAATCACTGTGTGGGCTTTTACACTTACCTCATCCAGGACGAGGATGGCAGTGTCTCCTGCACCGTGGTGCCGGGAGGCTTACGGGAGATAACTAAGAAAAGTACACAGGTGAAATAAGTGTTCAAGAAATAGGTTTTGTCTCCAATTCCAAGAAGGCTACAATCACTCAAATCATTCATCATTATAACAGCAATGTGAAAATTGTCCTTAAAGCCTCAGTGATGGTTTATCTTTGGTCTGTGAGATGAATTTGGAGTCAACCATGGACAGTCAGGTGGCTGATGGACTCCCTGTGCATGTGTGTGTGTGTGTGTGTGTGTATACATGTGCACAGTGTAATGCGTTTACTTATTTTTATGAGCTCCTTAAGTTACTGACCTTGTAGGACTAATATGTGTATATATTAATATGTTTGTATGTATATGTACATATATGTAATATATAACATAAATATATATTTAATTTGTCAGGGTGGTGGGGTAAAGATAAAACAAGTGCTGTGTGTCTATAGGAGGGGATATAAACTCAAGTGCCTACAGCAGTGGATCTCAATCTATGCTGAATATTCAATCACTCGGTGAACTTTAACAAATCCCCATCTTCAGTCACATTCTATACCAATTAAGTTGGAATCTACAGGAGGAGACATTTTTAAAGCTCCCCAAGTGATACCAAGGTGAATCCCTGGGCTGGTGGTCCCCGGGGCTGGATGCACATTAGAATCACCTGGGGAGTTCTGCAAACTTACTAGCACTTGGGCCCCACCCATCGGAGTCTCTGATTCAATTGATCTGGGGTAGAGCCTGGGTTTGGGGTATTTTTGAAAGCTCTCCAGTTGATTCCAGTGTGTAGCCAAGCCTGGGGACCAGTGGCCTCAGGAACCTGACTGGGAAGGGAGAAAGGAGAAGAGGGTGTCGCCGGTGGCCGCGAAATATGGGAGAGCCTCTTCTCTGCCTAAAGGGGGTAGCTTTTGTGCAGAACCCTGTGGGACTGTGGGCTCAATGTCACCAGCCCTTCTATTTTTCAGATGACACTGGAAGTCTGGATATTTATGTAGAAACTTCTAATTTTTTATTGTGATAAAATGTAGATAACATAAAATTTACCATTTCAACTATCTTTAAGTGTACCCGTACCCATTAAACAATGATTCTCTGTTCTCTCCTCTCTCCAGCCCCTGATAACCACCATTCTACTTTCTGTTTATATTAATTTGACCATTATATATACATAATGTAAGTGGAATCATACAATAGTTGTCATTTTGTGACTGTCTTATTTCATTTAAGCATGATATCTTCAAGGTTCATCTATATTGTAGCCTGTGTCAGAATTTCCTTCCTTTTTATGACTGAATAATATTCCACTGTATGTATAATACCACATTTGGTTTATCCATTTATCTGTTGATGGACACATGGGTTTTGCTCTACCTTTTGGCTATTGTGAATAATGCTGCTATAAAAATGGGTGCACAAATAACTGTTCCAGTGGCCTTCTTTCAATTCTTTTGGGTGTATACCCAGATGTGGAATTGCTGGAACATATGGTAATTCCACAATTAGGAATCACCATACTGAATTTCCTAATTTTTAAATGTTTGCAACTAATTCTAATTTAAAACAACAACCACCACCAGCAACACAGCACTTCTGCTGGACTGGCCTTGTGATCTCAAGACTCTGGTGTAATGTCACTCCTTTTATTGAAAAGTTCTTAAGTTCATAGGTTGCTTCTCTCTGGGCCTCAGTTTCCTCATCTGCAAAATGAGATTGGATTGAATCATCCCTGGTTCTGTTTTGTTCAGTCTACGATGTTAATATGATTCTAAATTGATTGTAGGTCTTATTCTTGCTAGTGGAGGTTGAGCCTCAAGACCAGCATTTGGTATTCTGGGGCTCGAGTCCCCAAAGCCCTCACGTTCCTGGCTGTCTAGATAAGATAGAGGAATCAGACCAGACGCATTGTTTGGGTTTAATCTGACACAAGGAGAGTCTACATCAGCCAAGATAAAACCTGCCTGTGCTAGCCATAGAGCAGTCGGCATGCCCTTTTAAGGAAAGAATAATCTATTTTCCAGTCCCAACAAATTTCAACCACATTTGAACAGAAAAGATCACATTTCCAAGCTGTAGGTAAAAGATTGTTGAGGTAGAAACATGATTCTTTGTATGTGTGTGACAATCTCTTAGCAGGAGCTCTTTGTTGGTTTTTAGAGGAAGACATAGGTCCCGGCTTTTGAAAGTTTGTTTGCTTATTTTTATGAGCCCCTTAAATTACTAATCTCCTAGGACTAAAGCACATAGCAGACAGCTGCTCCCAGAATCCTTTAGGTCCTCCCAACTCCCGGGCAGAGTTTGCCTCTCTGTGCTTTTGTACCTACAGGACTTCAGTTTGTGCCTTAATGCTATTTAAACAGGTATAACAGCGTCTACAAACTCCTGTTCTTCTCTTCCTTCCTACTTTTGATTCTGATTTTTTTTCCATAAAATCCTCACCAAAAGGAAACCGATTTTTTACACGTTTTAAGAAATGCATCCGCCGTTTATTTAGTATGTCGGGGTTTTATGCCATTCATGATTCATGCCAACAAATGTTTTTGGTTTCTGTTGATTAGAGAGGAGATGATCCCAGGGTGGAGAAGGCATGGGATGTGAGGCCAGGCAGATCTGGTCTACCTATTAGCTCTGACATTTACTTGCTCTGCAACTTTGGACAAATGGGGCTTTGTTCTGGCATTTATAAAATGGGCACTATCATCTAGGGTTGTAATGAATATTAAATTAAAAATGTATCCATAGTACTGGGGGAGGGATGTGGCACATAAGAATTATTCAATAATGGAAGCCATTATTAATAATCTTTAATCCTTTTCTAGGCTGGGAACTGGGAGACTTGGGTTCATTCTGTTACGAATTAGCTGTGATCTTAGGCAAGTGAGAAACTTGCTGGGGGTCGTGTTCTACATCATCTATTTAATAAGCATATATTAGTTGCCTACCAGTAGGCAGGTCCTATGATAGGAGCTGAGAATAGAAAGATGGATGGGACATACCCAGCTCTAAGGAACTCCCCCAAGGTTTTGGATAGAAGTTAGAAAGGCTGGATGAAACTTTAGGTGAGAGCATCAGGAACCAGCAGAATTGAGATGCATTAACATTCGCCTCCACTTATGACAATTTTAGGTAGAGGCAGCTATGGGGCTTTGAGCTCTTGTGGTTAACACTAACTAATTGGCATCACTTTCTGTGTGCAGAGTGCTTCCCTAACCCCTGTAGTGAGGCAGAGGACCCCTCCCTGGGCATCAAGGTGGAAAATAAGGTTTTGAACACACTTATATATAAACTTCTTGTTGACTGACTCTGATAAGAAAACCATAGTAAGCCCCCAATGCCTTGTTATTTGCTTTGCAGCAACTTTGCCACCAAGAGTGACCGGCAGGGTGTCTGTGTTTCATTTCAACTCCTGGTTGAAAGAGAATCACTCTTTGTTAATCGTTGTATTGTAATTGTGAAACAACATGTTTGAGGAAAAATTTCAAGGCAGAGCTAGCCTTGAGATCTAGTTCTCTTGTTTTTTAATTTGGAATGAAGGAAATTCTCTCATCTGAATTCCCCTATAGCCTGCAGGCATTGGCATTCCAAGCAGCTTGCACACAAGAAAACAGATCATATTTAAAAGAGGTCTTCTTTCTCTCACTCCCTCTACCTCTGTACCATTCAAGGGAATGTGAAAACGGGGAATCTTCCTTTTTTTTAACTGCCTTAAAAAATAACATCAAAACATCAATCTCTGCCATTTCCCAGTGCCTTGGGGAATTGGCACATGTCTTCAATGCTAAAAGATGTTCTCTTCATGTTACTTTGCATTGCAAATGAGCTCCGTTCTTGGAAGGCCTGGCAGAGCAGGAGTGGCACCTTCTCCATTCAGTTTCCTCCTCCTCAGAGGGGTATTGGGGTTTACTGAGCCCAGAGTGGCTGGTGAATAGGATACTGGCGGCAGGAATGTGGTGGCTTTGACTCCCTGGTCCATCCTGAGACCACTGCTCACCACACCTGCCGGAAGAAAGGATTCAGAACCAGCATGGGGATAGAGACTACGCCCCCTAGGTGTAGGCATGGAAACTACAAGGCAGGAAAGTTTCCTGACAGAGTGAAAGGGAGAAACTCAACTTTGAAAGCATCTGTAGTGGTTGGAACACCAAAGAAACACATTTGTTTCTTGCATCATTTTCAAGTTCCCCATGGCCATTCCTCCATGGGAGCCTCTTCCGAATTCCCGCTGCCTGTTCCTCCCACCCCTGGTCTTAGGAATTTTCCCCTTCCAAGCCCTGGGACACTTGTGCATCCTTTGAAGGATGGACCCCCACCATGGGAGGAGTAGCTGGGCCCTAGCGCCCTGGTGAGGAGCGGGACTGGGGCCCTGAAGTTGGGGTAATGGATCCCTTAGGCAGCCCCCAGTCTTCCGCTGCCTTTGTACACATCTCCACACATCTTGCTTTCCCATTACTTCCTTTAACATTTTTCCCCTTAGAGTCCTAGCAACTGTCACGTCTATGTATTAACCTAAGAAAAATGTTGGAAAAGCACCACTCTCGCAGCCTGTGCTCCAGCTCTCCTGCTTCCTCCCAGCCCTGCCTCTGCTTCCTCTGCCTTATGTTACAGTCATTAGTTGCCTGTCCATTTCCCCACCGGGCTGGCTTAGCTGCCTCTGCGCATGCCCCTATCCTTCCGGGTGCTGTGGTCCTGTCTGTCTCCCCACTGGACTTGAGCAGAGGAGCTGTGCCTTCCCGCTGCGTAGTCCCGGCACCCCCGGCGCAGATAGCGTGCACCTAGTAGGCATTCAGGAAACGCTGGCTGCACTGGTTCCACATATGGTTCGCGTTTTCTAGGAATGTCTGTTAGTTCTGATTATCTGCCAGCCAAGTGCACTCTTGGGTAGAGAAAGGGAAATGGACTAAAAGATGTGGTTCAGGGAGTAGTCAATAGCCTGCTCATAATTACTGGTGGGAATGGAATAAGCATAAACTTTCTTGCATAACTAATCAATATCTTAATATATCTCCATTAGTGAGGGTGTATTTTATGTTATTGATATTAAATATCTACCTATTGTGTCAGAAAGGTTTCAGGGTAATTGTTATTGATGGTTAAAACCTTGTCGGCTGCTGAGTGTAGATTTTTTTTTTAAATGGATGATGATTGGCTGAGATTTATTTTTCCTGTATTGCTATAAGCCAGATTCTCCATTAAGCTATAAAATATTATGATACACTTGAAGCAATGTAATGTGATCCAAACACACAGTTATAACTCATTTCATTATTAGTCACATGTGCCAAGACATTAGCATAGCAGTTAACTAGTACTGGGATAAGCATGGTGCTCAGGAATATTTTTTAACAACCCAATTGCATTAGTGCCAGTTATAGTTTAATTATCCGATGGTTATAATCACACACTGAATGATAATTGGACACTAGAATGACTGCTGACATGGATTTTTGAGGCAGAATCTCTGTTTTAGTTCTAAATACAAAAAAATAAAAAATAAAAACAAAAACAAAAAAATCCAATCTAGAGGACAGTGTGCTGTCTACCATCATTTGGTAGATTTCAGTTTGTTAGATGAGGCTCCAGCTTAACCACTTAACTGTCCTCTGTGGCTGGTAGTGCCTGAGTTGTAGTTATTTAGAGACAAACTTCTAGAATGGCCCGAGTCTTCTGTATTATGCTCGTATTTCTCTGTATAATCCTGGGGGTATGAAACCACCCCACCCAGGTTGCCGTTTATACCCAAATACATTTCAGAAATCCAGTCTGTCTGATCTGTCCTGCAGATTTTTGCTGTAGGCACTTGCCACTTCTCCCATGGAATACTGCTGTGATAGACTGCATGAATGGCCCCCACACTTCACCCTCCCTTTGGCCACATCCTTTGCAACCTGTCTTTGCAGTTCCTGCCGCTAAAGAGGAGTGATGTTTCCATGCCCTTGGACTTTGGTTTTGGCCATGTGATTTGCATTGGATTGTTGGATGTCACATGACCTGCCCTTCCCTTTCCTGACTTTTTCCACCTTGTATTCCAGTTGTGCTAAATTCTGTGCATCCCTAGAATGCAGCATACACTCTTGCTTTAGATATTCCCTAGTTCTGCAACAGTTGCTCATGCATAACCACATCTACCATATCCATCTCTTTCAGGGCAACACTGTCGCATTCTTCAGTCACTATTCAGCCAAGAATCATCTTCTCCAAGAAACTCCCTGTCCCATCTCCTCCCATGTTCCCCACTATGCTTCAGGGCCACCCTCTGTGGCTGTACTTGATGCCTTGTCTTACAACTACTGGCTTCTTATGAATTCCTGAAGGACAGGGACATATTCTTCCCTGACTCCTAGTGCCCAGCACACAGTAGAGACAAGCCAACCAACTTCATCCCTTTTTCCTTTGGTTTCACCTGCCTCATTCCTAAACAGAATTTGAGTCATGCTAAATAAATTGAAAAGCATAGGATTAAGTAGATGAAATAATTGGGAGAGAAAAGAAATAAAGGAATGAAGAGATGAAACCAAAATTTAGATTGGAACCCCCAAATGCCAGGAAGTCCTGCACAGTTGTTATATTTATGCCTCTAATTGAGCACTAAGCCTCCAAGTAGCCAAAACAAAGAGAGATATAGGAATAATGTTCACAGTTCAGATATTTCACAAAAGATGTATAAATGGCCGATAAGCATATTGAAAGATGCTCAACATCATTACTTATGAAGGAAATTTGAATTAAAATAATAAAATATCACATACCCACTAGATTGGTTTAAATTAAAAAGACTGATGATACCAAGTGCTAATAGGATAGAAAGCAACTGGAACTGTGATGCATTGCTGGTAACAGAATCAAAAACCTTGACAGATTTTGTATGAAGTTAAACGTACACCTATCCTATGACCCAGAAATTCCATGAAATATTTAGCCAAGATACTTATTCATGACTTGTACTCAAAAGATTTGTACATGAATGATGGCACCAGCTTTATTCATAATAGCTAAGAACTGGAAGCAACTTAATTGATAAAGAGTGAATAGGTAAACAAATTGTGGTATATTTATACAATGGAATATTACTCAACAATAAAAATGAACAAATTGCTGATGCATGCAACAACATGGATATATTTCACATATATTATTTGAGAGAGAGAAGCCAGATAAATAGGATATAATAGTTCATTGACATAAAGTTATAGAATAGGTAAATTTAATCTGTAATGAGAGAAATCAGATCAGTGGTTGTCTGGGATGGGTATAGGGTGTGGGAAATTTATTGCAAGAAGTCATGAGAGAATCTTTTGGGTGCAAAGGTGATATTCTAAATTAGGGGTCAGCAAACTTTCTGTAAGGGGTCAGAGAGTAAATATCTTAGGCTTTTGTCATCTAAATCTCAACAGGCAATGGTGGTTACCTGGGTATATCCATCTGCAACGCTCATAAAACTACACTCTATATCTTTGTGTTTATTTTATACTTAATTTTAAGTATAATATAAACTATATTCATGATTCACAGTTTCTATAAGATAAAAATATGTATCTGTCAATCAGTTGAAACCTAGATTTTCAGGATAGAATTTTTCTTTCTCAAGGTTTAAATAAGATGAGAGTTAGGTGGTTACTATGGGGCCGCTAGTGGGCTGGCTCTTGCCTGCAGATAGTTTTCGCTTGGCCTACAGAGTGTTAAAAATATATTATTTGAATTTGAGTAGCCCTTCATGCAGCCTTCTTAAATTCCACAGACTTCATCAGTCCCTATTATCTTAATTGGGCTCCTTTTCATCCTTTTACTGTCAACCTCTCACTGTTCTTATATTTATGTCATTTCTTCTAGAAGCAGTATACATATCTTGGGAACTTTTACTCATATTTATACATTTTTATTGTATATTTTTTAGCACCTTTAAATCATTTGGGGAGCAGAATGTGAGGGTAGGGACCTTGTCTGTTTTGCTCACCACTGTTGTTCCAGAGCCTGGTACAGAGTCTGCACATAGTAGGAGCTGAGTGAATACTGGCAGATACATGAACAAGTACATAGATAAGTGTTTTTCAGACAATCCTTGTGATGGTCATTCCTCACAAAGGAGTTTTGGTAAGAACTGAAAAGCAGTGAGTCTGAGAGGCTAATGTCTGGCAGGAAACTAGAGTGATAAAATCAGTAGTTGTACAGATAATCGCGTAGATAATAGCATGTGATCTAGACCTGCACTGTTCAGTATGGTTCACATGTGGCTATTTAAACATAAATTAATTAAAATAAAATAGAATTCCTCAATTGCACCAGGCACATTTCAAGTGCTCAACACCACGTGTGGCTAGTGGCTGCTATACGAGGTGGCACAGATGTAGAACATCTTCATCATCACAGAAACTTCCACTGGACAGCACCCATCTGGACAACATGCCATTTGTCCTAGACAATTAGAGAAAGCAGAAAAATAGTTCTTAAATAATTTCTAAAACTTCAGTGTCAGCTATTGATGTTTAGTAGGGAGTGGCAAACTATGGCCCCCAAATGAAGCCTGTTTTTGTAAATAAAGTTTTATTGGTACACAGCCATACTGATTGGTTTACATGTCTGGCTGCTTTTGTAGTACGGTGGCAGAGCTGAGTAGCTGCAATAGAGACCATAGGACCTGAAAAGCCTAAAATATTATTTCCACCTTTACAGAAAAAACTTGTTGACTCCTGATACATAGTATGAGACTGATTTATATTTATGGTGTTAATGTTTGTTGTAAGTATGTCTTGGCACAAACTCTATATACTGAAAAGAAAATGGAAGAAAATAAAAATCTCATTTTTCAACTGAGAGATAATCACTGTTAACTTTTTGGCAGATATCATTTTGATTTTTCCCTCTCTATGTGTATTTTTATACTCTAAAATACATAATGTATAAAATATTATGTTTTTCAAAATTGGGATCATACGGCACAAACTTGCTGAAATTTTCACTCCTACTTCCTATACTGTCTACATTTTCTTTCCTAAGACAAAAATACTGTATGATGTGATTTTTTTATGGCTATGTTTTATTCCCTTACATAGTTCTATAATAATAGTAACTCATTTAATCAATAGCCTAAGGATATTTGGATTATTTATAGTTTGCTGAATGCTAAGTTTTCGTTGTTTTATCTTTTCCAAGTATGTATCCTTTTTCACATTCTATTAGCGAGTAATTTTATGTTCTTCAAAAACATTTTTTCTCTAATTGTAAAAAGCCAGCCAAAACAATATCTTTAAATAGCTCCTAACTAATATTTGAAATTTAGCAAGCATACTTGCAGTGTCCTCTCTCTCTTCCCCAACTTTGTTTATATGATTTGGGTTTCAAGTTCTGATAATTGTAATTTAAATTGCAATTTTCAAACACTATATGGATTTATAGTTAACAAAAAATTTTGACATTTGTATTTGTGGTTATAGTCAGATTTACAACAATTATTTAGAATTATCTCTATGGTTAGCTTGTTAAGTGTATATCACCAGTTCTTTTATATCTTGATTTCTTCCTTCTTAAAATCTTAATTTTAATTTCTTGATTGATTGAATTATGCTGTGACCTTTTTTAAAAGAAAAGTTAGATGAGGAATATGTGTTTTTAGCCCTTGTATATTTGAGAATAATTTAATATTGTATTTACACATAAAGCCAAATGGGCTTTTGCCCTTAAAACTCTACAGATCCTACTTAATTATTATCTGGAATTAGTTTTATAACTCAATTTTTTTCTTTCATAGGAGCTATTGTTTCCTATTTGGATGTTTGAAGGATGATTTCTTTATTCATATACTTGTTAAAAATTGTAAACATTTTTCTAGGAGAAATGTCCCTTTTCATTGATTATTTTTTTTCTGGTTCATGATGAATCCTTTCAAACAGAATACACCATATCCATATTTCTTCTGCCTAGGATAGGTTCCCTTTATCTTTTATTATTGCTTTTGTTTGGCTTAGTCTAGTATTTCCTTCAGAAACACTAATTATCCCTTCTACTTTTTTTCCCATTTTTTCTTTTATATTAACTCTCATTGTTTTCATCTCCATCCATTACATTTTGAGAAAGCATCTCAAGTTAATCCTGTGATTCACTGATTTGAATTTTGTTTTATTTTATTATCTTTATCACTGTCACTGTGATAAATCACATATTATTGTTTTTGGTTTGGGACAGTCTGTCCTTAACGTACCCGTCTTTCTCTTCATGTAATTTTGTTGTATTCTTTGCATGTTGTTGTTTTAATAGAAGCCTTGTCTCGTATCCTTTTAAATTTCAGCTTTTCTTTTCTTATTGTCCTTGGGTAAAATATTTTCAGAAGTACGTTCTCTCTCTTAGTCTTTAAGACACTGTTCCGATTCTCTTGTCTGGCTGCATTTCCCGAAGGACCCTATGATATTTATTGTCTTTCTTCTTTGAATAAGGCAAGATCTATGTTCTGTACAGATTCAGAGTTTGTCAAACAGCCTTAGCTGATTTACCTGTCCTTGACCCTTTTCTCTGTCCATCTGGCTGGTGGTCAATGCTTCTCATTTCTTCAGAGGGGAGGCGTGTTGAAGGGTACAGTCTGTGAGTGAAAATCCCTGTGTCTGACAAGCAGCTCAGCTCCTGAGACTCCACATTCATTGCCCACGTTCATTGCTACTTTGAAACAGCCTCTGTACAAAGAAAGCCAGGATTGCCCCACCCCAAAGCACTACTTTACCTGTGTAGACTACACTTCCCAGGATGCAACGTGCCACAGGTAACTTCTGTATTACGTTGATGGTGACACTGGAAGTCTCAGTTTTTGAAGGGGATGTAGAAAGTCACTGATTCTTAAGGGATCTTAGAAAGTTGTGAGAAGGTCACATTGGGGCCCGTGAAGGAGCAGCATCTAAACAGTTTTCTGGTCCATAAGGGATGAGGTACCGCCTGTTCTCTGTCTTTTCAGCAGCCCCTCTCTTCTAATCCCTGAAGTCTTCTGTTTCACAGAGGTGGATCCTGCATATGGTACGAAATGAAATTTGGGTGTCCAGTTTAGTTGTTTAACACATAGTAGGGGCTCTTCCTGGATTCTGGAATTAGATTGACCTCCACACTGGTTTTGTTGTTGGGAGTTTTGGCATTTTCCAGTGCCCTCGTTGTCTTTTAGCGGGAAGTTAGGAGAGGCTGGGGGGTGGGTGGTGGGTGATTACTTGCTCAATAATATGTTCAGCTGAATGCTTGACTTATTTTCTCTAAATTAGTATTTCTCAGAGAGCTACATTATTTATCACTTGATCACTCCTCCTTCCAAGGCCAGCAATAGTGTTGCTGAGAGGCTCTGCGATTTCAGTTTCGTTTTAGTGGGCTTCTGCTTAGGTTCGCCTGGAAGGGGGCCACCCTTTTCTCTCATCTCTGAACAATTTAAACCACATTTGAAAGGAACATTTGAAAACAGGGTTATATAGCAATTTCCTCAAATCTACAGTCGTTGGTGAGGAGGCATAAAAGAAACCTCAGACAGTAAGTGAAGAGTGAATCCTTCTTTCTTTGTCTGCTTTGGCTCGACAAAGGGTTAACAAAGCTATTGTTAGTCCCACAGGAAACTCACAACAAGAATTTTCTAGTTGTCCTGTTGAAGTTTTGAATGACTTTCTGAGTCAAAAAGGTCAGTTTTGCATTGAAGGCTTGTTATTAATTTTAGAATTTAATTACACAGTGTAGTGACATCTTAGTTCAGGAGATCTGGGTGGGTATAACAAATTTTGAACAAAGTAGGAGATTAGTGAAGAAAAAACTGGTGTAAAAATGGAATTTAATCTGCAACCTCTACTTCTTCACTATAGAGCACTTACTAGGAAATAATTTTCTCATTGACACATTAATGGTAGGAGATGTTAATGTATGAATACCAAGAGAAGGATTCCATGAGGTTTCGTATTTGTGGAAACATGTATTATTAATGAGAAATCTGAAGTTATTTGCAGAAATTTACACACAACACCACTGAAAGCCACAATGGTAACATGATGCTTTAATTCAAAGTTGAGGATGTAAATCTAATCAGTGGTCAAGTTTACTGTTCTTGCTTTACCGATACGTTTTTATATTTGGTTACAGCAGAAAAAGGGAAGGACTGTGAGTCTAACCTCCAACTTACTGAGTTGCTTTGGGGAATTCACATCATCTCTCTGGGCCTCCTTTCCTCACATGTAGAAAAAGGATGTCTCGAAGGCTCCTCCCAGCCAACACCGTCTGATTCCTTGTTAAATGTGCTTTGCAAACACAAGGTGGCTTTTTCACGAGGTGGAAAGGCTTGCTTTTGTGTGGTCAGTCCACACTAACTAGCTCATGAGCAGCAGGGATGTAGAATTATTTGTTGTGCTTGTTCTCTAGGGTATCCTAATGAGCTATGGAAAATTGGAGCTGTTGAATCTTTCAGGCAAGCCCTGTTCCCCCCGTGATATGTCCTGAGATAGCACATTACAGAAATGAAGATGTGTTTTCATGGACTCTGTGCTATAAAATATTTATGCCTTGCCTTTGGTTATATAAAGTATTTTGCAGTGTAGGTCATCTTCTCAGCAAAATGTTCCACTACACGAGC
Source organism: Cheirogaleus medius (assembly GCA_008086735.1). Classification (NCBI taxonomy): domain Eukaryota; kingdom Metazoa; phylum Chordata; class Mammalia; order Primates; family Cheirogaleidae; genus Cheirogaleus; species Cheirogaleus medius. Next base: position 57,012,027 of record VBSM01001562.1, read on the forward strand.
AGCTTCCTAAAGCCCTCATGGATCTTTAGGGCAGGCACATAAGACAGCCCTGCAGAACAAGATGTGGTCAAGGCTGATGCTTGAATATAAATGGATCATGTGTGACTTAACCCTAAAATATTTGGCATGAATAGAATTTCCAAGGTGTATAATTAATGCTTTTATATTAATGAGAAATATAACCTTCAAACATGTTAGCTCTCTCAGGATATTTAGCTGTCTACTAAATTTTAGCTCTTTCCCTCCTTGATATAGAAGAGTATTCTATAGTTCAAATCTGCCCAGGTACACAGGGCACAGAATGGTTAGACTCGATGCTCACTTTCTCCTGTCCTCCCTCTTCCATGCATTTCTTTGAATAAGGCAAGATCTATAATCCATTATACATAGACTCAGAGGTTGCCAAATGACAGCCTTAGTTGAGTTACCTGCCCTTGACCCTTTTCTCTGTCCATTTGTCTGATGGTTAATGCAGGAAATACCAGTGTGTATCTCTAAGAACACTGCTATAGTCTGAATGTGTCCTCCAAAATTCATGTATTGAAACAATCTCCATTGTGGTAGGGCCTTTTGGGAGGTGATTAATGGCCATGAGGGCTCTGCTCTCGTGCATGGTTTGGTGCCTTATAAGAGGGCAGGAGGGAACTAGCTTAGGCCCTTTTCCTCTTCTCCTTGCTCTCTGCCATGTGAGGACAGAGCATTCATCCCCTCTGGAGGATGCAGCAACAAGGCATCATCTTGAAAGTGGAGACCAGGCCCTCACCAGACACCAAATGTTGGTGCCTTGGTTGGTTTTTCAGCCTCCAGAATTGTGAGAAATAAACTTCTGTTGTTTATAAGTTACCCAGTCTGAGTATTTTGTCATAGCAGCACAAAGACAGACAAACACTAATCCCTTGTCCAGGGTGAAAGAGGCTGTGTGGAGTAGTGAACAGGACAAGGACATTGCAGACAGGCGCACCTAGATTTGAATGTCTTGTCACTTACCAGCTGGGTGGCCTTTGGCAAGTTTCTTAACCTCCTAGAGACTGTATCTGTGGAATTAGATTGATTATTCTGATCTAACAAGGTTGTTGTGAGGAATACATGTACTAGTAAATAAATATTGATTTTTTTTTATTATTGCTCACCTCTGTTGACAGCTTTCTATTTTTGTTCTAATCTTAAATGATATCTACCGAGCCTCTTGCTCTTGGGTTTCAAGATATATACCTATAATCTTATGACAATTTTCCCTTTCTTGCTTAAGTTAGCCCAAGTGGATTTTATCCAAAGCTTTTGCAGGTCCATAGGCTGAGGAAAAAAACATCCCCTCCAAATAGGGCAGCATGGGTTCGTGGGCATGCAATGCCTTTGTATGAGCTAAGGAAAGGTTCTCTTCCTTTTCATAGCCCTATGCTTGAAATAGGAATGTATGGCTTGGTAGCAGAGCATGGGCTAGATTTCAGCCTTACTTCCCCTACTTATGCAATGAATATCCTGTATAAACACATGTGGTGGTCCTGGCTTTAGCACCTTTTAACAGATTCTTGAGAAAGACAATAGTCCATTAATTGTCCATCTTCTCTTTGCAAGGAGAGAGAAAACTTTTAAATGATGTCTATTTTTGTAAAAGTATGCTACACAATTCCCAATATATGAACTCCCAAGAAAATAACTAAGAAGCATTATGCTCCTGTACTCTTAGAATATCCTCACTTATCTGCTATGTTTCAAATCAATAGTATAGTTATTTATAAGCAATTCCCACTGATCTTAATGAGTTTAATGAATAAAGAATGAGTATAATAAGTGAGTTTAACTTCACCAAGAAATAATTTCTTATACAAAAGAAGTTTGATATTACACTACCCCCAAATATAATATAATTAAATCACATTAATTCTCTTAGGTATAATGCAATTGTCTGTGCTGTGCATAGATAAGAAGCTGGAAGCAAATTTCTGGTGTGCCTTTGAAAGAATTTGTGTAACTTTAAAAATAACTCAGAGGAAAACAGGGCCAGTATTGAGAGGGTTGTCTGAGGCATAGGAGTTATTTTCGTTCACATCACTTACTGGAGCAGTGTCTGATTTAATGTCATGATTCATAGGATGAGGTTAGAGGGGTGAAATTGGGAAAATATTGACCTCAGCTTCCCCCGTGTTCTGTGTGTGGGGGTGGCCTTTTATAGAGGAAATAAAGAGAGGGAAGGGAAATCACACTTTGTGTGGACACAAGGTCTACGTGCTAAGTGGGGGCACTTCTGCATGCGCTGACACTGAAAGTCTGAATGGGGTGTAGTTGGCTGAATAACAGCCCCCAAAGATGTCCAAGACGTCCTAATCCCAGGAACCTATGAATGTTACTTTGTGTGGCAAAGGGGACTTTGCAGATGTGATTAAGTTTTGGATTTCGAGATGGGGAGATTACCTTGGATTATCCAGTGGGCCCCATGTAAACCCAATGGTCTTCGTAAGTAAAAGAGGGAGGCAGGGGAGTCAGAGAGGGAGATGTGACAACAGAAGCAGAAATTGGAGTGATGTGGACACAAATTCCAGCAGCCTCTGGAAGAAGGAAGAAGCAAGGAATGGATTTTCCTCAGAGTCTCCAGAAAGAACCATACCTGCTGACATCTTGACTCTAACCCTGTAAAACGCATGTTAGACCTCTGACCACCAGCACCATAAGAGAATAAATCTGTGTTGTTTTCATTCACTAAGTTGGTGGTAATTCGTTACAGAAGCAATAGAAAACTATTTCATGGAACAAGGATGGGGGCTTTTTGAGGATATAGCTGGAGAGGGTGAGTGTGAGGATACAGTACCCTTGGGTAAATTACTAGAGCAGGAGTCAGCGAACTACGGCCCATGGGTCAAATCCAGCCTGCCACCTATTTTTTACAGCCTACAAGTTAAGAATAGTTCTTACATTTTTAAATGGTTGAGAAAAAGAAAATATTTTGTGACATGTAAAAATTACATAAAATTAAAAATTTAATGTCCATAAACCATTAGTTTATGGACATAAGTTTTATTGGAGCACAGCCATGCTCATTCACGTACATGTTGTCTATGGTGCTTTCACACCATTATGCAGCAATCTGCCACATCAACAAATGGCCAATTTTGTATCATTGTTTCATCTCTCAAATTGAGCCCACTACCAGATTGTTTTACATCAAATCCTAGATGTCATATCATTTATCTCTGTATCCTTCAATATGTGCCTCTAAGTTTTCTTAAACATATCCACAGTACTATTAAAATATGATTTAAGAATGAGGAAGTGGGATCAAGGAGAGGAAAAAAAAGGTGGGAAAGTGGATGAAAGCAGGCATAATCCCAGATGTTGCTCAAGAAGGATTTTATTTGCAACAAATTTAAGCCTGAGGTTATATCAATTGTGTCACAAATATAGATATGTGAGAAAAGTAGATTATTCCAAGAACTAAACACAGAATCAAAATGTCATAAGAGACAACAAACTAGGTTGTTGAGAGGAAATATCAGATAAAACCTTGAAGTAAAGCCACAGGCATGGTGGTTCCAAAATCCTACTGGGTGATGCAGTGAGCAATGGGGCAGGTTCATTTTAGCCAAAGCATCTTGAACCCTGGAAGAAAAAGCTGTGCCTGGAATTTTGAGTCTCTTCTTGTCTCTCTCCTAGTGTTAGCCAATTGAGTGGCCATCTATGTACTTACTGTATGGAGGACAGTGGACTGCATGTTGGTTATTTGGTCCCATTGCTGCATGTATGTAGATAACAAATACTTGCCCCTTTCTGGTGATCAGGTGTGGAGTTAAGGCATTGGAAAGAACAAAGAACTAAAGGTCAGTTCATGTCCCTTGAAAGAAAATCAGTTTTTCTACTTATTTTTGGCCCAAGTATTTTGCCTACCCTTCCCCATAGGGTTGTGGTAAGCATCTAATGAAAGTGTACATGTGAAAATACTAGTCAGAAGGTATTATACCAATGTAAGGCTTGGTATTGGATTATACCAAATGGGGTAATATTCTTATTTTCAACAAAATTTATTTTGTACCTTCCATGTCCTTAGCTCTGTTTTATGGATTCCTAGAGGACTATTATGCACTGGCAGGTGCTACACATTTTCTCTCTTAGAAGTAGTGTTTTTTTGTTTCTCTTGTATGACAGGGAAATCATATTTATGTCCCTTTGGCCTGACTTCTCTGCTGCTGACTATGGTTCATATGTTTATGAAATATAATCTAGTAAAGGGAAAAACAGACATTTTTCTTCCTGGAAAGTACTGTAGGTTTGGCACATTGCTCTGAGCAATGGTGATGGAATCTCCAAATTCCTATCAGTAAGGGAACAATATATTCTTGGTTGGGTGAGTGAGGCCTGGGGGAGGAAATCTTGATCAAGATTTAAATAAGAAAAAGAGACTGAAAAAAGTACAAATTCTCGAGGTTTTAAACTACAACTTTGCTAATTTGTACCTGAGTGTGGAGTATTAGAGGACTGTGTATGGGGAGATTGCTTTAGTGTACTGACTTTGAATCCCAACAAACAAGATCATTCACCCGAAGCAGCAGCATCTGGCTTGATTGAGGAATTTTGCTAAAATACTTATGGGGAAATTTTAAAGATAGGAGTAGTTTTGAAATTGGGATGGGATCTATTTGGTCAGTGACCATTATGGGTGTGGTCAAATCAGACACGCTTGAAAGATTTATTTTTTATAATTTACAACAACCCATTACAAATGGCAGGGTTACACCAGTATGGGTGTGGATTGCTTTAAGAAAATTCAATATTTATAACCTCACAAATTTATGAACAGATGAATTAGGTGATGAGTATTTCCATTATAAAAGAATTCACTTATGGGGTTCTCTTCCAGACTACTTAAAATGTGATTTGACTTACAAATATGGTTTACCCATGAATTTTCAGAAATACATCTGGGAAAAGTAAGAACATATTATGCACATGCTTTACTGGGTTTACATTCTTCATAAAGGTAGGCAGATGGCACATTATGTCTCAGGATAACTATACCTGTTACAGGCTTATCCTTACCACACATAGCCAGCTCACTTAAATATCAAGGACTACTTATTGTTGGGAGAGGCAGTCTTCCTTGGGCTCTCAGCATGTCTGTACTTCTTGCAGGCTATGCTAAGAATGCAAAGCTCTGACCATTACTTACCTGGCCATTTCTCAGGGTTGTGTCTACTATGAGCCAACTTGAGCAGTATGGTAATGTCTCTATTTGGGATAAAAAACAGGTTTGCTTACTGCTTACTGTAAAACAGCATGTTCCCTAAGCTTAGTGTCCCTCACCTGTGCTGCAAACTCACTGTGTGCTCAGCATCCATCTGGGCCCATGATGTTGTTCCAGTGGGATTTGTGGGCGAAGGGAACTGACACACATGCTGATGTTCATGCTTCTGGAAGTGCCATGAGTAATAAAGTCCTTTGTCTCTGACCCAGGAGTCCCATGTCTTCTGCCAGCACCCATGAAATAACAACTAGTTAATTTATTAGCCTGTTTACAGGTTAAAATCAAATATCACTTCTGACACTTCTCAATTTGACTGTGCTGGGTCTAGATCTATGGATTTTGGATTACCTGGGTACTTTGTTGACTTGACATAAAAGGCACTTATTGCTTATTTGCTTAGGACTGCATGCTCTAATAAAGGTTGCTATTTTATTGTCTTGGGGCTAAGCTACAGCAGCTGGTATTTGGCTTAGATTTTTGTTATTGTTTTTTTATACATAGAAAGGAAAAATCATTGATTCTATTGAATTGACATCATTCTCCAAGTACAACTTTTGATTGTAGATGGAAGGGAGAAACTGATGACAATCAGTCTGTACATTGAGGGAAGGAAAATAGGACTGAGCCTATATGTAGGACCTATGAACCAGCAACATATAGGATGTGTATTTTAAAGGCATATTTAAAATGCACCTGTGCTATGCATATAGAGAACATGTTAGTAGGATGTATTTACCTGGGCCACATGAGAGATGATGCTTTGTGTTCTGAGAATTAGAATTCTAGCTCAAGAAATAGGTTTCTCTTTTGCTCTCTAGGTGGGATCAAGTGCCTCATCTGTTATATGGGTTTCTTTTCTATCAGAACATCTGGGAAGCAAAACACACTCCCTTTCAGGTAGAATATATGTATGGATGGATTTGTAGATATGATTTGGTGATGCATATATTTGTGAATAGACGTGGCCATGAGCTGGACTTTCTTAAGCGAACATATAGAAATTACCCAAATGGATGCTGTTTTCTTCCATTTATCACCTTGGAAGTCTATATGTTATTCCAAAGTTATTGCCATTATCATTTTCAAACTTTCCTAGTGTTCCTTTTGTGGGGATGCATTAAGAGTCTGAGGTTCAGTGGTGGTCAAACTTTGTGCTTTTTACAAAAAATTCTGTGAGTAAAGTGTGCAATCAAATGGGGCAAGAAATGAAGATATATAAAGCAGTAAAACTGATTTTCTTGAGTGATTTGCAAATGGACCCCCAAAGCTACTGCCAAACAAACTCCAGAAACTCCTTAGGTAATGGCAATCTCCCAGGATATGACTTTCTGAAGTGGCAACTCTGGAGGGTCCAATGAATGTGTTCATCTTACTACACTTAGCTTCATGACTGAGTGGTACCAGCATGTGAACGTGTGGGATGGTGAGTATGTGCTTCATGGCCAACTGTACAGTTTGATTAGAATTGGTCCCAACCACTTGAGTTTTACTACTCAGTGTATTGCTTCAAGCTCTGTGAAAAGCCAGTTCCTCAAATAGTAGTGACTGTATTATTTATTTTCTTGAAAATAACTCACTTGAAAAAAATCATAAATTTATTTAAAAAGGAAACTTTGTATTATTACTATAAATGAAAAACACTTGACATGAATACAAAATAACATTATTTTATTTAAGTGTATTTATGGTTATTACATTCTAACTAATATCGATTCTCTGAACCTGAGTTCTGCTTTTTGTTTGCTAACAAGGGAAATTAGTAAGTGCTGGAGAGATGTTAAAGACATAGTAAGTCTGTGGTGGACTATTGCCCCTGAATCTGTTTACACCTGCCTGTATTCACACCTCTGGGCAGTCCCCGCCCACACTGAGTCTGGTCTTGGCCATGTAACTTGCTTTGACCAATGGGCAATAGCAAATGTCGTGTTAGCAGTGACTTGAAAAGTGCTTGCACATTGGAGTTTTCCTTTTCTTGCTGTTTTTGGACCATTTGACTGGCATATAAACAAGCCCAGGCTAGCCTGCTGGATGACAAGAGAGACATAATCCAGTTGCCCCATCACTCCAGCCAACAGCCAACCAATGACCAGCATGTGATTAGCTACCCCTACTTAATGTGCCAGGTACCATAGTGAGCTCAGCCAGCATCATCTGAGCCTGGCCCAGGTCAGCAGAACCAATAGACCCATGAACATGAGAACACTAATAAATTGTTATTGTGCCACTAGCACATTTCAGGGTGACTTGTTAATTCAGCAAAAGTTAGATGCTAAATGAAGATTTGTGCCAGGCAATTCATAGCATAAAAATTCAGTACAATTTCTTGAGTGTTGGTTTTGAGTACAATCACCTTGTCCACAATTAATGATATACTTCTCATACTTCGAGAACACTGATCCAGTCCAGACCACACCCTTTAGGTTTAACAATGGAAGGCTCAGAGAGAGGTGAAGAGAAGTTACCCAGACTGCATACTTAGCTAGTGAGAAAGATGATACCACACACCAAGTTTTATGTGTGTAATCTGAATTTTGTTTCTGGAGCATTTTGCTGCCTTCAGGATTGGTGTGTTTAATCATACTAAAGTGATGAGAAGGATTTTGGGGAGTTACTTTGTCAGCTTATGTTATCTTTATCCTCTCATGAAGGGAGCAGAAATCAACTTAACTCACAGAATTGAAAAAAATATTTTAAAAAATTTGTATTATCTTATGTTATAGATTAAATTATACTCCCCTGCCCCAAAGATATGCCGAAGTCCTAACCCTCAATACCTGTGAATGTGACATTATTTAGAAATAGGATCTTTCTAGATATAATCAAGTTAAGATGAAGTTGTGCTGGATTAGAGTGAGCCCTAAATCCAATGTATCCTTACAGGAGAGAACGGTTTGGACACAGGGACATACACAGAGGGAAGTTAGTCCTGTGACGATGAAGACAGAGATCAGAATTATCTTGCCACAAACCAAGGAATGCCAAAGACTTCTGGCGACCACCAGAAACTAGAAAGAGACAAGAAAGGCTTCTTCTCTAGAGCCTTCAAAGAGAATATGGTTCTTCCTTGATTTATAGTCTTTGGAACTGTGAAAGAATAAACTTCTGTTGTTTTAAGCCACCCAGTTTGTGGTACTTTGTTATAGCGGTCCTGGGAAACTAACGCATCTTGCTTGTTAGCTTTCATTTGGAATGATATTCTACTTAAATTATACTCTAAATAATATGGGCAATAGAGAAATTGACAAATTAGGAGGGCCAGGGAATCAAACAAACAAACAAACAAACAAACAAAACCACATCCCTGTCCATCCCCTGGAAATAGGCTACCAAACAGAAAACGCCTGCGTGGCTAGCTGAGAACTCAGTGTGTGCAGAGACAGCAGCGAAGGCGTGTCTTAGGTTTCTTCCCATCAACAAAGGTGGCAATCGGACCACCATGTTCCCTTTGGGCCACTCTGTCTCAGACCTTGTGCAGCAGAGCAAGTCTATCAGGCATGATCTTTTCCAGAGTTCATTAAAAAAATGTAGAAATTCAGTCTTTACGGGGGAGTTAACACTCACCAGAGAATTCTCTGTAAATTCATTTTGTTGGGGGCATGACAAACATCAATATCTTTTATTGGTGAAACCATCTTCTGGGAGTGAGGATGGACACAGCCAGAGTTGATGTTGCCTCCTTTCTTCCTCATAATTGTGTTGTGATCCCACTGCAGGTTGGGGTTGGGATCACAACCTCCTATCCAGCAGCAAGTGATATTGGTGCTCAGTGAATGACCGCCTCTGCTCTTAGAGCAGCCAGCAGCTCCTCCTTCCTTGTCTTGGTGGCCTTAGCCATAATCCATTTACAGTCCTTCACATTTTGCAATCCTTATTCTTGCTGCATCAAAGTGTTAAGGGGGGTGGGGGTGCAGGGCAGCTGCTCCAAGGCAATTTGCTTGGCTTCTGAAAACCTCCTCCAGATAATAAGAGTCCGCCACTATGGGGACCCCAATTTGTCTGATTACCTTTTTCTGACAGATGCTAGGGTCATATCCTGAGACTTTTATATTTGTTGCTCTCATTTGATTAATTCTATTAGTGGCTTATTCCAGACATGAAAGTCATTTGCTATTAAAAACAACCGTTATCATCTCAAGAGGATAATCCCAAGGCCTCCTTTCCTTCTGAACCTCATGTCAACAACAGAATCTGAGTGCTCAAATCAAGAGCACTGCTTTGCATTCGTTGTCTTCTTCCCACCCACACCTCTTCAGTGTTTGGGAAATAATGCCTTATGGTAAAGAAGAAAAAGAGGCCTTGATTAACACAGGGATGGGATGAATTTGAAACTGTCCCTCAAACTGGTTGTGGATGGCACAACCAAGTCTGATGCCAACCCTGAAAATTTGGTGGATGATATTGTCATCAACTCTCAGCAGCCTCAGAAGAAACTTTCACCCCTTCTTTAAGTGCTAAGAAGGGGCCAACAATGTGCTTCATCTGCTAAGCTACATTTCCTAGTTTCCCTGCAGCTTGGTGGCTATGTGACACAGTTCTGGCCAGTGACATGTAATTAGAAGTCTGCTGAGGATTTCTGGGAAAATTTTGCTTTCTTAATATAGGCATCTTTCTTTCCTCTTTCTGGCCCCTCTTTCTTCCCTCCTGCCTGGAATGCCTATGAAATGTCTGGAGCTGGAGCAATCATCTTGTGACCCTGCAGGAAAGGCCAAGAGAAGTACAGAGACCATGTCCTGATGCACTCAGCTAACAAACCAATGCTAGGAACCTTCTACCTCTAAACTTCTTCTTTCATATGGAAAGATAATTCCATTCTATCCATATCACTATTACATGGGCTTTCTGTTATGTGTAGCCACATTTTATCTCTGGGTGGTACAGGGTTTCCAAGAGTCCAGTGTGCTCTCGATGTCTTGGGTTAAAGAGTTATCTGGAGCTGGAAGGAAATATGAGTAAGGCAGGGAGGGGAAGCCCAGCAGAACAGAGATGCCTGGGGTTCCCCATGTGCATTTCAGACTAGGCACCTTCTCATATTCTCAGTTTACCCCGTGGCTTAGGGTCTTATTAAGGTTTCCATGCCCTTTGGGGAATTGCATTGAACAAACAACTGCTTTGTTCATTTCCTTACTTATTTTTCATTGCTTGAGAGAAAAGGGAAACTCTGAGATAATGATATCCTAGTGCCCCTTAGGAAAGAACTGTGTACCTTTAAGTGAATTGGGGAGGGGCAGGATACATTTTTGGAAATTAAAAATGTCATTTTGTACACAAGAAGTCATTCTGATTAAGGACAAACCTACTCACAAAAAGCAGAAATGTGACTGGACTAGATCATCTTTTTTACCTACACTCTTTTAAAAAAATTGTTTCAGAATGTTCAAGTAATTATTTACCACTGCAATCTGAAGATAGGGAGTCTACCAGGATCTCATGAATAGTTCTGCCGGGATGTTGGGGCAGAGTGTCTGTGGGCATGTCACTTATGGCGTGATGGGAAGCTCTGCACTTGCTCCTGGCTTTCGCGGGGCGTCGCTGTGGAACCCTCTCATGGCCTTGGAGCCAGACGTAGGGAAAGACAGCTGGTGTGGACAGGGCTCCAGCTGGGCAGAGGCAGAGGAACAAGCCTCTTTATGAGGAGAGCAGGGAAACACCATTCTGGATTCACTCCCACCATCTCTCCACTAGGCCCAGGGACTTCTTGCTTACTTTTTATTGCTCTGGCTGTTCTCTTTACACAGCTTGACATGAAATGTACTTCCTTAGACAGCGAGTGGAAGGCAGGGCAGTGTAATGATTCAGAACCCAGTCTCAAGTACTTGGAACAACTGGTTTCTGCTCTAGTGCTGCCATTTACATGCTGGCTGACCTTAGGTAAGTTATTTAGACTCTCTGAGCCTTTATTTCCCCATCTATGAAATTAATTAATAATATTTACCATTGCTGCATAATAAACAAACACAAAATCTCAGTGGTACCCAACAATAAGCGTTTATTTCCTGCTCACAGGTGGCTGGTCAACTGGAGCACACTTCCTCAGACTGCAGACGGGTGAGCCTGGGACCGAGGTTGTGGGTCTGCTCCATGTGGGTTTCTCTGGGGCCCAGGCTGGAGGGCAGTGGCTTCTGGAGCTGGCTTTTCTCCTGGTGGAGCTCTGAAGCTTCCAGATGGGTGATGCTTCTTAGGCTTGCAACTCAAACTTCTGCATTCACTCCATTGGCCAAAGCAAGTTGCATGGCCAAGTCCCACACTGATAAAGTGGAAAATATATTCCTGCTATGGAAGGAGTTAGAGAGTGAATCTATACTCAACAATAATCTAATTACCACTCCCAGTGGAAACAGATGCTTTGGAGATTTCATGAGATAATGATGACAGGCGTTTAGCATGGAGCCATGCACATAGTAAGTACTCATTAAATGTAACTGTTCTTTCTGCTGCTGCTGTTGCTGCTGCCCTATTACAGCTACACTCCTATCCTCGGCATGGAGAGATGGGGCTCTGGAGAGGAATGCATGTGAGCAGGCTGAGCGCCATCCAAGCCCTTGCTGGCATGGAGAATCAAAGCTCCATCCTGTGACCCTAGCATGTGACATTCTTCCCTTTGACCTCAAATTGGTCCATGAAAGTTTCTGAAAACTTTCAGTCACTGTACATCCTATTACATTTAAAGCATGTTCATGCTCATTCTCATTTGACCCTCTCAATTATCCTGTGAACTAAACTCGGAAGTATTGCCACTGTCCTTTTATGGAGAAGGGAACAGATTGAGTAGGTCTCAGGTGACCAATGTCTAGATCTCAAATAGCAAAGTATCATTTTCATGATAAGGGAATTAGTAGAGGTTTGTAGAAATCAAACACTGAAACTTCAGTATTTATTTCTTCATCCATTAATTTACTCGTTTAACAAAGCAGATGTTTATGAGGTCCCCGTTATGTGCTCCATGAGCGTATTATGGTGCGTGCCTTAGATATGTCCTGCAAGGAGTGGCGGCTCAGCAGACTCTGGCAATTCCAGGTCACCTGGAGTTCAGATATTGGCAAGGATCTGCCAGTGAGGATGGAGTCAGGTAGCCTGAGCCTGCCCATGGCTCCTGCATCGCTAGGTGCTATGTGCCCTTCATCAGCCACATGCTGTCTCCTCCCATGTCTCCTTAGAGCACCCACTGGGTCCAACTAAACCACTCTTTCAGGATGCATTGGGGCAGTTCAGGGTCCCAAGAGAGGTCTCAGACGTCTCCAGTTCCTCAGGCCCACACACGGACCTACTTGGACTTGCACTTCACCCCCTGCTCTAATGAGCACCTGTGATGACGAAGAAGCAGGGTCTGACACCTGGAGCTGAGGGTGGGGAGACTGGGCAGCTGCACCAACTCTGCGGCCAGTCGGGACCTTGGGAGGCTACCTACCCACGCTGCCTTCCCGCACCCTGTCCATTGTCCTGTCTCTGAGAGGAACTAACTTATGGTATTCTTGGTGGAGATGGTCTTGATAAATTAGTTCCTTATTCTCAAACCTTAGCTAAATGTCGTAACAACTTAAACCTATGAGATAGATGGGGGCCATTTATCTCCATTTTACAGATGAAGAAACAGGCTCAGAGAGAGCAAGTGACTTGCCTGGTGTTCTGCTAGAATTCCAGCTGAACTTACAGATCCCTTCTAGTTTTCAGATTCCATAGCATGTTTTTCTTTCAAAAATGTCAGAATATAATGGGGGTACAAACGTTTTGATTACACGATTTGCTTTTGTGCAGTTTGAGTCAAAGTTATAAGTATGCCCATCTTCAAGATAGTGTGCATTGTACCTGTTAGGTACAAATTTACCCGTCCCCTCCTCCCCACTGCCCCCTGCTTGGTTTCTGTTGAGTTTTACTACCACATGCACAAGTGGGAGTTGATAGATTAGTTCCAATTTAATAGTGAGTACATGTAGTATTTGCTTTGCCATTCTTACGATATTCGCTTAGAAGAATGGTCTCCAGGTCCATCCAGGTTGTTATGAAAGGTATTCTATAACACGTTTGATTCACAAGCACTCACCTCGTGTTGTCCTTGCAATGCCCTGAGCTTGCAGCATTTACCTGTATAAATTTATTTGTTTGAGGAGGCCTGAGCTAGGAGCAAATAAGGAATGAGGACTTTCCCCCCTTCCTCCCAGGGAATCCTGATCATCTCTCACAGGTTCCCTCCAAACTCCACAACCCTGGGTTTTGCAGGGGAAGGAAGGACCCATTCAGGACCTAAGCCCATTGCAGCCATCCATGTCCTGGGCTGGCCTGCATTTCCAGAGCGAGCATGGCTGCTCCGTGCTGGGTGGGCACTCTTACATCTCCACCAGGCCTGGCCCCTTGGCCTTTGGTCATCTTTGGCCTTGGTCTGCTGTGGCCCTGAGGTCTTTGCTTGCTTCGTCAGTCTCCCTCCCACCCTTTTGTGGAAGGTCCTGACTTCAGAGGTCAGGACCTTTCACAGGTAGCAAAGGTTTCTGGGATGTCTTGAATCTCCACTCTATGCAAACACTCCACCGAGGGCTTTCTGCTGTTTTCTCCGAGTGAACTTAATCCCCATACTCCTATGACATAGGTTGTGTTCTCTTTATTTTACAGACAAGAAAACCATGAAGCTGGGAAAGGCTAAATATCTTTCTCAGGATGACACAGCTGGCAAATGAAACTCACTACTTCTATCCCATAATCCTGCCTCATGAATAATAGCTGCCAAGATGGGTCAAGGCTTCTTATGTATTATTTGCAATCATCCTGACGACTCTGCTTTCTCATCCTCTTTAATTATCAGGTTATGGAATTGAGGCACAGAAAAGTTAAGCGACTTGCCCTAGTTCACACAGCTAATAAATTATAGTTATGAGGTTCAGCATGGGGCTGTCAGACTCCCAAACTCCTCTCTTATCCCTTTTCTCTCTGGGACTTCTTGGACTTTCTTAATGCTCTCATTGAGCCCTTCTCAAATGCCTGCATGTAATAGAAGTCTGGTTGAAAGAACATCAAGAATGGAGGAGACAGGGAAAACATGTCTCATGTATATGGCAGCCTGCTCTTGTGGTGTGCAGAAGGAGACGGTGGGAAGTGAAACCCCATTCCCAGTCTTGGTGGTTCGTGGGCTGATTGAAGAATGTGTGACCTTTGTACACCTCCTTTTCTGAGCATCTCCTGTTGATACCACCTCCTTTTCTAGCCTTTGAATGCCTGAGTCTTTGGTCAACAGCTGTCATTCCAGGCATTGACTCTCATCTGTCTGGGCCTTTCTGACCTCTCAAACCATGTGAGTGTCTGCCTTAGTGAGGGAAGTTCCTCAGGCACAGGAAGTGAATCAGGGTCCTAGCTGGATCCCAGCCCAAGCCCAGAATATGCAGCCAAATGGAAATCACTGGAAAAGGGTATTAGCTCATTGCAACCTTTAGCACCATTGCTGTGGTTTCTTTCCTGCCTTGGAAAAAACTACCTATTTTTTTCTGACTCCCCAATTTCCTTCCATAAACCCAGATGCTCAGGGCCAAAATATATTAGGGCAAAACATACCCAGCTCACCCTGGGCTAGGAGAACTGCTAGACTTTGTACTATCTCTTCTAATCTGATTGCATTTCCAGTCCAAGCCACCTTCATTTCTCACCTCCTAATTGATTTCCCTGCTTCAACCCCTCCAATTTAGTCTTTGCTCTGCAGCTACCCTGATCCTTCTAAATTGTGAATCTGATCATGTCACTCCTTGGCTCAAGGTCCCCTAATGGCTTCTCATGTTCTTCTGAGAAAAGCCAAAGTCCGTACAGTGGCCTCTAGTGATCCAGGGCAGGGGCCGGCACATTTTTTTCTGTGATGGGCCAGACAGCAAACGTCGTTGGCTTTGCAGGCCATCTGTGTCTGTATCAGCTACCCAAGTCAGCCGCAGCGGGAAAGCAGCCGCAGACAATGCGGGGATGGGGATGGCTGTGTCCCAACAAAACTTTGTTTACAAGAGTGGGGAACAGTTTGGATTTGGCCTGTGGCCGCAGTTTGCTGACCTCTGCTCTAGGTGCTTGGCCCTTTTTGCCTTCTGCTCTTGCCCTCTGCTTCTGCCCCACTGATGTCTGTAAACACCCCAAGCCTTTGCCTGGGGCTTTGTGCCAGCTGTTCATTCTAGAACTTTCTTCCCCTACGTCTCTGAGTGGCTCATTTTCTCATTTCCTTTGGGCCTCTGCTTAAATGTCAATACCATAGAGTCCTCTCTGACCAGCTTATTGGAAATAACAATGCTTCTCGTTTTCTTAGCAGCCCCTTCCTCTTTACTCTGCTTAAATTTGCTCTGTAGTCCTTGCTACCACCTGACATATTATTTCTTGAATGAATAAATGATTCCTTCAGTAAATAGTACTGAGTGCCTCCTTAATGCCAGGCAACTCTGTAGGTGCTGGAATCTCATAAAGGGACAAAGGTTCTTGTCATCAATGGACTTTACGTCCTATGGAGAAGACAGACAACAAAAGCAGTAAAAAAAAGAAAAAGTGCATGTGGTGGGTGGAGGTAAGTGCTACAGAGAAAATTAGGCTGGGCAAAGGGACAGGTTGTGGGGGCTCGCCTCTCTGTGTCAGTGTTTGTCTTTTCCTGGCATCATCGCTAAGGTTGCAGCGGTGACGTGGTTAGCTCGGGTTGCTCAGCTGAGGCTGACGACGTTGCGGAGCTGGAGCGGCTGACGAAATCCCGGCGCCAACAGGGGGCGCCACAGACTGGGGAGAACCGGCTGTGCTAAGAGTTGTGATGGAGGCAGGGGCGGCCAGGCTTCCGAGCAGGGTGGAAAGGGAGGTGAGGGCTGCAGCGAAGGGACGGGGAAGTTGGAAGTTGTGGGATGTAACAGGATCTGAACACAACTGCCTGAGCCACCAGTGTTTTTCATGGAGCGCTGCCTAAACGACAAGGCATTATGGAACAATGCACTTCTAAGTTAGATGCTTAATAAATCAGCCAGGCATGCGTTATTATGCCGCAACAGAGCCCTTGTTGTGTCTTAATGCTCAACGATACCGTACGGAATCTGGGTCAGGCTTTCTATCGTCTCTGGTGTGTGGCAGGAACCGGCCCGGCTATAATTGCTGCGTGTGGGGATGGATTCATTTGAGTCTTGGCTCTGGCTGTTATTTAGATGGAAGGAGACTTAGGTAGAATCGCAGGTCAGAGAACTCTACACACTGAAAGAGATATTAGAGGCCATCCTAGTCCAACCTGCTCATGCTACACATGGGAAAAATGAGGCTCAGAGAGGAAGTTACTTGCCCACGGTCATAGGATCAGTGGCACACGGGGGCACAAGTCAGGCTACGGATTCTGCGTCAGGTACTCACTTTCCCATCCCAGGTTCTCAGGACAGCCCCCACCGCCCTTCCTACGCCTGCAGCGGGTGTGCAGCGACATCCCCCTGCCCTCTTGACTCTGAAGCCGACGACCTACTGGAAGAAGCTGTGCCTCATTTACTCGGACACAAATGGACAACCAGTTAAAACAACAACTGACTTCCATATCTTATGGATCCCAAGGGACTCAGTGAACTCATGCTCCTAGATTAAAGGAAAGAGGAAAACCTTGTCCTTCTTGCTGAACTGTGCTGCCTGCTGCTTCCCAAGCATACCCTGGAGTTCTTTGGAATGGAGACAGCCTTGCAGGACAGCTGGAGAACATTATCACTTGAAGGCTGGCATTCTGGCTTTTATATTTGATTTACATAGATCTGCATACTGTATGCTCTAGACATTGTTTTCTCTTTCTTTCCATATTCACAGCCTCCCTTCTCCAAGCTCATTTGGTATTTTGACTTCCTTAGCTCCATTGGGTGAGATGAGGGTTGCCTGAAGTTTGATCTGGAGAAACATCTGGAAGTTCCACCTCAGAGGAGGGGGCCTGGGGCCAGAGAGTTGGTGATGTGTCAGTCCCATGGCCATCAGCTCCCTTAAGGGTCCACAGTAAGGTCTGCTTATTGCAGTCCTTGCCTGTCTCTCCTGTCCAGGGATAGCTGTATTGGTAAGTACCCAGGGTAGCCCATGTGATCAGAGTGACTCTATATGTGAGGGGTAAAGTGGCAACCTCAGGATGTCATGGGAGAGATGGCCAGCTTTTAGGCACCTAGGTCAGTCCTAGATGATGAAAAATACAAATTAAAACCACACTGAGATTCTATCACCTTAATGGGTTAAAATGACTAATAATACTATGAGTTGACAAGGCTGTGCATCAAGTAGAACTCTCATACATAGCTGGTGGGAGTGTAAATTGGTACAATCAGTTTAGAGAATCACCTTCTGGAGGTAAATATATGCCTCTCTTATGACCCAGCCGTTCTACTCTGAGGTCTTTCACTAAGAGAAGAGAGCACACATGTCCAACAAAACACTGTACAAGAATGCTCAAAGCAGCTTCATTCATGGTAGTAACATATTGGGAATTACCCAAGTGGATAAGTAAATTGGATAAACTCAGAGAATGGAATAGTGCATGGCAACAAAAAGAGCTTCATATACATGCAACACCATGGATCAACCTCACGGATGTACTATGCAGCACAAGAAAACAGACACAAAAGAGTCTATGCCGTAGCATTCCATCCACGAGAAGTTCAAGAATAGGTAAAGCTAGTCTATGGTGATAGAAGTCAGAATTACGGTGACCTCTGGGGAAGGCAATGGACTAGGAAGGGGCATGGAGGAGCCTCTTGGGGTAATGGAAATGTCACATCAATATGTAAAAATTCATTCTTTCACTTAAGGTTTGTGCATTCTACAGTGTGTCTGTTATAACTCAATAAAATGAAGGAGAAAAAAAGAGACTCAGGTGAGAAAGCCTCCTGGTTGTTCTGGTAATATGTCTCATGTCTCTGACTTCCAAGACGTGGCCTCTATTTCCAGACTCCTGACACCAGCTTGCTTTATGGACTGTGCTCTTCAGCATCTCCTGATAGCAGTAGCTTTTCTATTTGCCTACTCACTTAATGCTCAAACATGCCCTAAGTCTGTCACCAGCCTCTGATATTTGTACAATATATGCACACCTTCAGGTCTGCCCAATGTCAAGTTGAGCTGATGCTGTCAGAGTTTGCCTGCACTAGAATAGCTCTTCTGTGGCCTGCCCTCCCCACTCTGCAGCCCCTCTAGTCCAATACTTGGTACTCATTATGAGGTGGGCCGAGGAATGCCCCGTACCATATCCTCCATCAGCTGCCCACAGCTGCCACAAATTCCAAGGGGCTCCTACAGAGGGAACACTTTGGGCAGAGTGTCCAGTCTGTTACTGGTTGGGTAATAAACCCTGGGGGGTCTTGGTGAGGTGGACTGCATAGAGCTGACTTAAGACCTAGAATAAAAACAGACCTTCTTGCATCCTCTCCTCTAGGCCAGGAATAGCAAATACCTCACACAGGGACTAACCTGTCCTCCTCTGGCTCCTTCCTGTCCCATAGCAGACATTAATATAATCGATCAGAGCACTTTTCTAAAGAGCCTGGATGGAAAAGCATTCCAAGAAATGCACAAGAGACAAAGTAGGTGCTTAAGTCTCTGGGGAAGAGCTATTCTCTTAAGGCAAGTGTAGGTCTATGTTAGGCCAGCTGCAAAGGGGATAAGAAAGATGAAAGTTCTAGGTCTGGTTCCCTAGAAGTAGATACTAAAAGGAGGATTGCCTGCAAGAGACTCATTAATGACATGCTCCCAGGTCAGGGAAGGGGATGAAGGCAAGCAAGGGTGCAAGCTCAGCTGAAGGCCCCACAGGTGATTCACTCTGATAGGTAGGTGCTCTCTGCAGTGCAGGTTACAGTCCGAGGAAACTGCACATGCCTACTGCACACCTTCACACCTGTCTGCCCTTGCTGCAGGGCCTCCTAGGGAGAAGCAAACTCCCAGGAACTCCTGTCTGTGTGTGTGGGGGAAGTGCTCCAGGGGCCTGAGGGCAGTCCTCCGAAGAGTCTGCATGTGGGTGTGGGAAGCAAAGGCTCATCCGAACTGGGAAACAGTAAAATACCAACATTTTCCACTACTAAAGGCAATTCAAAAACATAAAACCAACCAGAAGGATGCTGTGCCTGGCTCAGTGGTCTCTAATCCTTCCCAACTCTGGAGAGGAGAGGGGAGGAAAGAGGAAGGAGCTTGAGCTCCTCACGGTCCATCCCAACCCGACCCCCCACTGCAGTTGTCCTGAGTGGATGGACAAGGGAGGAAGGGGTTGGGGACACTGCCTGTTGCTGCCACCATGCCATGGGCACTCACAGACCACCCGGGAGAGGCTGCCGGCTCCTCAACGCTCACACAAGAGCCACTGGAATGGTGATCACTTCCATCTTCCCAGCACTGTGCAGTTGCAGAGTCCTTTTGTGGGCATGACTGTATTTTCACTCTCTGCAAGGTAGGCAGAGACTTGTTCCCCCCAGCCCTGTGATATAAAGGGCTAGTGC
This sequence comes from Cheirogaleus medius, assembly GCA_008086735.1. NCBI lineage: Eukaryota > Metazoa > Chordata > Mammalia > Primates > Cheirogaleidae > Cheirogaleus > Cheirogaleus medius. The sequence continues at coordinate 57,031,680 of VBSM01001562.1, forward strand.
TCTCTCCAGCATACTTCTTTGTGCTGCTTCTCCAATTAGTTCTATTTTTGTTCTGGACTGACCCCGATTGTACATATTCACAGCTGAACTGGGGAGGGTGAGGAGCCCGTATTCATTCCCCACCTTTAAATGCTCCTCTCCTTGCTCTAGGTAATAGAATGATTTCTTTTTCTTTTGTTCAAAAGGGTCTGGACTCTGGACACCTGGCCCAAGTGCTGGCTCAGCACCTGCTAGCTATTAAAATTCTTTACCTTCTCTGGGCCTCAGTTTCCTCATTTGTAGTGTAAAGAGGTTGGCCAGTCCTCACTCTGAAACCGTGTGCACACATGGCTCCAGGTTATGGGAATTGTTTCTTTGTTCGTTAGGAACAAAGCACAGGACTTATATTTTAAAGGTTGCTGCTATATTTTGGCTTCAATATCTTAATTTTTAGGTAACATTTTTCTTTAAGAGGAGGGAGCTGGCTGGTATAAGGAGACCTGCTTTTTTCTTTCTTTCTTTTTTTTTTTTTTAAACATTAAAGCCCCTGTCTTCAGGGAAGAAGAGGCTGTTGGATGTGTTTTGAATGTTTCAAATCAAAGCCTGCCAAAGGATGGAGAGCTATAGGTTTCAATAAGCACCTTCTTTCAGTAATTTTAAGAATTTCACTTATGAGGATAATGAAATCTTCAGAAACCCTAGGAGACATACCAGAAAAAAAATATGACTCATCAGTGGAATTTTCCTAAATACTCTTTCCCTCTGCTCCATTCGTCCATCAGGAGGGTCTCTTTTGCAGATTCTGAAGATGTCTGCAGTCTAATCGGATCATTTGGGAGCTGGAGTACCCACCCCCACCTTTCCACCCCGACCCTCCCCAGCATCCAGGCACACTGTTGAAAACCCTGACTTCTGAGGCCTGGACTGCCATCATTTCTTGGTGTGTCATGTTGTGGCAGATGCTCCTGTTGGAAGTCCAGGCCAGCCAGGGCAAATTCTTGTTTTCCTGCACCCGTTTCCTCCCAGTGTTGTTTTAATAAAAACAAACATACAAATGCACTACTTCTGTGACTTCTTTTAGATGCAGAATCTGCACTGTGGGGTTCACAGGCCTCCGTTGGATGGGACATGCCCCGAGGTCTGTGTGTGCAGGCCCTGGCGCGTAGCTCGCGCCCCGCTCCTACACAGGAGAGACGGGTATTCCCTTTTATAGGTTTTCTTGAGGTGTTGCCAAAACTCATTCCAAGCTATTTAAAGATTAAGAAATACATTTTTGAGAACTTGATTCGATGTAATTTCAGGAAAAGACACATACATTTACAAAAGATGATGTAAAATCCTAAAAGACCCAGTTGAAAGAAAGAGTGGATGTTTAATTAAAAGCAGGGGGAGTAAATGGATTCTGCACATTTTCGAGGATCAAGTTACCTGGAAAGAAAGAAGAATTGTGGGATGGGTATAATATAAACAAAAAGGGGAGTTCACATGGGGACTTTAAGAAATTAAAATCAAAAGGGACTCTTCAAACAGAGTGTACATCTTGGGTATTAACCTCCAACATTTAAATGAAAACAATTTTGAGAAGCTTAAAAAAAAAAGACAGCCCACATTTGGGCAGGCTTCAGATCTCTCGTGCTGCAGCTTTCTGCGGGAAGCTGTGGTTTCCCATCACTTGCTTGCTGGGTCTGACGTGTATTCTCTGCCATGTGCATCTAGGATTTCTCACCAGCTCTCCGAAGCCGCGCTGCCTTGAAAGAAGAGGCCCCTGTGCTGCTCTTGGAGGTGAGGCCGTCTCCGCTGGCGAATCCAGCGTGATGGTTAGGAAGCACCGAGCAGGAACTGGGAGGCGCAGGTTCTGCTCATGTTTCTGTTTCTTACTCACTGCGTGACTCGGGAGGAGATTAGTTTCTTTCTCTGAGACTCAATTCTCTCACTATAAACAAGACCCTTTTCAGTGCTGTCCAAAGGGATTTTCTGCTGTGATGAAAATGTTCTCATATCTGTGTCTTCCCATGGGGTAGCTGCTAGCCGGTGGCCATTGAGTCCTAGAAAAGTGGCTAGCGTGTCTGAGGAATACAATTTCAATTTTATTTAATTTCAAGTTAATTTCTTTTCTTTTTTAGAGACAGGGTCTCTTTTGCTCATCCAGGCTGGAGTGCAGTGGTGCTATCATAGCTCACTGTAGCCTCGACCTCCTGGGCTCAAGCAATCCTCCCACTTCAGCCTCCCAAGTATCTGGGACTACAGGTGCACACCACCACACTCGGCGAATTTTTAAATTTTTTTGTAGAGATGGGGCCCCTGCTCTGTTGTACAGGCTGGTCTTTATCTCCTGGGCTCAAGCCATCCTCCTGCCTTGGCTGCCCAAAGTGTTAGGATTATAGGCATGAACCACTGTGCCAGCCTCAATTAATTTTGATTTATAGTTAAATAGTCACACGTAGCTAGTGGCTAACTTATTAATATTGAACAGAGCAGTTTTAGATGTTGCTGAAATACCTTTGAGTTCTAAAATTTTACGATTCTATACTCTAGTGTTCAGGCTTTGTATTGCTAATCAATCACAGACATTCATCAAATTATTATTCGGGGCCTTGCCTGGTCCAGGCCCACTTCTCATTTCGAAGGAAACAAAGATGAGTGAGGCAAAGTTCTTATTTTTAACGGGTTCGCAGTCTTGTGAGAGAGAACCATAAACATCTAGAAATTGTAGGCTGTTAAGGGTGGGACTCCTGGGAAGATGGAAAGCAGAGCTGTCCTTTGTCAACATTTGTCACACATGGGTCGTTCACATTTGCTGAGCAGGGATACACTGTCCGGCAGTTTGTCCAGCTAGGTCTGGCCCACTTTCCCTCCTTAACCTCAAGCTAAAGTAAGTAACCTGGACATTCGCCTGCTGCTGAGTCAAAACTTGCTTATTTTTAGCTTCAGGAGCCTTGAAACCCAGTTAGGGTAAATGACCTAAAAGAATGGGACCGAGGGACTTAGTGTTTCATTCAGCAGCATAAGTGCTGCATGCACTTTGAGTGCCAGACATTGAGTTAGGCATCGAGGGTGTGACTGCATGAGACAGGCACTGTCCTTCCCCTTGGGGAGCTGGCATGGCATTTTAGGGGAGGCAGACAATGCATAAGTAAATAGAGACAGTGAGGTCAGATAGTGTTAAGAGGAGAAAAAGATGGTAGCAACTAATAAAAATAATAGTTAAAAAAAATCATGTAGGACAATCCAACCAAATCTGCTAGTCTCCAGCTGTGGTCTCTGGGTAGCTGTTGGTATGGGAATAATGGACTTTGAATAACAACAACAACAAAAAAAAGTGAGTTCCAGGCCTGGCCATGCTGCTCACTTTGGTGTGAGAACTTGATTTGTTCTAGGGATGGAATAATACATGTACGAAAGGGCTCTCTAATTACTTGCGCACGACAATGGCAAGGTTCTGTTGTTATAGCACAGGCTCCAAAATCTCCTTGTGGATAGCAATTGATGAGTTGAGCACCTCTGGTTTAGCACCTAGGAAGGAAGGGGAGACCCCTGAGAGGGACAGGGGGCGTCATGAGGAACATCTGAGGGATGCTGAAGGTTAGGGAGCCTCACATAGTCTTCTCTGGAGCTCTTGGCTTCTGCCAAAGGTCATCAACTGCTGAACAGGCTAAGAGGCCAGCACGGTGGGACTGACCCTAATTTAGCTAGAACCACCTGATTTTAACTAGTTTCTATGTTACACATACTAGCTATGTGCAAAGTCTTACTAAAAGTATCTTTTGACAATTGAAACTGGCTGGGTGGGTGCTGAGAGTGGGTGGGCTCACCAGGGCAGAGGGTCCAGCAGCACTAGAGGAGCTCAGGCCACGGCCCCCCACTTTATGATTTTGCTTCCTCTTAGGACCAAGTGGGTGTGAAGCTGTGAGACCAGGAGGAACCTGGGAGAATCCTTGGGACAGGATGGGGAAGAGGCAGTGGCTGCCAGGGCATCTGAACCTTATTGGCAGAGCACCTACAGTCCCCCTGTGTTGCCCGAGTCCTGCAATTCATCTCGTGTTTAAGAACAAATGACACAGGGACCAACTGGTCATAAATTGCTTTAACTTCTGGATATAAACCTTGGTCATAGCACATAGATTGGAAAAGCCCTAAACTCATCTCATCCCCTAACATTCTAATTTAACAGATGAGGAAACAAAGGCCAGAGTGGGAAAGGGACTTGCCCAAGGTCCCAGAGTTGGTGGCAGGGCCCTGGTGATCTGGTTCTAGATTTTCCCACAGAGGCAGTAACTTCAGAAGCAGGAGAGGGTTGAGGCCGAGAGGTCCTTCGCAAACCCACACTTTCCCTTCCCTGGGATGCCCCGCGTCTGTGTAGCATCACTGACTAGCAATGTGGATGAAGTTGTTAATAAATATGAAATGTATGTTCCAGGCACTGCACTAAGCATTCTACTGCATTGCCTCATTGGATTCTTGGCGCTTGATCTCTCTCATTTGCCCCTGCAGATCCATTCACCCCTCTTCTCCATTCTGCTCAGTGCCCCACGTGGGATGCATTAAGGGGCTCCTTGCCCGCTGGGTTCTTTCAGTATGGAGACACCAGGGGAGAGCGGAGAGGGAGGACAATGCATTTATTCATGAGGCTCCTTTGCTGTCAGGTTGCTACCAGGTGGCTGCATCCCTGCATTGAAAGTCATACTCACTTCACGGAGCTCCCACTTTCTTTGGGTGTGGATACTCACACTTGTCCCGGTGCTTCTTCAGGAGTGGTAATGGCACCCACTTTTCTAGCTTTGGGTCACTGCACCCTCCCTTGTGGTTTTGCTACATCCTCCACACTCCTTTGTAAACAGTTCTTTTATTAAGCCCTTCTTAGATTATCCCAATTTGAGTGCACAGTCTGTTTCCTCCTGGGGTTCTGATGAATGCACAACACAGCAACCCACTAGGGAAGGACTTTTATTATCCCAATCTTGCAGATGAAGAAACTGAGACACAGAAAGGTTAAAAATGTACCCAATGTCACAGAGCTAAGTGAGCCCAGGGGATTGCAGAAGCTTAGCCCTTGAGCAATGCATTACAGCCCCTCTTAGAGCAAGTGAGATGGTACATGGATGGGGGTGGTCCAGAGCTTGACTTCCATCACAGAGAGCTTCCTGGCCTCTGTCAAAAGTCCCTCTGTGACCTGGGCTTCCTCATTTGCCCTCCTGTCTTTAGCCAGGGCCATGAAGTGCCTGGCGGGCAGCCTGTAAGAGGTGACAGCACGGTGAGGTGCAACAATTTCCTTTGTTCTTAGACTTAAGATGAATTGCAGGACTTGGACAACACAGTGAGAATTGTAGGTGCTCTGCCAATAAGGTTCAGATGCCTGGGCAGCCACTGCCCCTTCCCCATCCTGCCCCAGGGATGCTCCCAGCCTCTTCCTGGTCTCAAAGCTTCACATCTACTTTGTTCAGAGAAAGTGGACAATAAAGTTTGTTTCTGTGGTTAAAAAACAGAACAAAACAACAAAAACCAAAACTTAAACAAGACAACCCCTAATTAATGAAAGGAGCAGAAATAGCCTCTTGGAGGTGGCAGGGCTGACAGCTCCCCCTCGATGATTTCATTAGGTGGTGACGGTTTTGTCGATACAACATGCTGCCCAGAACCACACAGTCTCCTCTTCTGTCTGACAACATTTTTTTCCCCCTTTGAGCTGCACGAGCTCAGGCTGGAAGTGACAGAAGCCAGCCTATAGCTCCGCTGACCTACTTCCCCGCCGGCTCTCCAACCAGCAGCCCACGCATCATCCATTTTAACCAGCTTTTCAAGGTCGGGACTTTTCAATGCAGAGATTGGCTTTTGCTTGACACAAAGCCAGGTACCATCAATTGTCCTGTTTACTAAATTTTCAGTGTTCCTTTTCTTTAGCTGAGTAAAAAGTATGGGTTGGGCTCCTGTTTAGGACAGATAACAAATGCAGTTGCTTTGAGCCTAAATTGGCCACTTGGTCTATACTTCAGGTGCTGAAAAAGCAGGTTTTCCACTATTATGAAGCGCCCAGGCCAGACCAAACGCAAACAGTCAAGGATTCAGTCTGTCCCAGTAGACGGTCACACTCCTCTTTTTTGTGACGCAGACAAATGTATGCTCCACATAAACACAATGTCTTATTTTTCACTTTTATGGAAGAATCGAATGAAACCAGCTCTTCAGAGATAAAAAGCAACTGCTTTGTGTATCTATTACTGTACCTTTCATCTCGACAAGCTTTGTGAGAAACTTCCAGCTGGAGGTACATTCTTTTCTGGTTTGATAAAGATAAATTGTATTCAGTAAGAGAGAAAAAGGAAAATTTTCTTGATTATTCTCTAAATACAAAGTCAGGGGAAATGTGATTTTTTTTTTACCCAGTATTCAAAGAAGTTAGTCCCCCTTCAAAATGACCCCAAATTTTCTGTGCTGCTCAGCACACTAAAACCGTTTGATCTTAAGAGGAGCTTGTTACATATTGAGTTCTGGGAGCTCATTAAAGAGGAAAGAGAACACACAGCTTTCTCTACTAATATCCATTAATCGACAGTAGGTACAGGCGATATGGTGCAGTGGTTTATGGCACAGATTCTACAGTTTGAGTCTCAGCTAGTCTCCTTGTTAATTGTATGAATTTTGGTCATTTGTGCCTCAGTTTCCTTATCTGGAGAATAGAGAAAATAACAGCACCCTCATAAGGTGTGTGAGAGGTAAATAAGAGGTGTTTGAAACAGTGCCTGGCATATAGGTAGCTTTTGTCTTAGCCCATTGGGGCTGCTATAACAAAAATGCCATAGACTGGGTAATTTATAAACAACAGAAATTTATCACACACAGTTCTGGAGGCTGCACAACCCATGTGCAGGCAGATTTGATGTCTGGCAAAGACCTGTTCCTCATAGACGGTGCTTTCTAGCTGTGTCTGCACGTGGCAGAAGGGATGAACAAGCTCCCTAGGGCCTCTCTTGATCCTTAATCACTGAGCCCGTTCACCTAAACCACCTCCTAAAGGCTACACCTCTTAATACTATTGCACTGAGGATTAGATTTTAACATATGAATTTGGGGGACCATAGCAGCTTTTCATAAGTGTTAACAATTACCTCCAGAAGGATAGAAAGTTAGGGAGAAATCTAGCTGTGTGTGTGTGTGTGTGTGTGTGTGTGAATGCATGTGTGTACACACGCTTGTGGAGTTGAGTTGTTTGCTGGGGGAAGAGAGTCTGGAGACAGGTAGCAAAGGAGGAGAACAAGACGGAAGGCAAGAAGAGACCATGTGCCTCTCAGGTTGCTGTCCTTGCCTAGGCAAGTAAGCAGAGAGACATAAGGAATACATGCCCAAACACAAAGACAGAAGAACACAGAGACAAAGGTGCAGACACAGGGAAAGTAGGGGGTTGACAGAGGCAGTCACGCAAAGAGCAAGGGAGACAGAGAAACAGGGAAAGAAACTCATTACACACAGAAGCAGAGAGGAAGAGCAACACAAAGAAAACGTCAACACAAATACACGCCCCATGCCAAGGAGAGGACAGTTGTTCTGCTGCTGAAGTTTTGGATACAGCGGGATCAAAATGCTGTTGGAGTCAAATGACAAGCTTGAATTATCTTCATGGTCAAAATAGCAGGATGAAGATCAGGTCTATCAAGTCCCTTACACAGTGCTTCATAAAGAAAAGTTATTAGTTTTAATAGAGCCTTCTTTCAGTGTCGATACTGGCAGAAGAAACCCCTTTCCTGGGTGTTTCTTCCCAGTTCATGTGAACTCACAGATTTTTTTCCTTCCTGGGGTGGGTGCATTCTGATTCCAGAAGCCCCCCCATCCACTGACTTGTCCCCACTCTTTTCTGTTTTGCAGATCTGAGATCCACCGATAGTCACAGCAGACAGGTAAGATCTAGTTAATTAAGAGTATTTTCTCTGTACTCACGAGCTGGCAAACCTAGCAGTGATTGGAGGAACGGGGGGTGGTGGACAAAGGAATTTGGTCAGAACAGACAGAAATAAAATATCTGTGACTGGGGCACCGTATACTGTGACACTCATACCAAGCAATGTTTCCTACGGCTGTTTCAAGGTCTCGGAATCCTTATGGTTTCTTAAATCCCAAGGAAATGGGCTCGAAGACACGGAGAATGTAAACTAGACCTTTGCAATCCCCTTCGGTGATTCTGTAGAAACTTATTTCTGCAGAAGTGCCTTCTGATTGACAAAAGCTCACTTTTATATTCACCGTCTCACCCTGTCAAGGTCTAGTCTAAAATCACCCTCAGAGAATATTGTGCAGTAACTTCTAAAAAGCCCAAATCCTCTCGATTTATGCATTTAATTTATTGTTTTTCTCCATCAGAGCTTTGCTTTGTATATAACCCAATCTCAGTTTTGAGTGCCTCTCGCCTACTACTAAGCCATGATGTTGGAAGGCATTTTTTAATTTAGAGCTTGAAATTCCCTTAGTTTACTTTCAAGTCCCTAGTCCTTTGGAAATCTATATAAAATTTCCCACCCCCTCCCAACCTCCTATTTTTTTACTCCCTTTGGAAGCAGTTAATTAATTTTATTTCTGAAAGATGCTTTGTTTTCTTAAGTAGTTCAGTCTGGCTAGTTTTCCTCTGGGTATCACTTTTTGCTGGCACTTTATGCAAACTTATTCAGAAATAGCTCATTGTGGGACAGTTTTCTCTGCTTATGAGGTTGAGGTCTATAAGCATCACTCAGTTATTCAACAGTCCTTCATGAATGCCTGATTGGGCCGTGTTCTCAGGATAAAAAGGCCTGACCACTGTCAATCCCTGCCCCTATCCCATAAAAAGTCCCAGTAAATGTGACTGATGCTGGGTGGGGTCCTCAAAAGCACTTTGGGGGATTTTATACTGAGAGTAGAAAATGTGAGAGCTGGTGAGCAAGACCAAGCCAGTGCCTCTGACAGGGAGTTGAGAGACCAGGAGAATACACTCATCTGTCAAGCCAACAGGACTGTATGTGGAAGTTAGAACCAAGAGTCACTTTCCAGACAAATAGCAGATCAGAATGGGATAGAGGGGAGTTGGTTCCAGGATGCCGGCTGTGAGCTCTGTTGGGGTGTTGACAGCTCAGATTTAGGGTCTGGCAAGTATGTAGTGCACGGGATTCAGTGCAGGTACACGGTGGCTGGATTAAAGGTATAGGCTCTGGAAGGGGTGTGTACCCCACCCACGATCCCTCACACCTTCCATGCAATCTGAGATGGAATGGGAAGCCCTCATTTCACTCAGTGAAAGAACGAGGAATATTCTGGAAACTTCACACTCAAGGCTTGATTACTTTGACTTCTCTTCTGGATCATCCCCTGTGGGTGAATCGAGGTATTGGAGCTGGAAAAGGTGTCTGTGATAATCCAGTGTTTCCGTTATTGCCTTCTCTAGCTTCCTGTCTTGGGTCAGAGGCTCAGTCTTGGACAAGAGACTGGGATAAGAGGTTTGGGGGAGAGCATAGTGCAGAAAGGTCAGGACAGTAGGAACTGTTGGTCAGGAAGGTAAATGTGCATAGATGGTGTGGCCCAGGGTAAAAGCCAACATGGTCATTTTCTGGTATGACTTAGGGTGGGTCCAGGAAGTGCCTGTGGGTTTTAGGCATGGGCAGAAGGTAACAACTAAGACATTAAGAATGACTAGACTGATGGAAGCAGACAGAAGTCCAGTATAGAAGAAGTTTAACATTTTGGTGAGTGCCAGATCAGGGTCTACCATTATCAAAGTTACACTGTGGCCTTATAAGGGTGGTAAATCCATTATAAAATCTAAAGTGATGATTTGCAAAGAGTTTTCAGGTTTGAGAGTGAGGGGGCCCCTTTTGTTGTCCCTAGGGGGTATTATATTGATGAGAATTATATTAGATTCAACATTGTGCCTGGGCCTCTGGGATCTGCTCACCTCCCACACTTTCTATCACTTCTAAAATTCTGTTGTGTTGGACTTCCCCCATGGCACATGGAGCCAGATGTTTGGTACAGCTGGGTCTTTTGGAAGAGGAGACCCACTGTCCATTTAGGGGATGCCCAGAATCTCTCAAACCATACTAGGCATGAGTGGGCCTAGACAACCCCTGCCTTTCACACTAAATTACCTTAATCAAGTTCATCTGTATTTGGATTAAGGCACCATTTTTCTGGACAGAAGTCCTTGAAGCAGGGTGTTGCCTTTTGGATAAGAAATCTACATAAGAGTTTGTGGGCATGGCATTAAAAAGAATTTCACCTCATTTGAGATCCAGAAATAAGAAAGTTGACATTCTAACACAGGTAAGCAAGGAGCACAGATGATATTGGTCATATATGACAGATGAGGGATGAGGTGCTTTACGAGGAGAGTGTGTCAGAAATGACAGTTCTGGGCCTAAGCTTTAAAGAGACCAGGTAGTTTCCCCCTTTGCATTCTGGGGAGTCCTGAGTTACCATGTTGTAAGAGGAGAGGCATAACAGCTGGGACTTAGCTGTTTTAGTGTTCATGCTGAGTCCAGGCTCTTGGTCAACCCTGCCAGGTGCCAGATAGGTGAGTGAGCCATCTTGAATGTTCAAGCCCCACTAATACCCCAGATTGCCTTCAGATGCAGCCAATATTACACACAACCGAAGAATCACCCAGCTGATCCGAATCAGTGCATAGAATCATGAGAGGTAATAAAATAATTGTTGTTACAAGCCTCTAAGATTTGGGGTGGCATGTTGTACAACATTGGGTAACTAAAACAAGAGACATATCCTTTATAATTTAATCTGTTATGAAGGTTGGAAAACTATGACTCATGGACCAAATCCAGCCAGCTGTCTATTTTTGCAAATAAAAGTTTTATTGGAACACAGTTATGTCCATTTGTCTAAGTGTTGCCTATGGCTGCTTTTGCACTACAATGGCAGAGTTGAGTAGTTGCCAGAGAGGCCATAGAGCTTAAAACAAAGCCCAAAATATTCACTGTGTGGTCCTTTGTAGACAATGTTTGCTGACCTATGATCTATTACACTAATCTACAAAAAGCTGAAAAATAAGCAGACTAATCTCTTTTAAAATAGTGTGTAAACCCCGGTGTGCAAAAACTAGTGGTATAGAGGAAATGGCTTGTCTCAATATGGAAATAGTTTCTAATATTCCCCGGGCTGTAACAGAGGTGGGCTTTCCATACAATATACCTTCTCACTACCATAGAGTACCATAGATTAGGTCTGTGGCAGGTTATGTTATGTTTGGCAAAAATTCACTCTCCCTTCCCCACCTTCATGGGACAACTATACTCCCCTACACATCTGATGTACTTGGCCACGAGGTTTGTTTTGGTGAGTGGAAAGTGAGAGAATGTGACTGAGCAAAGGTTTAAATGCACGAGTGTGGTTTGGCTTACCTTCTTGAGCCCCGGCTGTCTGCCATGACACAAGCATGCTCCAGGTAGCTGTAGCTGATGTTGCTTGGATCTCAGAATGAGTGACCACAGAGCAGAACTAAACCTGACCTGTGGTTTTGATGGAAAGCTGGTCCAAATCCAGCTTAGTCCAGCAGAGCACAACAAATCTGCAGACCCATGAAAAGCAATTGTTCTTTTTTTTTTTTTTTCCCTTGGTGACCTACAACGGCAGCCATGCTATTGTTAGTCACTGAAATGTTTGGAGTTGTTTGTTACCTAGCATCTTTGCAGCCAAAGCTAACTAATACAAAGCCCAGGAAGCATAGAAAAAAAGGGAATATTCTCTATATACGGACGCTACTAGCCCATACAGCACCTTTGTGAAAATTGGAAAAAGTGACCCTCTGTTAAGATGCTTTATTTTCTATCTGTCCAAAAATTGTCACGTACAGTTGTCATCCCCCCTTACCATCAGGGGTATAGTCCAAGACCCCCAGTAGATGCCTGAAAGCTTAGATAGCACTGAACCCCATATATACTATGTTTTTTTCTATACATACATACCTATGATAAAATTTAGTTTATAAATTAGGCACAATAAGAGATGAATAACAAAATAAAACAATTATAATAATATACTATAATAAAAGGTATGTGAATGTGTTTTCTTTGTCTCTCAAAATATCTTATTTATATTGTCCTCACCTATATTTGGACTGTAGTTGACCACAGGTAACTGAAACCTCGGAAAGCAATACTGCGGATAAGGGGACTACTGTAATGATTATGTTGTAACACAACACTTGATTGCTAACCTCAGGCATAGTTACAATAGATGAATGAAGCTGTGAGAACCATGATGTGAATGTCACCCAATTAGAGGTGTCACCTGTGTGCAGTGCACAACATACACAACCATAAACAATGACTGTATACCTTTAGAGAACTCAAAGAATTGTATCATCCTGAATTAACCCTTGCATGGTACATAGAAAGATAAGTATCACTGAAGACATTAACTTGCTGCAAAATGTTATTTTTAAATGATAGAGGTATAAATAGTTTTGAATACCTCTTTGTCTTCCTTTACGGACAAATTCTAATTGTCCTTGCAGATTAGAATCTGATTGCAAAGGCGGACCAGAGATAAAGTAGTATGCTCATAAAGGGAAAAAAAACACTCCCCCAATATATTGAAATAAACATTAGAAAACAAAAATATTGCCATATTAACACTCTCTTTTGATTCAAGGTTTTTCTGCCATTGAACCACAGCATAGAGTAAACACATAGAAAGCAATACCCAAATAAATGCAAATCAATAGATTTCACTGATTATGTGAAGCAATACATTATAAGAAAATAAATCAATAATGGCTCAATAAAAATGTTAAAATATTGCTACTGTTTATTGCTTGTAATATTTTATACTCTTTGGTCCTTCCTTTGGGGCAAATGTAAGAATAAAGCCTCTCTTTTTTGTCTTCTTTCTCCCCTTTATTCCCCTCTAGGGTGAGGGAGGGATAAGTAGACTCCAGTTTACTAGAGAGTCAGAAACGAACTGGGTGTGATAGATGACTTTTTCTGGGTGACTTATCTAAATTAGTTCAGGCTGAGGTGTGTTAACTTACTAAACTGTTTCTGCTATTAAATGTAAATTTGTGCGTCTTAAAGCCCTGGTGGGCACACCTTATATAGCAATGGAAATCACCTAGGTTGTATAGTTAAAAAAAAAAAAAAAAGATGTGCTTTGAATTCTGGTCCCTCAATTTATTAGTGACCTGGAGTTTCAGTCTTCTCATTTATAAGATAGCAAAATGAATTCCTGTTTCAAAGGGTTCTTATGTGGGCTAAATAAGATAATGTACAAGAACAATCTAGAAGAATGTGCTATCTGATAAGTATCCTTTCCATTCTCTTCTGACCAAAGGAAGAAAATGCAAAGTGAAAAGCATGTATTTTTGGTGTCTTCTCATCTCTCTTTTCTCATCTTTAGTGTCTTTTTATCTGCCATTTCTCTAACTTCTGGTTTTCTTCCCACCATTTTGTGAATGCTCAGGTTTATATTTCTGTTTATACAAAGTCGTAGAAACAAGCACAGGATTGTAGCATGTGTGCTCCTTGCTCAGTTAGACGGAGGCAAGCCCCTGGCACGGCTGCATCTCTTACTAGCTTCTAAACTCCCTGAAGACAGGGACGGTAAATCTTATCCACATGTATGCAAAGGGCCAGCCTGAGCTGAGCACATTGTGAGCAAAAAACGTGATGCTTATTGAATTAAAATTGTGTTATACAATAATAAGGGAAAGTGTAACTTTATCACATTGTGATAATTCTTTCATCTGTTCACTTAATAAATATTCATTGCTTGCTCACCATCTCTGTGTCTGAATTTTATGGCTATGAGTAGAAATGGTGTTATTGTTGGCAATTTAACTTGGAAAGAAAATGCTTCCTAGCATATTTCTTCAAGCTTCTGGGTCAGTTTAGGATATCTTGAGAAAAAGCTAAATAGAAGTATAAATTGCACGCGAATGCTGGTATAAGACTGCAATGAAGCTCTAATTTGAAGACATTGAGTTACTCCTTATTTGAAGACATTGAGTTACTCCTACCTTTCAAAAATTTTATTGATTGAGTTTTCAAGAAGTAAATGTTACACAAATTTGAATTTATGAAATGCAGTGCTGACAATATTTCGCTTTTTTATCTATTTTATATATTGAGGATTCTGATAAGATTTAATTTGAGAAAACAGCTGTCGTACATTTGTTTAACATAGTTGTTGCCCTGGCATCCATTTTTAGGTCTGACATAAGTTATTTAGTTATTCAGGCCTGATATAAGTTATCACCCTTGGCCTCGTTAAAATTTCCCCTCCCTGTGTGGTTGTTTGTGATATAGCCTACTTGTTCCTCAACTCACTGCTCTAAAACTCAACACATCCCACAGCTGCTGACCACGGCAAAACCTAATAGTCAACATCAGAGTTAAGTAAATAAGATCCCCCCTTGCTAGGGTTTTCTTCAAACTAGCCAATCCACAACCCACTCAGGAAAGCCTTAGGAATAATAATGCCCAGGGAGCTTAATAAAGGTGTAATCCCAGGGGTTCTCCTTCCCCCTTGCCTCCCCTCTCTCTGTCTCCTCCCTTCTTCCCTGTTTTCCTCTCTCTTTCCATCTCTTGCTCTCCCTTCCTTCCCTCCCCACTGGTTGAGTTCCCTGCTGCCTCTGGACCCCCCTGTCAGACACCTAACCTCTCTGAGACCTGTGAGTAATCAATTTCTTCTGCCTCGTTAATTTTGGTTTACTTCTGCATTGTTTCTCACCTGACATATACACATACACCTGAATGTACCTGTCCCCCACCCCCCAGCTCCCATCAGAGCTCTCCTAGAGAGTAGCTATCTTGGCTTATGGCCATTCTCAAGAGGTAGAGACTTCAAGACCAAATTACAAGGAAATCATAACAATAAAATCACAGCATAAGCACAATTGCTGAGAAAACCACTCTAGAGCCACTGGCAAACTTTTTCTGCCAAGATCTAGGTGGTAAGTATTTCAGCTTTGCAGGCCACATGGTCTCTGTTGCAATTACTCCCGTTATTGCAGCATGACAGCAGCCAGATATAAGTAAAAGAATGGGTGTGGATGGGTTCCAATAAAACTTTATTTACAAAAGGAAATGCACCGGGTTTGGCCTGTAGGATGTAGTTTGCCAACCCCTGGTCTACAGGAGAGAGGGTGGGCTTTATAATCTATAGACCTGGATAAGTCACTTATTCTCTCTCCAGTAGCCTCATCTATAAAGGAGGGCTGATAAAAATCTACCTCACTGAGTGTTGAAAAGTTTAAATAAGATATAAAAACACCTGGCATTGTCATAGTGTTTTCTCTTGATTTTCTTTCCCAAATAGCCAATGCTACAATTTATTCTTTCCATTGTCATTGCCCTGGTCAGATTGCATTACTCTGGTGCAGCTACTTGAGCTATTAATAGTAATTGCTACAATTTAATACTCATGAAAAAGAGTGCTAATACTTAACAATCCCAGGGGCATTTGTGTTAGAAACAAGAATTTACTAGTTTAACTGGCACTCCCGGGAGAAGAATCTGGAGCCAGGGCCCTCTCTCTGTTCTCCCTTAATATCCTTCAGTTGTGACTCTTTCGCCTTGCTCACTACCTAAGTTATCCCTGAACCCAATTAGTTATTCAAGTAATAAAACATGGAATCAGAATTGCTTCATGCCTGCGGAGTCTGATAGTTCTCACCTATCCTTGTCTACAGATAAGGAAGCTATGCGCCACAGGGCTTCAGTGGACATAATTTTGGTGCTCAGTTGGGAAAGGGATTGAATTGACATAACTAAAGTTTTGGAGGCAGACATACTTGGAATTGAATTCTGACTCCTGTCTTAATAAGTGATGTGATCTTGGGCAAAATAATTAATTTCTCTGAGCATTCATTTCTTCATATAATAAAACAGTTATAATATCTACATCACAGGGTTGTTGAAGTGAACTATAAGAAACATGTTAAAAAAATGCTGGGTGTGATGGCTCACACCTGTAATCCCAGCACTTTTGGAGGCTGAGGTTGGAGGATCATTTGAGATCAGGAATTTGAGATCAGCCTGGGCAACCTAGTGAGACCCTGTCTTTACAAAAATATAAATGAATACATTGTTAAAAATGCTTAGACTAGGGACTCACACATGGGGACCCTGTGTTTTTCATCACTGCCCTATCCACAAAAGCTAGACTAGTATCTGGTACATAAATATTGTTGAATAAATAAATGATAATCAGTAACATCATTATTATTTTTATCATGACATATATGGAAACATATAAATCTCTACTATCAGCACCATTTACTATTGTTTTCAATCTCCCCTTTAATATTACTAGCATCACTGGAAATAAGTTATACATAATTTTTAAAAAATGTATTGCCATTATGAATCCCAGTGACAAACTTCAGGATTTTCAGACTGTATGATGCTGAGGAATTTGGGAGTCAGTTATCCCTGAGTTTAAATGCTTCCTCCATTCCCCAGCCTGGTGGTATATGAACACTTAGAGTCTACGTGAAATGGTATTAATGAAAGTTAATTTATAGGGTAGTTGGGAGGATTAAGTATATAGTAGTGGCTTAATAATAATTGGTAATATTAGTAGACATACCCCTTTTCATTATCTTCTAGGTAAAATATAGAAACTAGGCTAAGTTTGTGTTTGGCACCCCCAGAAACTTTTCATCATCTTCCAAACTGTTTCTCCTTTGGGTCCTAGAGTGTAACCCCATTGTTCATTTACACTGGGCATGAAAGATTGTTGACAACTTTTATTTTTTTATTTCAGCATATTATGGGGGTACAAATATTACGGTTATGTA
>VBSM01001562.1:57053059-57090507 GCA_008086735.1 Cheirogaleus medius
CGGCCTCCCAGAGAGCTAGGATTACAGGCGTGAGCCACCGCGCCCGGCCGGAATACCTTACTTTTGCACATTTTACAGAAGCAGTTGACAACATGAACCATTGCTAGGAATCTTTAACTGAGCTTTGTGACAAACATAGCAAGTAATTGAAGAAAGATCATGACACTGACTAGTAGATGACAGTTTGAGAAAGACACATTAACTTGAAGTGACTTTGATTAATGTTAATCACCTAATTCAATAGGTTAAAAAAAGGAGGCAAAAAATTTAACACAATTTAGTAATTAAACCTGAGGTTATGATCTCATAATTATAAGCATGGGATGTCACTATAAACCAGGCTTTTAAAGACCACTTGAAAAAGCAATAGATGTTACATTATAAGAATTGTGCTGAATAGAGAAAAAAAACCTTGTTCTACATTTATTAGACTGAGTACATGTGGATTGGAATGAAATTTCCAGTACAAAATTTAACGGTTCAACTCCTTACACAACCTAGATGGAGGCAAAGATGGTATGCTCTGGAAAACTGTGTAATACAAACATACGGCTACCTGAGTTGTTTGTGAACATTGGAATGCAATTGTTTCATGAAGTGTGAGAATTGAAAAGGCACCCTGTTAATATGTTATTTTATATAAGTCTTAAAGTATATATGTATAAATAAATTAACAAAATAAACATTATAACTAGATCTAATGATTTCAATTATATTCTTGGTAACAAGTAGCCATAAAATCTCAGTGGCATAAACAACAGGTGTGTATCTATCAGTTCTGTCTGTGTGTGCAGGCTGCCTGGGGTTGACCTGGGCTAATCTGGGCACTTTGGGCTGGGCTCTAGGTTGTGGGCTCTGTTCAAGTTGGCACCACGGGCTTTGATTCTTCTGAGACTAGCAGACTGCCTGGGGCATTTTCTTCCCTGGCAATGGCAGAAGCACAAGAGATCAAGCCCAACTATGCAAGTACATCTCAAGCCTCTGCCTGCATCATACCCATTAACATGACATTGGCCAGCAAGTCATGTGGCTGAACCCAAAGTCAAGGGGCAGAGACACAATTTCCATTCACCTTGAGGTGGCAGTAGGTTTCATGGCCAACTGCTGCATCAATGCGCAGGGACCGTGTGAGGGGATGAAGTGAGTAGCTCACTCCAATCTTGAAGGCCAGCATCTTCAAATCTCTCTCTGTTCCTTCTTCACTTCACCTTCTCTGCATGTGTGCAAATCTCCCTCCACCTCCGCCTTAGGAGGACACTTGTGGTAGCATTTAGGGTTCCCCCAGATAATCCAGATAATCACCCCTATCTCAAGTTCCTTAACTTAATCATATCTGTGGGGTTTGCCATGTAAAGCAACATTTGCTGTTTTCAGGAATTAAGACCTGATGTCTTTGGTGGCCACTATTCTGCCTGTTACAACTACAATTCCTAAAAATGTATATGTTTATATTGGCAACTGAGAATTTTAAAAACTTTTATTTGGAAGTGATGAATCATTGCATATTTGGAGTGGCTTTATATTTGGTAATTTAATTGGTTATGCAGGATTAGAAAGATTGGGAATTAGGGCAAACTTGCATTCAGGTGTTCAAGCCTTAACTCCACAGCTTTTAATAACTCACCTGCACAGCTTCACTAACTGCACTCCCCTCCCCACCACAAACTGGGCAGGGGTCATAAGTCTATGATGCCCTTGAACTTTGGCATTCTCTTTCTGATAAAATATAGAAAAATGGTCAATGACAGATTGATTTCAAGATAATCACTTAGGCCTACCAGATATAGATCGAGAGACAATAAAATCTATATTTTCCTAAAATTTTCTTTCCGTATAAGAACATGTACATTATTCAGACTATCTTCTATATCTTTTATTAATGCTTAAATCATGTATGTGTGAGTCTTTTATTAATAGAAACATATGAATGCAACACAAATTAAAATTCTAGTATGACTTTTTTTTTTTAAGAACATGGTAAACTTACTCTAAAGTAAATACGGAAGAGTAAAGATTTTCAAATTGAGAGGGGGAGAAGGGGCTGGGCAAATCTGCATGGAATGGATGCAGTGAACACTGTCTGGGGGATGGGCAAGTCCTAGCTCTGACTTGGGTGGTACAAAAGGCAATATATGTAACCTAAACATTTGTACTCCTGTAATATTCTGAAATAAAAAAATTAGTTCATAATTGAAAAAAAATCTATATTTTATTGATATTCAGGCCAGAATTCTGCTAGGACACCTCTGCCTGGGGGGAGAAGGCTGAATGCCCCAGGGGGAACAGCTTTCTAAGACGAGACCGTAGATCTGTAGAGTCCAGGTGCCACTCTTCTGGCCTCGATGATGTCTGAGCAAGGAAGGCATGGGAATTTGCCCCAAAGTGAGAGGCTCTTGTGACTGATGTCCTAAAAGGCTTTGGAGGTGAGGAAACTGTGTAGCTTAGGGTTTTCAAGCACATGGCAGCTTAAGGAGGTGTCTCCTAAGAAGAAAAATTTGTGTTTTTATTAAGTATAATGGAATCTTAGAAGTGGAAAGATGTGTATTATCCTGGGTGGAGCTGGAGTCCGCTTTCCTAAGCGAAGTACCACAAGAATGGAAAAACAAGCACCACATGTACTCACCATCAAATTGGTAGTAACCAATCAACACTTATGTGCACATATAGTAGTAACATTCATCTCGAGTGTCGGGCAGGTGGTGGGGAGGAGGGAATTGGCATATTCACACCTAATGGGTGCGGTACACACTGACTGCCAGATGGGCACGCTTGTAGCTCTGACTCGGGTGGGGCAAAGGCAATATATATAACCTAAATGTTTGTACCCCTGTAATATTCTGGAATTAAAAAAAAGAAAGAAAAAGAGAAGTGGAAAGAATACGCTAAGTCTAATCCAGTTGTTTAATTTTATAAATGAAGTGACTGAAGCCCTGATTGATTAAGCTTTGCCAAAGTCATATAATTAGTGCCAGAGCAGGGACTACAACCCAGGTCTCCTGAGGCCAAGCTCCATGGTTTTCCCACTGCAATGACACAATAGATGCTATTTGTTTGGGCTGCCTGGCTTACAAGGATTTCTCCTTCTGTAGGACCTGCTTGTGATACAGGGGAATCATTTGCATGGGCCACGGCTGTGTAGTGTGGCCCTGCCTCCCTGGTGAGGGAGAGTCTCCCTCCCATGAATCTGAAATCTCAGTGACCCACGGAGAATGGCAGTTGAGGGGCTGTCACTCTGTGGCTGTGCTCTAGACAGAAGGCAGCATGAGGGTGTAGCTCGGAGTCTGGGCTCCACCACTCATCTGTTCTCTAACTTTGGGCGAGTTGCTAACTTCTCTTTCCTCATCTTTAAAATGAAGATCATCATACCTACCTCATGACATTGTCTTGAGGACTAAATGAGAAAACACCCTTAAAGGATGTAGAGCAGTGCTCGTCACACAGTAAAATACTTGGCATTTACCAGTTATTTACGTCCTGCTGAGGGCCAGGACATACTGTGGTTCCTTTGCTTTCAGAGTCCTGCTTAATTCATTTTTTTTCTTTTGATTCTGGAGCATAACCCAGGATCCTTCCAACAAACATCTTTTCTTCCCCCCTTTACTTAAGCAGGCCAGAGTTCTGTTTCTTGAAACAAAAATAACTTCAAAAAAATTACTGATGTTCATGCAGAAGAGCTCCTACATTTTAGGGATATTATATATAATGTGATGGCTATCACCCAGATGTGTGAGTGTGTTATGTGTGTGTAACCTGGTGGCAAAAATGAGAGCACATGTTCTGTTTGACAAAAAAATTAAAAATCAACATTTGAGGGAAGACATACTAAAAGGTAATGTGTACAGATACTTTATACCTGTGAATGGAGGTTGGGCCAGTTAGATCTATATAAAGAGGGGATAGACAAACTGATCCTCATAATGATGTGTAGTGAAATAGATCATCATTAATATATTCAAGAGCTGGTTATCAATGCTTAAATCACCAAAATATTGACTTAAGTAAGTTTATCTGCCAATGTTAGTAGAGAAAATTGCTGTATCCCACCATATTTATTAGCTTCCATAGATCTAAGTATATAAAATATGCAACTATAAATAAAGTTCAGCTATTACATTTAGGGAAGAAAGATCATTTTGATAACCTATATTTCATAACATTAGAGGAAGTGATTCCTAATATTATGCAGCAAATACACTTTTGTTTAGTAAATTGCTGTTTTTGTGTTTTGCATAAATTAGATACATAGCAGCAGGTTCAATTAAATCTACAGAATAAAAATAGCAATTTCTAAAAGCAACTTCAGGACATTTCTGTGTAATTCTACAAGATGCCTTACATGTATTCAATGAATGTAATAAATATGATGGTAAAAATAGCGTTTGTATTGAATTTGGAGTGGAAAATAGAATCGGTGGGAGATATTAATAAATACTAAATCTCCAAATGAATCTTCAAGTCCATTAAGAGTTTTAAAGCTGCATTTGAAGCTCATAACTCCAGGCAATTCCCTTGTCTAACTTAGCTTTGGCAAATGTTTATTTTGAGAAATGCTCAGTCATCTGTTTTACAAGCTGATTCTCTTTATACCTGAAACTTTCCGTAAGAAGGTTGTTGGCATAAAAATCAACTCCATTTTTAGGAATACTTGAGCTCATCTGCTTTAGGGTTGGGGACATACATGAAAATAATGACCATTTGAACTAGAGGAATCCAAGAGGATATCATGCCCAGCGTTTCATGTATAGATATTGTACATTGAAGCTTAGAATAAGTACCTGTTCGAGATTACACAGGAGTTTCACAGAGCCAGGATCATGCCCGGTCTCAGTCCACAACTCTTCCCACTCAGTCCATGCTAACTCTCACTTTACGCATAGAGAGACTGTGCCCTGGAGAAGTTAAATGACTTATTAAGAAGGTCAAATGATTAGTTAATGGTTTACGGTGACCAGCAAGCCTCTTAACCAGCTTGTCTGCTGGTTTTGGTCTAAGTTAATGAGGATCTGATCCAATGGGCCCTGCAAAATGTCCTGTGATCCAAAGATGCCTTCTCCTGTATCTTCCCAAGTATACTAAGTTTTGTTTTAATGAGGAAGATATTCCTTTTGTTCATAAGTAGACATTAGGCTGCACATGAAAATACCCTTGGGAAAAGTATTGGCTTGGATTTATGCCAAAGCACTCTGGATTTGCCCAGACCTCACCAGCCAGTGGGTACAAATAAGATCCCAGCAACATTAGGACCCATGTTTTTCTGGCTCATGACCCTCCCTAGCACAGACACAAGTAGACTGGGACTCTTTCTTAAGCTCTGCTCAGATACCCGGCCACACAGGGGGGTAAATGACAAATAGGAATGGGGAGCAGAGGTACTAGAATCAAACTTTGCCTGTCAGACCATTTTCCTTTTAGACAGTCCTGCATATACCCAGAGGAGTTTTAACAACCTGGCTTTACAGAGCCCTGTTGCTCATTAGTATCAAAGACTAACTTTTCTTTGTCTCTTAAACTTGTCATTTCTCTTCCTCCATTCATTCCACAAATTTTTATTGGGCTCCCACCTGCCATGTTCCAGGAACTGGGGACACCATAATGAATAGCCACATGTGGCCCCTGGACTAATGGAGCTTGTATTCTGGAGGGAGACACAGGCAATAAAATAAGGAAACAAATAAATATACCAAAGATTTACAGATTATGATAAGTGCTAAGTAGGAAACATACAGGGTGTTATAATGAAAAATAATGGTAGGTGTGGTCAAGAAAGGCCTCTGAGGAGGTAACCCTTAGGCTGAGACCTGACAGATGAGGAAGGGCCAGAAATATGAGGACCCAGGGAATGAGGGATTCCAGGTAGAGGCAACAATAGGGATGTTCTAAGGGTTGACATGAGACCAATGTGGCTGAGGGTGCTGAGCAAGGTAGGGAGAGCCATGAGAGAAATTTCTAAAAGAGCCCCAGGACATCTTTTCTGCTCTTTAGATATACGTAGTAACCATGTATAACAGATACTGTAGTGCAATGTCCAGATCCCCACTTCAGGGCTAAGGTACGACGCCACCCCTGGCAATATGACTGTTCACAGGTACATCTATTACTGGGAATTGTCCCCTGCAGAAGGGAACTCCCTAGGATCATGACCCTCCCCTTCTCCTGAGAGCAGACCATGACCAGTGAGTGGTTGACATCGGGACACACAAGTCTGGGATTCTTGACTCAATTTGGGACAGCTGTAAGAACCATTTCAGCTCCCTTTAGGATTGGCTGAGGTCATTGCCCAATCCCACATTCCTTGTTTTTTTTTTGTTTTTTTTTAAATAAGCTTATCTCCTTTAAGCACAATCCAATAAACATTCACTATGCAATCTCCATTTTAGAGATGATTTCTAGATAACTCAATCTGATATAATTAGTACTGGGTGTAGCCCTAGAAAGCTAACTCTGAAATGAGATTTTGGATATACGTTACCATTTACAGATGGCTGGCTATATCTATCATTGGTGGGATAGTCTCTAGCAGACAGAGGTAGTGCAGTTGTTAAAACTGTCACTAGTGGTGAATGGGGGTGGACAGAAACTAGTGGAAGGGGGGCTGGTACAATAGCAGTGGCTATTGAGGGGCGTGAGGAAAGTGATGATTTTAAGGACTATGGAATTGGTGACTGTTGCTGAGTTCCATTAATTCCTTGAAGAGTGACAATGACAGGTTCAAGGTGATTAATCACCATTTCAAGGCAAAATGTGAAAACCAGAGGGCCTCCTTGGCAGCATTTAAGGAAACCCTAATCTCCTGCAGATGGAGGGCAGACAGAGTAGAGAACTTATTCTTAACAGTAGTGGAGCTTTAGAGAGGGTTGGATTCTCAGGCCTTGGCAGGTCTCCTTTGCCAACGTTGAAGACACAACAGAGAAGGAGAAGGACCTACCACTTTGGACGGAAATGTCTGGGTAGATGTACTTGAGAACTTTGAGCTCCCCAATTCTTCCAAAACTACTGGGCCCACAGAAGTGGACCACATTGTTAGAAAATAGTTGTTCTTCTTCCCTTGCTTGAAGATTAAACAGAGGGCTCAAGTGAGACAGATGACTTACATGACAATGTTTTGCTCTCTCAGCATCTACCTCCACTTCCCCTTTTTACCATTCAACCAATAATGAGGGTCAAGTTACATCATAACGAGGCTGGGAGGAACTGGACCTGCTAAGGGAGGAGAAGGGACTGTTACCAAAGGGACCTAGCCAATATGTACCAGTAGGAGCTGGGAGAGTAGGCATGGAATGGATCCTGAGGAATGGGTGGAGCATAGATTTGGATAAGGAGAGTTTACTAACGTGGAATTCTGTGATATGTAACTTAACACACTAGCGAGGATTCTAGGAGATGGTACTAACGTGCTATTAGAATGGCTCCTAGAAGCTTGGAGAAAGTGAAGGCCCACCTACGCTGAATGAAGTAGATGATATGACAGATGATAGAGAAAGGGATAAAAATGCCCAGAAAAGTGGGCATGCTAGAGGAGATATACTATCTGAGACTGGAAGACCTACCAGTTGACTAAGTTCCACAGGGAAGCCTAGAGGGTCACCAGCATTGATAAGGATCTCAGCAAGGATTGGCTCCTGTAGGCCAGGAATGCTGGTAGGCTATGTGGTTTTAGAACAGGGCTCACTGACAGCAGTGGGAATGCTAGGTCCTGAAAGGTAGAGGCCAGGTGGCTGAATCAGGGTGGGTGAAATTATTACAATGAGCAGTTAAAGCCAGGAGAACAGCCAGGAGGCCAGTCTGTGGAAAGATAAGGGGTTTGTTCACAGATCATGGAACATGGTGCTCCTAGAAGCAAGTTGTAGGGGCAGCCAACGAGGGTATTGCTTAGTTTATACAAACCAAAAGAAATCAAGAATCAAGAGGCTTGTGGTTACCACCCCAATAAAAATTTGCAATCTCTTGTCAAGTATCTAGACCTGAGCTCTTTCTCAGATCCAGAAAAGAGAGGCGGAGCCCTACAGCACAGCAGCACTGTGGTCAGTAGCAGTAATTCCTCCCCCAGTTCTTCCCTCAAAGGACCCATTCACTCAGGTAACTGCATCAGGGAAAGAGAAATAACAAGCTATTTCAGTGATTGTTAGACACAGAGTCTGAACTGATGGTATTATCAGGGACCCAAAGCGCCAGCATAGCCCCACTTTTAAAGTGCAGGTGTATGGGGGACAGGTAATAAAGAAATCCTTGCACAGGCCTAGATTATAGTGGCTCCTCTGGATCTAGGCCCACCTCCTAGTCGTTTCCCTAGTCCCCAAATATGTAACTGGAACAGACCTACTTGGGAGTTGGCCAAATCTCCTTGACCTGAAGGGAAAGAGCTGTCATCACAGAAGAAGCCAAGTAGAAGCTTCTGCCACAGCCTTCCCTCCCCTAGCCAAGAGATGAATCAGAATCAACACTGCATTCTAGGTGTCAAAGAATTAAAGAAGACAGGAGTGGTCATATCCCCATTTCATTCTCTAATCTATCCCACCACCCCTAGACAAGTTGGATCATGGCAGATGACAGTGGCTATTACAAACTTTACCAAGTAGCTTCTCCAATGTAGTTTTGAATCAGTGGTGAGTATCTTTGCTGGAGTAGATCACACAGACTCAGGCTAGGTATGTGGTAATTAATCTGGCAAATGTGTTCTTACATGGTAAGAAACAGTTTACATTCAATGTAACAGAGTAGATTAGTCATTTATGATTTTGTCCCAGGGTTATGTTAACTCTGCCTTCTTGACCTGTATATCTGAAGAGACAAGACCATCTAGATATTCCTAGAACATCACAATGTTCTGCTATATTGATGATACTGTATTAATCAGACTATATGAGCAAGAAGTGGCAGGTACATTGGAGGTCTTGGTAAGTTACATGTCCTCCAGAGTATGGGAAATAAACCTTAGGAAGATTCAGGCATCTGTCACATTAATTAAGTTTTTAGGGTTCCAATGGTGTGAGCCATGTTGGGACATGGTCTTCAAGTAAAGGACAACTCCTTGCAGCTTGTACCTCCCACTCACAGAAAAGCATAAAGGTGCTTCAGGTCTGAAGGTAACATATTTTGTACATTCTTACCCATTGACATGGGGTCACAGAAGGCTGTCTGTTCCAAGAGGAGCCCAGTACAGGAAAGAGCTTTGCAGCAGGCCTGGGCTATGATGGAACCAGCTCTGCTGCTGGAGCTATGTGGCCTGGCAAGCCCTATGGAACTGGAGGTATTGGTGTGGAAAAAACAACGTGTATTTATAGGAATCATCAATGGAAATATCATGTGGACTCCTAGGGCTCTGCAGCTTGGCCATTCCAGCTACATCAGGGAAGTACCGTATATACCATTAGAAAGCAATCTCTGGCACACCACTGATCCCTGGTAGAGATTGAGAATCACACTATGGGATATCAAATGACTTGTTCACCATGAGCAGGCTGTGTCAGATCCCCTCAAGTCATAAGGCAAGGTCTGCCCATCAGCAATCCATTTTACGATGGGAGTGGTATGCCTAATGACCATTATATGGTACTCTTCAACAGGTAGAATGCATAGGTCTGGAAACTAAGGAAGGAGAAATAGGAGGGGTCCCTTACAGTCACTCCCAGTGGCTCACTTGGAGAAGTGCTATTCCCTTTCCCACAACTCTGGACTCCGTGGGTCCTGAAGTCCTGGTTCTCAAGAGAGAATGCTTCTGCCAGTTACTGTGCTCCTTTGAGCTTTAAACTATGGCTGTTACAGAGTCATTTTGGGCTTCTTGTGCCAAGAGACCAGCATCCAAGGAAAGATATTACCTTCTGTTATGAATCATTGACTCTTGTTATTAGGAAGAGGTAAGGCCACTGCTATACACAGAGGGTAGGGAAGAAAATATTTGGCTCCTAGGTGATCCACCGGGACATCTTACCTAGTGTCAATGGAAAAAAGAAGTGCAGTAGCCACTGCCTGAGAATGACATGGGAATCAGGAGCTGGTGATGGACACACTAAAAGCCCTGACTTCACCACTGTGCCATATATCCACGTAACACAATTACGCTTGTACCCTATAAATTTACACAAATAAAAAAAAGAGCCCTCCAGAGATGAAGGTCAGGGTCATCTCACAGATACACCATTTAGACTAGCAGAAGTTCCAGCCAACAGGGAAGGGAATCTAGAATAAATGAGGAGGAAGAGCAGAATGATGAGTAGGCTCCAGCCTTGACATCAACTATAGCATGTAAATCTTTGTCTAGTAAGTTTGTTCTGAAAACATGATCACCCAGAATACTGGAAAAACTATTCCTTTCATGGGACAGGTTTACCATAAAAAAATAAGCAGATTTGAGTGCGCAAGGAGTGGGCTATAATGGATACTGTTTTGCTCCATCCAGAGCCCTCTTCAGAACAGATGGTTCCACCCCTGGCTCCTGAGAATACTTGCTGATAATGGTCCTCAGCTCTGTCCCACCAGGGGAATTGCTGTCAGTCACAGGAACTGCCTCCCCAAGGTATGCACCTCTCCTAGGGGACAACCTATGGCCAACAACTGGCTGTTGTAGGGGTAGAAAGGCTTGGCTTTTTATCTCAATTTGGGACAATTCCCAGGGATCATCCAGCTTCAGAGCCCCCAGCTGGATTGCCTGAAGTCTCCGTTGCAACCACACCATGGGTCAGGTTTTCCCTCTGCCCAACCCTGCTTTCTTCTCTTCCCTATATCCTGACAGCACTCCCCAATACACCTTCAGCAGGTATTTTTCATCTCAGGGTCTTTTTCCAAGGATCCAAATTTAAGGCACTATAGAAGTGGAAACATAAACTCAAACCAATTCTTCAGTGCTTGTACATGAAGCCCAGGCATGAAACCTTGATTGGATGGAATGTGTCTGTCCTCCTGGGGAAAGGGTATAAAAAAGTTTTAACCATGTTGCTCTGAGCTATTTGCATCTGGAGCCCAGGACTCTGTTGGGGGTTTGAATTCGTGAACAATCATTATTATGTGCCTAAGGGAAAATGAGTTGGTTTTGGGAAGAGGGGAGGTAGAGTTGGGGGATGTGGCGAAGACCTGGACTATATGTCCTTGTAAAGGGAAGTACAGTTTGTGACATGGGGCCATGCTGTGAGGAACTCAGGGTAAAAGAGGGAGACAGAGGAAGGGGATGACCCTGTCAAAGATATCCTGGGATGCTTGTATTTTAGATTTTATCTTTAATAGGGTTTTAGCCTGTTGTATTCAAGTAATTGGGCAATTGTTAAAGAAATACATCTGGGGGCAGGGACCCCCTTCCTGTATCCCAGAAAGCACACACTCCTTTCCTTTGGACTATAAGCTGTAGCTGCTCCACTCTCTGCCAGCAACGATGGAGGGTAACCTTCATCACCTCGTTTGCCAGACTCCCCTGACTGTGGCCAAGTTGAATAAACAAAGGCTCCTGGGGGTGGGAAGTGTGGGGGAGTATTCAGGGCAATCTTATTAAGCTCATGTGTGAGCACTTGGTAGGGAAGGAGACTTGCATGTGTAGTGAGGTCTTAGGAGGCTCTCCTTCTTGGTGGGCCATAGGTGGCCAGGTGCCACAGCTGTGGGCTGGAACTGCAGCTGGATACTCTTGTGTGCTTCATTCCAGCCCTCCTGGGTGGTACTCTGCCCCTAAAGCCATGGGAATCAGTCTAGCTTATGTAAAATATGGGTTCCCTGCTCAGGTCTACAGATGGATGGCCAGGCAGAAAAATGAGGTCTGCAGTAGGCTGTGTCAGCTGCAGCTTGCGGGTTGGGGGTGGAGTTGGGGGAGGCCTGCCGGATAGGCAGGGGGTTGTCATTTTTAGACCATGACTAATAAGAAATCTGGATTTTCTCAGTTGTAAAAACTCTTCCCACTCTTCCCTTTCCCTCTCCACAATATAATTGCGAAAGTCTAGAGCTCTGGAGTTATTTTATGTTCTCTTTTGATGGCCTAAAGTGAATTAGAAGCTGGAAAACATTGTACATGGGAAACACTATATGTGTATTGTGTATTACATCTTAAACTAAATGTTATATGAGAACAAATGGTTCAAGGGAGTTTGTGCACAAAAAAGAGGTTGGCAATCATTTTAAGCCCAACATTTGGCCCAAATTAGCAATTTTCAAATATTCATGTTTATATTTGAATACAAAGATTTCTTATTTCAAACCAGTTGCTGCTGATCAGTAGTATAACTTCAAATTTGTTACAGGCTACAGGAATGGGGAGGCAAGGAGGGCCAGAGTGAAGTGGAAACTTTGAACTTGGAGTTAGAAGACCTTGGTATTCAGCTCTTCTACTTGCCAACCATATGATCTGGGGCTACTTGTTTAATTTCTCTTCCTCTCATTGATAAAATGAGAGTAATAAGTTTTATCTTGTAGGGATGTGAGGAGAATCAAGAGAGACAATAAAAGTGAAAGTGTTTTGAAAATCATAAATTCTACACAAATGTTAATTAACATTAGTAGAAGTGTGTGTGGAGATAGTGCCAGGACTTAAGAGGATTCAGGTAAAATCTTAGTAAAATTCAGTTCCTAGTCCTGATCTTAAAATCCTAATAAGAAATTCAAGACTTGGAAAGGGTCAGATATGAGTCACAACCAGGAATATATATATCAATAGCTCTAGGAAACATGGCTGTCATTAAATCCAATTCCTGTTTCCATTCAGTATTTTTCCATAAGTCCTGCATCACAACAAAATAAAATTTTTTTCTCCATATTCTATGATTTTTTATGTAGTTATTCGTTACTAACCTTCTAGCCTTGAACAAAAGAGATGCTTCTGTTCCATGGTCTACTTCCCTTGGAAATCATTACTGTCACTTCTAAGTTTATCTCTTAGGACTTTCTTAGCCTCTAGGATTTCAAACTGTACCAATTTTGCTTAAAAAAGAGATTTATCCCAATTCTACTAGAGGCCAGTTTCACAGGATCCTCTGCCAAAGCTGTCAAACATTTAGTAGAATTACAATAAGAGTTTAATGCAAACTAAGCAATGCTACCTACACACCTTCCCATCACTTTACAGACAATGCTGACAGCAGTCAGTCTGTGTGTGAGGACAAGGAAAGGGAGCGATGCAATCGAGTTATTAATAAAGCTGTGTTCTGGAACCTTTGCTAAACTTTTCTATTTGCTGTAGGGATCTTGTATCTGTTAGAATGTTTTTGGTTCCAAGTAACAGATAAATCCCCATTCAATCTGGACTAACCATAAGAAAATGTATTATCTCACCTAAGAAGAGTCTAGAGGTCAGGTAGGCTCTAGAACAAGTTCTTCAGGGCCTAGACTCCTCTTCCTGTGGCTCTGCCCTCCTCTGGGTGCTGATTTCACCCCCTGTTGTAAGATGGCTCTAGCAGTTCCAAGTTTGAAAATGGGATGTGGAAATTCTCCCAAGGAAGAAGAGAGCCCACCTCTTCCAGTGTTTTCTTCTTATAAGTGAGAAAACTCTTTGGCGAAGCCCCAAGTAGGCTTCCTTTCATGTCTCATTAGCCACAATTGGGTCATATGCCCACTCATAAACCAGTACTTGGGAAAGGAGAATAGAATTACCATGGTTGGATAAGAGCAAATCAGAATCTACCCTCAGAGCCGTGGGTGGGGTTGCCTTTTTTTGAGCCATGTGGACACCTGAAAAAATGGGGTGGACACCTGAACCAATTTGGCTTCTGATAGAATGAAAAAAGTAGGAGAAATAGGTTGGTTAGGCAACCCGATATATCCATTGTCGATCACGCAGAAAAGACTTCTTATCATGCAGCTTAAAAAGGTGAAGATTACTAACCCATTGCTGAGAGTACTGCTGTATGCAATATGCCTTAAATCAGAGCCCAGGTAGGATAGAAACCAAAAAGGGTGAGGATAGAGGGGAGTGACAGCAAGAGGAGGTGGAAAAGTGCTCTTTCATTCCTTCTTTTTTTTAAAAAAAAAAACAGAAAGTGTCCTTCAGATGGAAAAATCCCCTCAAAGCTTGGTAGAGACTCCTGACACAACTTTCTTGTTTCCTTTTCACTTAAATTATACAGAAGGAAAGTAGAACTCCGAGGGAACACAGCTGAAAGTTGTGATAAGTTATTTCAGAATTAAGCTGTAAAAGGAAAATCACAATTTCCTAGACTGAAACAACCACAGCTGGTGGTTGGGAAAAGCAATATAGGTTTTTGATTTTAAATTGGCTTAAAGTCCAAAGTAATCCCAAGGAGGCTTTGGCTCCGAAGTAATTATAATTCTGGATGATTTGGAAAGAATTCTGAACAAATCCCAGGAATAAAGCTAAATTTAAGAAAAAGCTGCAATGGATGATAGATATTATTGACTCTTTTTATATGCATTTAAATGTGCTTTATGTACAAGCTAGCTCCATAAAAGTCATTGAATTTGTTGGTTACTATTGTTCAGGTGGAGAATTCGTGTTATGCTCCTGTGGAACAGTTTGGTAGAAGAATCCCAACTGCAGTAGCATCCAAGAGGCAAAGCATGCATCTGTCTGCTGCTGCTGCAACTCTATATTGGAAAGTGAGGCAGGCGTCAGAGCGGTGGGGTGACACCGTGGGCCTTCTCAGTTTCTGTAGGTGTTCCTGCCCCTTGATTTGGGTAAGTGATACCTCCGTAGCACAGATGGTCTGCTTCTACTTAAAAAGGTCACCTCTCCACCTACACTCCTTGTCCCCTGCCTTGCTTTCTGTCTGCTTATTGCTAGATCTGCCTCATCTAGCAGACCATTGAAGGAAACAGCAATAGAAGTTTGAAGCATCTCTCCTTACCTCCAAGCCCAGTCACTCCATTGTAATTGTCCATATATTAACTTCTTGGGGAAGGCCCTGAAATCCTTCTACCTTTCATATGTCTTTCTAGGCAAGGTTGTTTTCCCATGTAGCCCTGTTTTGTTCCCTTTTGTAAGACAGACTTTCCAGGACCTGTTGTTAGTGAGCCAACCTTGTCACATACTGTCATTAGGCTCTGTTGATGAAACTTCTCAAGAAGACAGACGGGACAGTCAGATCAGCTATGGGCTGTCAGAGGTGGCCATTCATATAGCAGATTCCTAGGGTCCCCAAAGGAATTTGTGCCACTATAGCCCTCAGGCGATTCTCAGATTTTAATACTGCAGGAAGAACTGCAAATAAACTCTAGCAGTTGCTCTGTAGGGTCCAAGTGAAAATTCTGGATATGCATTTTCATATTCTAAGACACAGAATCCTATTCCTAACTAGTTGTGGACAGAAATAAAGTCTGAAATAAAGTCCCCTGGCAGTGGGAGAGACCATGGAGTGGGGAGAGCTGAGGAGAGGGTCAGAGCTCAGGGCAGCAGTCAGGACCTATGGCCAAGTGTGGGCCAGCCAGATGAAGCTGCCGCACAGGAGGGAGTGGAAGAGGCAGATGAGTTTTAATAAGGTGGCACTAAAGGGAAACTTAGATGAATTTAAGTCCTACTAGAAATGGCCAGCAGGGCCATGTCTTGTGGGTGTTTGGCTCTGTAGATCTTTAGACAGTCACGCTGCAGGCATGTTTTCTGCTCGTCTCCTATTAATAATCATAGGGATTTGGAGATTAATTAGTTTCTTTCTTTCTCAATGAAATCTTTATTGGGAAGATTTCAGAGGCAGTTCCTGGCTCTGGAAAGGCAAGCAAACAGTTTAATGTGAGGTTTCCTTATGGAAGACATTTATACCAAAACCCAGCTCTTGCATAAGTTCTGAATATCATTACTCTCTTAGACAAGTATGCATTTATGTTTTTTTGCTTTTACTTTTGATAATAATAGTATCACTTACTGATTTTCTTCCATTTTGTGCTAAGTGTACTTTATATATCTATATCTAGATATAGCTATAAATCTATATCTACTTACATCTTTTCAACCCTCACAAAAACTCTACGAACTATTATTGCTCCTATATTATGAGTAAGGAAATTGAAGCTCAGAGACTTGACTAAGATCACACAGTAATGAGGGAGGTGGGAAATAAACCCAGATCTGAGATTCTCCAAAGCCACAGTCTCACCTAGTGTACCATGCTACCCCTCTCCCCCAGGCAGCTCTGATGGAAAGTGAGCATTTGATTCTTTGCCAACCCTATGTCACCTTTCCAAGGTGACATAAATGTTTGTGGGTGATGGTTATGCAGATTGGTCTTTCATAATTTAAGGATTCCCACATAACCCCACA
The DNA here is from genome assembly GCA_008086735.1 of Cheirogaleus medius. NCBI lineage: Eukaryota > Metazoa > Chordata > Mammalia > Primates > Cheirogaleidae > Cheirogaleus > Cheirogaleus medius. The sequence continues at coordinate 57,069,237 of VBSM01001562.1, forward strand.
AGCAGCAGATAATCTGATTTATTTTCATGGAAGGCTATAACGATTCTACCACTTTAAGATATCAGCATTTCTCTATGAGAAATATTGTTTCTCTCCAAGCCTCATGGCTGAGGGGAAGTCAAATCAATGTATCCTAAATTCTATTTTAAAGTAGTGATCAGATCCAACCCTGTACAGAACAAAGGGAAGTGAGTTTAGAGTTAGGATTGATGGGTACCATGTGGCCTGAAAAGAAGAAAAAATTAACTTTAAGCAGGAAAAGGTTAAGCTTGAATGTCATCTAAAGTTGTACAAACCAAAGCTTTAGCCTTGACCACTGCTCTAATGCATATTCCTTTCGTTCTCCTACCTTGTAATTAATTAGGGTTTGGGCTAAGAGAATAAGGGGGAAATATCAACAGAGAAGAGAAAATGAAAAGTTGAATGGAAGCTTCATTGAGGTTTGAGTGAAAATTTGGCTCATAGTTTCTTTACTTTATTTGTGTTGTGTTTCAGACTTCACAGTACTGGAGTTAAAAATACGTATGTGTGTGGTGTTAATGTGTTTAACAGCATGATTGACTTAACAGACACTCAGTGAGGCCGACCAGAGGGCCACTCTCTCAATGGCAGAACATCAGACTTGAGCAGCATGTTTCATTCCGAGCAGCCGGTGTGTAAGACAAAAACTTCCGTGGGCTTGTTCCTGCCCCCCTTGGATTTGCTGACGAGCTGTGCCTGACGCCTGGCAATGGCACCATTGTGAGAAAGGGTGGCTAGGGAAACGACAGCGCCATTACACGTATTACTCTAAATGGAAGGATTGGAAATATAAATAGAAGATTGTTGTGGCTTTCTTGGTTTTAGAAGAAAAAAGCTTTTCAATAGCAATGTTATTCAGTTCAGCTCCTGCTTTCTTTACCAGCAGAGGAGGAGAAGGGGACTTGAATGGGGGTAAAGTGGAAGCGAGGCAGCCACTGGAATCATCTGGGGTCAGTATGTGGTGACCCTCCCCACCCCCCACCATGCCACCATTTCAACGGGAGTCCTCCAGGCCTCCCACACCCATATGGACCCGCAGATATATCCGGAGAAGTGGCTTGAAAAACCAATTTTCAATGCACAGAAAAAGCCTTTTCTCTCCTTTAGTGCAAAGATGATGCTCCTCTGGTTCAGGAGGATCTACCATTAGAGCTCCTCACTCCAGGATCAAGATAATCAAGACCCTTCTGCTGAATCTCCTGAAATCCAAAATTGTGTCTTTAGGCAGAGGCTGGGGAGGATTGATCCTGAAACCTGCTGTGCACCCACCTTTCACTTCGCTTCTGCTCTGGGCTAGTCTGGAGTGTCCCGGGCAGCGTGGTGGAGACCTGGACTGTCACAGTGTTTAGTGTCAGATGTCACAGGAAGGGGTGATGGTTCCCAGTGGCCTGAGCCGGTCTCCGCATTACCAGCTGGCAGAGAACCTGAGCTCATCATCTGTGCTATTGGCAGAGCTGTGCTCACTAGTAAACCCTGGCACGTGAAAGCGGGGAAGGACTTTGGATATGATTTTAGATAATCCTTTTTATTTTTATTGTTGCCCAAGGAGGGTGAGTGGCCAGTCTAAGACCATAGAGCCCTTATGCAGAATCAGGGACTAACCTCTCCTCTCATTGTGTAACTGGTCCCTCGTTGAACAAATTTCAATGACCCCTGTGTAATCCCCTCCCTTAACTAACTACTTGCTCTTTTGAGTTGTTTCCCAGAAGTGGCAGATTTTCTGCAAGACAGAGGAGCTGAGATTCGGAAGGCCCCTGGGCAGACTTCCTGACAAGATCCACCATTCCCTACAACCTGCCCCGCACAGACACCACGACCTGTCCCAAGGCACAAGGTACCTCCTTTCAAAGCCCATGATCTCGTTAGAGAGATGATTTCAGGCAGCTTCTCCTGTTCTCCTGACAAGACGTCTGTCATATTAAAATTCCTTTCTTCCTTGGCAATCCTCCTTGTCTCTATACATTGATCTTTGTAAGACCAGAAACTTGGACCTACGCTGAAACCCTTTTGTGGTTTCAACAACAGTCTTCCGGCCTCAGTTTCTCAGCATGGTTCATCGCACCACTCCTGGGTCTCCTGTGGGGCTTTTCCTGGAGCGCTTGCTGGGATGAGTCTCTGGGATTTGCCAAATCCTGCTTCTGTCACAGAAGAGACTTGGCTGAGGGCCTTAGAAAGTCCTCGGGAAGCTGCTGCCTTAGAGGGAGCCCCTTACAGCAGCTGACAAGCTGGTATGGCACCTTCCAGGAGGTAAAAGAAAATGGAGTCAATTACATGTCCAGAATACTGGAACCTTCTTTTCCACAAGCGATTCTCTGGTCTCCCATGGTGTATGAGTTGCTTGTTAAATTAATGTTTGCCTGTCTGGAGTGCCAGAGGGGTAGACATTATAGGCCAATTAGAGATAAAAATCAAACCAACCAGAGTTGTCCTTTTAAAAATTATAAGTCCTTTTTAATGTGCTGTGGAGGTGTCGGCATTATCATAAAGACTAATTAGGACATTTTACAACATCCTGGTAACAGGAGGAAACAATATTGTTGGTAACTTTAAAGATTATTAAGCATCTTTAGCACTTCAGGTCAGATATTTAAGATGCTTTCTGCGCTCACCTGCTGTTGCTGCAGGAAGTATTTTATTGTCTCATAAGAAGAAATGAGCATTTCGAAGATATAAATGCCCGGCTGTAATGGACGGTCCTTCACTTTGCAAAGCCCTAAAACAGGGTCTCCAGGAAGAATTGACTGTGACTCCACGTGAAATTTGTAACACAGTGTTTATCAGTCTGCACGAGAAGGCAGTTTCCATCTTGACCACCTGGAGAAAAGAAATCTCCTGGAAGGCAGATATTACTAGGAGGCTTTCTTCTGGCACTGACAGCAGGAACAGGGAAACTAGACAGTGCGTGCTCCTATTAAAAATGCTGCCCTTCATTTGTAGGCACATGATTCTGGTACATTCTAGCAGACAGATTCAAAAGCACTGAAGGAAGGAAGAAAGGTGGATTGAGGGTAGAGTCCACTGGTTTTTTGAGGAGATCTTCTTTGTGATTTGCAAATTCCTCCTAGAAATCACTGTCTACTGGAGCACATTCTTTGGAACTTGACTGAAGACAAAAGGCTTGTGGCAGATGCAGGTTGGATGGTCAAATTGCATGCTATTGTCATTTAAAGAATTGAGTGCTGTCTTGAAATTCAAATGTCCTTTAACAAATATGTAAATTGCATCCAGGTCAGACAAAGCAGAAGGGTAAATTTCAGTGCCCCAAAGGTATTTAAAACTCGAAAGATCCACGTGCAGAGATTTCCAGAAAGCAAAGGAAATCTTAAAGGGTTCCCAATCGAAAGCTGTGCATTTAAAGTGTTATTTATCTGTGAGGCTGTTAGAAAGACTTTCACATTTTCAGCAATTTTAATTGAGACTAAAACCACACAATTAGGTTTCACTTAGTTATCAGCGAGAACAGTAGCTATTTACTTTATAGTCTTAATGATATAACAAGTGTAAGGAAAACACAGGGCAGAGTTAATACTTAATTCTCAGCTTTGTGCTCTGGGATTTTGCCACATGAACTATTCACTTTATTCAGGGTTTTTTTATAGTAACATTTCAGAATATGGTTTCGAAACTTTACCATTTCCTGTCGACTAGTCTGCCACACTCCAATTTTCAAAGAACAATTTCTCTTTTTAAAAGAGTATTTTTTATTGTCGCTATAATGCACTCTTATTAAACAGAATCTGGAAAAAAAATTACCAACGTACACCACTCCCACAAACATTGTTAATGTCTTTGTGTATTTCTTTTCACCTTTTCTCCCTTATGAATCAATTTATTTGTTTTATTTAACTGCAGTATTTATATAATTTTATATCATGCCCTTTTCACCTAATATATTGTAACCTTTATCCATGTTATTTTATGGTATTTGTAAACATAATCTGTTATTAAGTGACTATGTGTAGTTCTAGTAACCAGTCCTCTCTTTTAGACCTATAGGTTGTTTCCAGTTTTTTGGACAGGCTATACAGCTCATAAGAGAAGTAACCTGTGTGTAACCTGTGTGTTTTTCTGCCATTCCAGACTGCAAATATGCAATATATGCGAGTGTGTTTCACTGCATTCTAGCTAGCAAAGGCCTTTTTTCACATTTGAAAACAATTTGGTAATTTGATAGATCACAAATAATATCTTGGATTAACTTGCATTTTCTTTGATTTTTACTGAGACACTTTTCCCCTGTGTTCTGTTGACTAGTTGTGCTTCTTTAACTATGCAAATTTATTTCTCAGTTTACCTCTTTATTTCAGTTACTTGATCTTATTTTATACAGAGGTTTAAAACGTTTATGCAGTTAAATCTGTGTAGCTTTTCTTTGTGGCTTTTTCTAAGCTTCTAAGCGTAGAAATTCTTCTTCACTCTAGAGGTTTGACAAATATTCAATCCAATTGTCTTTTAGTTTCTTTCTACGGCTTCATTCTTTTATATTTTACTCTTTAGTGCATCTGGTATTTATTTTGGTATATGGTGTGAGATATGGATATAAATTGTCTTTGTTTCCAACTTGCAAAACTATTTTGCTGACTGAATTCCTTTCCTTTTTGACTTGTGATGTCTTCTCTATCATACATTGAGAGTGTGCAACGTGTGTGTATGTGTGTGTGTGTGTTTGTAGGCTTTAGGTATTTGTCATAAGAAATATATCAAAAGCTATTGGGGTCAGTCACTTTTATTTATGTTTTTATTTTTGTATTGTAGTGTGTTCTTTTGACTAGGCAATTATGTGACTTATGTTGGAGTCAGAAAGATGGGGTCATCGTGAACAATAGACTGCATTGTGTGGGTATCCCTGTGAACGTCAAGAAAGAGCAGAATCTCAAGTACCTTGTCTGAATTAGGTGTGCTTATCAGAATTACTATGGACCTTAAAAAATATTTACTTATAACCTGGGCTTCATCCTTAGCACTTTTCACTGAGTAGGTCTAAAGTGGGGCCTGAGCATCTCTCTTTTAAAAAAGCTGCAGAGATGGTTGTGATGTGCACTCCCAGCTGAGAACAGTCTGGAGCAGGGGTCTGCAAACTACAGCCCACACGCCAAATCCCAGCCTGCTGTGCTTTTTTGTGTGGCTTATAAGCTAAGAATGCTTTTTATGTTTTCAATTGGATGAAAAAAAATGTATAAAGAATAATATTTCATGACATGTGAACATTATATGAAATTCAAATTCCAATGTCCCAAAATAAAGTTTTATTGGAACACACCTGTGTTTGTGTGTTTTTGTATTGTTTATGGATGCTTCTGCACTGCCATGGCAGAGTTGAGTTGTGACAGAGACCACATGGGCTACAAAGCCAAAAATATTTACTATCTGGCACTTTACAGAAAAAGTTTGTGATCTCTAGTGTAGAGCACTGAAATGAGAATCGGGGTTCCTTGGTTCTAGGATGTTACAGAAGTGTAGTCCCAGAATGTTTTTTTGTTGTTTGCTTCAGTAGCAAAATTACTATAGTCATGTCAAGGCTCTAAGGGCAAGAAACAGTGCTGAAAAAAAGATTATAAATTGAGGGTCTTTTGTTTTTTACAATAATGTGAATTTGACATCCTGAAATCCTGCTACCCAACAGCCAGATATACTGCATGAAATAGAAATAATCCACTCTTTAAATGCATGGCTGAACTGGAAAGAAAGTAAAGGTAATTTTCAGAGGCATCAAACAAGGTGTAAAGATAAACCCAGACAGCTGAGTGCTGAGAGAGCTGCAGCAGGCAGTTGGTTTGAGGGAATCCTCTGATCCCTGCTGGCCACTTGGGGAAACAGGAAACAAAGGCTTGGGCTAATTATTGCAGAGTAGGGAGTTGGATTGCAACTCCCACATAGTGCCAGGGCTCCTGAAGAACAACCACCTAAGAAAGGGTACCCTAGATAATAAAAACACACAAAGGGAGATGACAAAGAAACTTTCATCTCAGCCTTTGGTTCAGGATAAAGAAAAAATTCTCCCCTGAGAATTCATAACACAGCCTTCATGCAGATCTGGGGTCTGGAGTCACACAATGTACAAGGTGTGAGGATCCCAAGGATTTGGTTTAAAGTAGTTCCAAATTGGTATGCCCAAGTAACTAGCAACAACAAATACTTATCTTCTCTAGAGGAATAAACCACACAACACGTGGCTCATGTAATTCCCACATATAAAGTTGCAATGGATGTGAACTCACTCACAGATAACACACAAATAACCAAACACATGAGGTACTAAGGCACTAGGAGTGAGAGTCAGAACAAACAACAGACAGCAGTGGTCCTACAAAGACTTCAGATAAAGGAACTATTGGATACAGAACATAAAATAGTGATGCTTTTTAAGTTTAAAGACATAAAAGAGTAAATCAAAAGTATGATTTAAGAACAAAAGACTATTCAAAATGACCAACAGATTTGGAAAAGAATAAAACAGGATGTCTAGAAATAAAAAAAATGAAGTTGTTCAATGTCAATTTAATCCATTGTCTGACCTTTTAGGAGAACAGTTGACCATCCCAGATGGGTGGAGATAAGATAATCTTGGAATGAACCGTACAGAGCTATGAAAAAAGGCCAAGGAGTTTGGAATTTATTCTGTCTGCCCTGAAGAACCACTGACATCTTTTAAGCTGAAGTGGTGGAGGTGGTCATGAGAGGATACATGGTCCTGTCATATTTAACTCGGAGCCCACCATCCTCCAGAGCACCAGATATATACCTTCTTAAGAGAGAAAGGAACCTTAAATATTGCAATAATTTGCAGGATGAAAATAAGAGGCATTGTGGTACAAGTGCCAAGTCCAATCCTATCGCTAAAGGGCCAAAGCAACAAATTAATGAATGTGTTATTGATGCAAGCATGACCACCATGAGAAAGGGAAATGAAGAGCAAAGGTCCAAGAGAGAGAACACAATGGACTGAGATAGTCAAATGGGGATCGTGGCAAGGTGAGTATGCAGGTAAGTTAATAATGGATGGAAGTGAAGGTGGGAAGGAAAACAGTCAAGTGTGTATACACAAAAAGGTAAGTGGTTGCAGATTTAACTGCAGGACACACAGTATCAGATACTGTATTCTGGATGTTGGTGTACCCCCAAATTCATATGCTGGAACTTAATCCCCAATATGATAGTATTATTAATAGGAGGTAGAGCCTTTAGGAGGTGATTAGGTCATGAGGACTCTTACTGTATTAAATAGGATCACTACCCGTGGCAAAAAGACTCAAGGGAGGCTGCTTACTCCCTCCACCATTTGAGGATGCAGCAAGAAGGTGCGTCTTTGAAGGAGAGAGCAAACCTTCACCAGACTCTGAATATACTGATGCCTTGGTCTTGGCCTTCCTAGCCTCCAAAACTGTGAGCAGTAAATTTCTGTTGTTTATAAATTACCCAGTCTAAGGTATTTTGTTATAGCAGCTGAATGGACTAAGACACAGCAATAGGGAGTTGTTGGGAAATCAATCTTATATGAATCCCAGAACGTATGTGGCTGGTTGGGAGAGAAGTTTCTTTCATTCTAAAGACCAAAGCCTTGACTTTATCATTGTTCCTAAAAATCCTTTGTTAGTATTATTTCCCTAACAACTTATCTTTCAAAGTCACACATTAGCCCTTTTTTTTGTACATTTATTGCTTTATCTTATGTTGTTACCATTTTGACACTGCCCACCAACACCCTGTCCCCACTTTCTGAAGCCTAACTTTTTGAAAAATTTCCCAAATGCTCCAAGGACACTCTCTGATCCTGCTCCTTTCCTCTGTTTTCTGCCTGATCTTCATAGGTTAATCTCACTGTGAGACGGCATGCAATTAATGAGACTTATTATGTTAATGAACACACAAGTTATTATTTAATAATTATGTTAGTGATGAACACAGTTACGGGTTAATTGTTACAATTACTATTAAAATAACAAGCTAAAAGTTGAATTTATGTCTACGGTTCAATTAAAAAGAAATTTAAACATAGAATTGTGAGCAAATGACTGGTATATAGGAGACAAAGACTGTGTTCATACACGTAAAAGTTAACAGCTATCAACCTCAATCAACAAATGTGGTATAAGAAGGATATTGATGCAAAGAGGCTTTGTGCAGCGTGATATCTGGCATCTCCTAAGAAAAACAAAGCTGTTAGAAAAAAATCCCAGTTTGGAAGATAGCAGCCAATAAAATATTGGGACTTTAGGATGGATTCTAGTGTCAAGGTCAAGAAAGTATCAACTCACAACACAAACCATAACCAGGTCAGATGACTTGCCTTCTTGATCACTAAAGAGCCATTGACTTTCAGCCATTCATTTTATCCTCTTAGCATCTCAGTTTTCTCTTCCATCAAAGGAGGCTTTACATACTATTTGCAGAGATATTGCTTCTCACTCATCACAACAGCCACATCTATTTACCTTCACTAGAGTTGGCCTCTTTGAGTATCAGTGAAGAATGTGTGTGTGTGGTGAGGGGGTACATGTGTGTGCAGGCATGCTTGCACATAGACACATGCAGACATGAGACTGTAGGCAGACTTCTATAATTAGTCTATTTGCAATGAGGATTCTGTGTCATAAATGATTTGTCTTAAAATTTCTCTCTTGAGAATGCATTGCAAAAACTATTTGTTGTTAACAGAAAATCAAGCTATGAGGGCACATTTGGGTTTGGAGAGAGAGTGTCATGATGATAAACCACGTCTGACTTTTTTGTCTTTTATCATTATTATTTTAATCACTTCCTGGCCTTTTGGCTAAGATCAAGAGTATTATTGTTGTTATTTTAAAATTTAGTCTTTTTAAAAAACACATTCATTTTACTCTGATCAGTTTTCTTCTCTTTGTTTGGCTTGGACTTATAGACTATTGATCTGGGAGGGAGCCTAGAGCTCATCTAGTCCAATACTCTCATTTTACAAATGAGGAAACTGAGGACCTGAAACAGGAAGCTATTTGCCCAAAGTTACAGGGTTAATTTGTAGTCAATCTGGAACTAGAATTCCAGCCTTTGACTTTTCCTTGGCCACTTTCTCTGTTCTACCTTTTCCAAGACTCATCCTAAAGTATGTCATAAACAATAACGTCATTTTATGTTTGCCAAACATTTTATACTCTTCAAAATATTTTCACATATATCATCTCACTCTCATAACACCCAGTGAGATAGACTCAGTCATTTTTGTTCATATTTTAAATTGATGAGAATCCTATTTACTTGTCCAAGGCCACATGCTGAGTAAACGTTATCGGTGTTACGAAAAGCCAGTCTTGCAATTCTGGCTTCCTGCTCTTGCGTTGCTCCATGATGTAGGAAACCATGGGATGAGATAATAGTGATTTATTTCAAATATTCAAAAGCTACTTTAAGTTTACCTTGTAAATATTTTTTCAAAATACTAATCCATCACATCTGCAGAATTTTCCCTGGGCATGTTTTGCACAGAGCCTACACAGTCTATGTGGCAGGGAGGGGAGCCAGACAAACACTTGAGTTATGAACAGCGTGAGTCTGTGAGAACTGTTCATGTGCTGTTCAGGGACCAGAAATCTCAGCCCCATATGCTAAGCAGTGCCACTAATGGATCCCTAAGGTCTGTATGGGAGTTGAAGGAACAATGCAAAACGGTAAGAATTTAGAGGAATAAGAGTGGAGAAAGTAACCTAGGAGACAGAGGTAAAAGAGGAGGATCCAAAGGTGGGGGTGAGAATTATAGCACCAGCCATTGCCTCACGGTCTCATGGAGTGTGTGTGGGTAGTGGGAGGTAACCAGTATCAGAGGCTCAAAGTTGTCATTTAGAATTACCCCTTTTTCTAGCTCTTTATTGACTTGTGCCCTTGCTCCATTTGGGATGGCCCAGGGTAGAAGCCAAAGTGAGTTAGGTTCTTTCAGATCCCAGTAGACATTGTCAAAATTAATAAAAACAGCTGATAGCTATTAAGATGAGCTTATGATGACAAAGATAACACTCATCGAGAGTCTAGTACGTGTGGGTGCTGTTCTAAATCTTTGTGTTTTAACTCGTTATATTCTCACAGCTCTATGAAGTAATTTCCTTTTGTAAATGAGAAAAATTGATGCAAAGAGAAGCGAGTTCACTTGCTCAAGGTCACACAGCTAATAAGGACAGAGTTGAGATTCAACCCAGGGTCCTTGGAATTAATCAGCAAGCTATATAGGTAAACATTAAGTAAATATTACATGATGTGAGCAAAGATTGATTCTTTAGCCTCTCCAATGCCATCTTCGCTTCTCAGAACGCTGCTGTGTTCCTTGCTCAAGGTGCTAACTATGTGCCAATAGGAGCAAAAGTGCAAGGTGAGCCCCCCGTGGGCTGACTTTGTACACACTGGTCATCCCACACCCAAGACATCAGTTTCCTATGAAGCTCTAAAAACCACTTAGCTGAGGGCTAGGCAAACCACAGTCTCACCAAGCAGCGGGTCTTGATGTGAATTAGAATATGCCAGTCTCAATGGCAGTGTGCTCACGGGCGTGGGTGTGTCATTTCCAAGTCCTGCTTCACTGCTTGTTCTGGGTATGCACAGTATTATGCCCTTTCAAAGGCAGAGGGAGAAGCAGTCCTGATAGATGTTAGAATCAGGCCAGGGTTATTGGCAGCTTTCTGTGAAGGAGGAAAAAGGGATTAGGAACAAGAGTAATTCTCTGTCTTCATTGATTTCAGAAGCTGTTTATCTGCAACTGTTCCTGCAACTTTCCTTCTCCTTTTCAACAAATTTATCACCAGTGGAGCGAAGAGATTTTTGCAATGGCGGCTCCAAGAGCATCCTGCGGGGCATAGAGCTTCCAAGGTCAGGAAATGGAACACGTGCTTTTTGCTGAGGCATGTTTTTTTTCCTCATCAGATCAGTGATCATGCAGAGAAAAGGGCCATTGACAGGTGCACAGGCAAGTTTAGAGGCAAAGAAATAGCCACAGCCTCAAATGTGTTGCAGCTTCTGATCAGAGCAACTTGAAATAGTCTGTTCAGTTAAAGCACAGGCCAGCCTTGGAGCATTGGCTTCTAGAGTCTCTGGTTTGAGAAAGGTTAAGTAGAATCTAAGCTATTGCTTCTGCATAGCTGTTCTGAGGCATTATAGAAATCATGAATCCAATTAGAGCAGAGCAATAGGATTGAAAACAAGTAGGAATGATTTACCTTCAGGGTTATAACATGCAATATTTCCTTGGTTCTTCCAAGATGATTTGACATTTTATAGATTACAGGTCTTCAATAATGCTGAATATTATTTGAACCCACCTAGTTGCCTGGCACTTTTAGGAGACATCTGAGGAGGAAATACCCTTTTACTCACTCCTGTGAAGCATTCCACAATTAAAAACCAACTAACCAAGCAAACAACCCAATAAAACAACATTTAAAGAATCTGAACATCTCCATCAATAAAAGTCCTAATTTGTGGGAGTGTGTGTTTGGAAATACAGACAGTCCCTGACTTACAGTGGTTCGACTTAGGATAATTTGACTTTATGACAGTGTGCAAGTGATACACATTCAGTGGAAACTGGACTTTGAGTACAACCATTCTGCTTTTTACTTTTAGTACGGTATTCAATAAATTACATGAGGTATTCAACACTTTGTCATAAAATAGGTTTTGGGTTAGATGATTTTGCCCAACTCTAGACTCATAAATGTTCTGAGGATGTTTAAGGTGGGCAAGGCTAAGCTATAATATTTGGTGGGTTAGGTGTATTAAGGGCATTTTTGATTTAAGATATTTTCAGTTTATGAAGAGTTTATTGAGATGTAACCCCATTGTAAGTTGAGGAGCATCCGCATGTGTTTTTCAAATCCAAAGGGAGGAGAAGATGTCAATGTTATCTGGCAAATCCAGGGCATTATTATTTGTTGCACATATTAAAAGCATTTAATAAGTTCACTTTTCCCTTTAAGTATAGCTAGGCATACAGTGGTAGAAGGGCACCTCCTGCTTCCCCAGCAGGGCTCCCCCATAGGCCCTGTTTATGAGTGCCCTCAGCAAAGGAGGAGCTCCTTGCTGCCAAAGCCTAGTGGGCTGCTGGGGAGGGGTTTGCTTCCTGCTTTCAACTCAGCACAACATAACCAGATAACTGGTGGCTCACATGCAGGCAGAGTCTCCACACTCATGGGCCCTGACTCTAGCCTTGAAGTGTCCCTTTCCCTGGGGAAGTGCTAATAAGAGCTGTTTGGCCCCTGGGGAGAAGGTGGGGGCTCGGAAAAATATATAGCAATCTAAGCATCTAAAGTGGGGCCTGGTGCTTAAAAAGAGATTGAACCGTAACTGACCCTGGACAAAAACCAGTTGTTGTTGCTGAGTGTTGTGACCCTAGATTTAGATGTCTGTTTCTGTTTGAATGGAGTTGTCTACCCCAGGCTAAAGGTATATGTTACCATTAGGGGAAGGGGAAGAGTCTGCAGGCTGGTCTGCTTGTGATAGAGCCAAGTCAAGGAATGTTTCTCCATCAGAAGTGTTATAGAACAGAATGTATTAGGGTTCTTACTATTTGGAGACTGTGTGGGAAGACTGACTTTTTGTAATAATGCAAGCTGGAGGTGGAGGTATTGTTCAGGGACACCTGGGCATCAGAACAGCTTTGTCTGCTCTGACAAGGATAAAGGCTTGGCTGATGCTAAATTTGGTTAAGAACTGGGTGGACCGGATATTCCTACATTACCAAAATGAAAGTTTGCAGGTTGTTAGTGTCATGGTGTTGTAAGCCTGAACATAAATGGACAAGAATTCCAGTTCTCTAACTCGGGCAGAGGGAGAAGCTGGGGCAGTGTCTGCACTTGCCCCTGGTCCAGAAACTCTCCTTGCTACCTCCGCTGGATCCCTGGCTCTGAGTCTGGAAACCTTTAACTGTGCATGTGGCCTTTTCTCACCATTTTTAATGCCACAAATAATTTTTCCATTTTAACTCTGTTCATTGTAATCTCTGTATGTGTGTATGTGTGTGTGTGTGTAGGGGAGGAATCTTAAATTAAACCAAATATAGAAATCAAGTCTACTAAATTTTCTGAAATTAGAGTTCAATCAAGGTGTTATATAATGGCTAAACTGTAAATGAACCACATTTTTAAAAATCTAATGAATTAATTTGAGTCAGAACTGAGGTAGTACTGTTTTTAACTTTTTATTTTGACACGATTCAGAATTACAGCAAAGTTGCGAGAATAGTACAAAGCCTTTCCAGATACCTTTCATCCAGAGTCCCCAAAGGTTAATCTTTTACTGCTTTTGTTTTCTTTCTCTTGCTTTCTCTCTTGCCCTCTATTTATTTGGCAATTTAAGGAAAAATTGCAGATCTGATGACTTTTTACCTGCAAATTCTTCTGGGTGTGTTTCCCAAAATAAGAACATTCCCTTACACAACCATAGTACATTCGAAATCAGAAAATTAATACTACATGATACAATTATTTGATCTATAAACCTTACTCAGATTTTGACCATTGTCCTAATAATGCCCTCTGGAGCAAAATAAAATCCCTGTCATGTGTTGAGTTCAATTGTCACATCCCCTTAGCCCCCTTTGCTCTGGAACAGTTTCCTCATCTTTCTTCAAAGCAATACCTATTTAAAAGCATCTAGAGTAGATTAAAGGAGAGAATCAAATTATTGTTGAAGCCACCAGTTTTCTTTTAATCTTTGTATTAATAATAGAATTACACACTGATAGAATTTTTAGTTGGATACATGGTGATGTGACTATCACATTTCTCTAGATATGACCATGGGACTAGGACTTTGGGACAATAGGAAGTGAGTGGAAGTGATGTGCACAACTTCTAGATCAAGTCCTTGAAGGGAAGGAATGTGTTTTCCCTTTCTTCCACTGTTTATCTTTGCAGTATGGGATAAAGATATATTGGTGGACACAGGAGTGCTGCTTGGATCAGCAGACTGACCAACAAGATATCCACCTCTGATCATTGTGGAGCAATCCTACCAGCCCTTGGCTGTCTTCCCTGATAATTTCTACTCTACTCACTCCTCTCTAATATTTAAGGACTTAAAAACAAAAACAAAACTACCATACCATTATCACACTTAAAAAAAAAGAACACTAATTACTTAATATTATCAAATATCTGTACCTTATTATTTTTATCTTTACATGAGAAAAAAAATAAAATTCTATCATGTTTGAGTCATTATGATTTTGGGTCTTTTTCTTACAGCAGCTATACCAGGAAGCTGACTGATGCAATCGTCTAAGCCACTATTTAAGAAATTGTTCATATCTCTGCAAATATTTATGCAAAGAAGAAACAGACCACAAAATTTTACACTGTACCAATATAACAATGAGGTAAACTTGTGTAAAAATTTTATATTGGTAATTTTATCAAGACTGGAAAATTTTGCCCCCTTTCTACTTTTATTCAGTTTTAAAAAAATCATTACATTTTATCATGTGCATTAGTGTCAAACTGTATTCTTTGAGAAATCACAAACCTATTTTTGTTATGCAAATTTAAAGTCTTCTACTTAGAGGAATATTTGGTTTCAAGATCTGCCCCTGCAATTTCAGTATGTTGGCATCAGGTGGCAGTAGAGTTATATATGTTCAGAGCAGCCTAGCCTACAGTTTCACTGAGGATATTAGCATGAGTCCCTAAGCTAAGAGCTGGACAAAAAATACAATCTACTTAAAAATATATGATACAAACTGAGGAAAATTAGCTTCACAGAAAATCCAAATAGAAATCTTATATATATTTTTCATGAGTTCTTTAGCATAATGAAGCTGAAACATGATCTTGATATTAAACTTGCAAAAAGACTTTATTTTCCATTTTCTATTTCTCACAGACCCCCTCTTATTAACCCCCGTTTGCTTAATTGCTTTTTTCAAGTAAGGGAGGTCTTTCTCTCTCATAATCTACACAGTGGGTAGCTTTTCTGGTTATCTAAAATGTTCTAACCTTAGATTTTTCTCTTTAATTTCTTTTTAAAATTCTTCTCTTATTCCTAAAATAATGAGGGGAGGAATTATAAATGGTGGCTCTTTAAGCCTATTAAAATCTTACATTTACTACTGGTTAAACTACATATGGTATTTTGCCACTTAGAATAGTTTCCAAATTTCCCCCTCCTGTAAGTTAATATAGCTTATAAATCTACTGTATCTAACCTGCATATAATAGTTTTTTACTTCATTAATAGTCTTATTTAGCATCTGGGTTATCAAAGATAACACCCCAAAGAAGATAGAAAATGGAAATAAAGTGTACAAGATTTGGATTAGTTTTGTTACTTGTATAAAGATAAATTATCTCGTGTAATTTGCTTTTTACCACCAACACGGGCTACAAGAGAGAACCAGGAGGGAATTGTCTACATCTCCAAGTGAAGATGCAAAAGAAGCAAGGAGAGTCTTGGTTATAAGGGGGAGGATAAGTCTGGTGTGATTAAGTTGCTTAATCTTGTTCTTGTGGCTATGTCACTGTGTATGGGATTTAGGGGCACTTGTTCCCTGACACATTTTATTTGGAATTATCAGTGTCATTTGAACTAGAAATAACTATTTTAAATATTAGGTGCACAATTTCTAATTTTGAGTTTTGAAATCATTGCAGAAATTAGAAAATAAAATTTGTAGCTCTTTGTCTTATCCAGGGGCAAATATGTCCCTGGAAATTTGCTCCTGTCCTAGGTGGATTTGGGCCTTGAGTCCTGTCCAGTTTTGTCTACAACCTTGATTATGGTCTCTTTTAAGCCTTTTCTTTTCGACATAGACTTCTACAAAATTATATGAGCTCACACACTCACACACACACAGGTGTGTATATATATCAGTGTAATTCATAGTTTTATCTACATCAAAGAAATATGTAAAAGAAATGACCCAAAATAAAATTAGTTATTTACTCATGAAATATTTATTGAGCACTTACTATAGGTGTGATACTGTATTAGGTGATGTGACAACAAAGATGAAATAAAACATGATTTATACTTCTGTGGGGCTCACAGTCTCTTTCATGTAATATATATTTAAATGTGTATAGTGTAGACTAATGAGAAACTGAAAATATTATTGAGGCTGCCAGTTTTCTTTAGTCTCATTTTTTAAAGCTATGAATCACTGAGCTATGTAACAAATGCTTGGTCTTTGTTAAAGCTTCTCTTTAGTATAAAAGAATTAAAGGAAAACTTTCAAAGTGTGGGACTGAGACTTAGCTACGGGGTGGCTCAGACTCCAAAATGGGCAACTTTCTAGAAACAACAGTTATAATGGGGAGCAATTTTCCAGCAACATTTTTTGCCCCTGGGTAGAACAAATTTTGCAGAATTACCCCACTGTTTTTTCCCCCTAAATTTTTTTCCATATATTGTTTAGACCTCACAACAGTGCTAGACAGTATTATTTCTATCCTCATTTTGCACATGAGAAAACTGGTACACAGGGTGGATTAACAACCTGTCCCAAGGTCATGCAGCTAGTAAGTACCTGCCAGGATTCAAACACAGACAGCTGGATTCCAGGATCTGTGCTTTTAACCACTTCTCTAAACACCGATGGCTCTTGAGCGAGAGAAGGGGAGTGTCTATGACAAGAAACTTGTCCCTTATTTTGGAACTTCTCTTCAATTCAACTGACACGGATTGAGAAATCAACATAACCAGGCACCAGGGACTGAGAACCCTCATGAACTTACCATGGAGAAGGGGAGATACACACACCTGCAAGTAGCTACAGTGAAAGGCAGAAAGCAATGTAAGAAGCTGAGAGAAGGCTCTGTCAGCACAAAGGAGGAAGGAGGAGAGATTTTGCCATGATTTTAGTGATTGGAAAATGTCACCCGAAGGTAATTGTTGGTTTTTGGTTCTGTTTGTTTTGGGTAGAACTTTTGTTGCCCCTTTTATTGGAGATGGGCAATTCTTGGTTCTATGCTTGTTGGATAAACTTTTTTTTTGGATCCTGACTATTTGGAAGTAATGCCCATCAACAATCAGCAAATTTAGATTTGTGCTTAGATTGATAGTAGTTACTTTATTCAATTGTCTTCATTTGGCTCAGAGAGTTTCAGGGCTCTCATCTTATTGTTGGGCAGCTGTGAACTTGTTTATATTATCCATGGAACTAGAGCTCTTTTTGGGTAGAGTGAGTATTTCAGCTGGAGGCCCTGCACCTAGCCTGGGACCAGGCACTCACATAACAGGCACTTAAAAACACATGTTTAAGGAATGACTGAAATGAATGAAATGCAACCATTTACCCTGGGAATGGGGACTCCTCCCTATCTATTTATCATATCGCCCAGTCCAATACACTTTTGACATCCTACCTTTTTAATGAGGACCAGAAGCTGTTCATTAAATAAATTAACCATTAAGTTGAGAACATGAATGTCAATATAGACACAGGCTGTTAATTTGCTGGTCACTGATGCATCCAGTGCCCAAAGGACCTGAGCCCTTGCACGCATTTAAACAGCAGGGGAGTGATGCACGGCTGGGAAAGACTGGGCCAACACGACGCTCACACAATTCAATGGAATTATCCAAAGTGAGATTCTCTTCCCCCTTGAAAAATGGATGCTCCTTGGCATCAAACTTTGAAAATATCTAAGTGATTAGGCCTATCTGTTCCCTTTTGACTGTTTTATTTCCATTTTAAAATAGATTGTACTATTTCTTACTTGTAATTTGGCCTCATGTTGCCTTGAAATAAGAGGGTGATAAAGAAAGGGAGAAGAAATCTTTGATCATCTGTCATCCTGTGGAAAAATCTGACAGTGGCTTCAATTAACAGATGAGACCCCAGAGAATTTCTCAGCCTGATCTTCCCCCAGTGCTCTGTCTAATTGAGTGGAGGAAAACAGCCTTAGCTGGGACCTTGGATGGCTGCCGAATGAAACCATTGCTGTTTCAGTGAGGCTAAAATCTCTGCCACATTCTGGGATTTTTTTGCGTGCTGCTCTTGCAGGCTGTTGAAGCAGGGCAGTTCAAGGATGATGGCATTAGTGAGATGCGGTGAAAAAAGCACTGGAGTAGAACCCAGGAGACTTGAATTTCAGCCAGCTCTGCTACACCAGCCTTGAGAACTTGAAGGTGCTCCTGGCCCTTTCTGGACTTTAAGTTCCCATATTCGTGCATGCATGGATCCGAGTCTCCTGAGTCTCTTTCAATTCTGACTTTTAGTAAGTCCTTCTTGTCATGCAGAAAAGAGAAAGGAGCTTAAATTGGAAAGGTCGGGGAAATTTTTGCTTGGTGCATACACAATTGATATCCTAGAAATGACATTTTTAGAAGTGTCTTTGGTAAATATGAAGGCAAATGAGGCCGGAGGGGAGGATGAAATATGAGGATGGCTTTGGAAATGCATTCAGGAAACCCCTCCCTTCCTTCCCTTTCCCACACCTATCCACTCCCTACACAACTACTAAAGAGATCTACCTAAAATATGAATTCATTAGTCTATTTTTTTCTTCTGAACCATAAGTGCAACAAGGGGAGGGACAACAACCACCTTGTTGACTGATGTATCCCTAGTGCTATACGAGCAAAATGTCTTGCTCAGGGTGGGTGCTCTATTAATATTTGCCGAAGGAATGCATGTATGCATGCTTAAAGCTTTTCAATGGTTAATCATAGTTTTAAATTTACAAGATAATACTTTTATCCAAATTTTGCCCTACTGACCTCTTTATCCTCATCTTCTACAAGCCTCCTGGATGTATTCTTCCCTCCAACTATGTACTATATTATCTGCAATTCTCCTAGCATGTCACAGTGTTTAACACTTCTGTGCCATTGTGCATGTTACATTTTGCCAGGAATATTTTTCTTCTAGTTTTCTCTTCTGTTAACTAGTTCATCAAAACTCACTCCAAAACTCAATTACTCCTGAAAGTCTTTTCTGATCCTCCTTTGCTGATTACAATGTAAATGTCTCTTTACTGATCTTGTATGGCATCTGATGCATACCTCTATCTGAATACTGCTGTTCTGCAAGTCTTACAGTGCCTAGCACACTGCCTAGCATGCAGTAGGTGCTTCATTAATGTTTGTTTAATGAGTGATTCAGGGAGGTAAGCTCCCAGACCCTATTTCAGGCTTATAGTGCTTCCATGTTTTCTCTTCTTCTTCCATGGAGGTCTCAGAATCTCTGCCTCTTTCCTGTCTTGGGGTTCTTCCCACTCAAACCTTGGCGGGAGAGTAGAATTCCTTTTTTCTCAGTTCAGTCCTCGGCTGTTGTCCCAGTGAAAAGTCCATAGGCCCTTTTTGTTTTATGTGTTGATCACCTCATGGAAATAGGAGATAATAAATATAAGAAGCTGGTCCTAGAAGTTTAGGGAGTTCTCACAGTGATTATTTCCCACTGCCTGCTCTACCCCTTTCTGAGATGGAAACTGGAATATCTGCTGGATTTTTCCCCCTCTTATTTATGTTTAGAGGTGGAGCTGTCCAGATGTTTACCTTCCTTTGAGCACACCTTTGATATCTAATGAAACCCTTCCTCTGTGCTTGGTCTCTCTTGAGCCTGAGGATATGGTTGAGGCCACATTAATTATTAATTATATATGTATTAATTATCTATGGCTACATACCAAACTATCCCAAAACTTGACAGCCTAAAATAGCAAACATCTATTATCTCACATAGTTTCTGAAGGCCACCCATCCAGAAGTGACTCAGTTGTGTGATTTGGGCTCATGGTGACTCATGTGCTGCCCAGCTGTTGGCTAGGCTGGTGGTCTCACCTGAAGCCTCGACCCAGGGAGGATTGTCTTCAAGTTCGTTCATGTGGTTGTTGGCAGGCCTCAGTTCTTTGCAGGCTCCTGGCTGTTGGCTGGGGCCTCCTTCAGTCCCTTGCCCTGTGGGCCTCTCCACAGGGCAACTGACAACATGGGAGCTCAAAAGACACATGTCATTGCTTCTGCCATATGCTCTTGGTCACACAGACCCAGCCCTGGGACAATACAGGAGGCACAACATAAGGCGAATGTGAATACCAGGAGGTGATCCTCAGGGGCCGTCGTGGAGGGTGGCTACCATGGGCAGATTTGTGGCTTGTTACACAAAGATGGCATTTTTAAGAACTTCCCAGGTAGATAGTTCTTAGTTTGGGTGGCCTCTGGTGTATTTGGGAATGATATTCTCTATGCATTTTGCTATGGTCTGAATGTTTGTGTTTCCCCCACCTCCGCCAAATTCATATATTGAAACCTAATCCTCAACGTAATAGTATTAAGAAGTGGGGCTTTAAGGAGGTGATTAGGTGAAGAGAGTGGAGCCCTCATGAATGAGTTTCGTGCCCTTGTAAAAGAGCAAAAGAGGCTTGGGAGAGCTTGTTTGTCCCTTCCACCATGTGAGAACATAGGGTGAAGACATCATCTATAAGAAACAGGTTCTCACCAGACACCAAATATGCTGGTGCCTTGATCTTAGACTTCCCAGCCTCTAGAACAGTAAAAAATAAATTTCTGTTGTTTATAAATTAACTAATCTAAGGTATTCTGTTATAGCAGCCTGAATGGACTGACAGATTTCTTTACTGATGTTTTGGAATTGTAATGCAAACGCTTTTTACAATTTAGGTACATCATTTCAACCGATGCAGCTTTTGACTATCTGAAACACAGAAGAGGAGCATCCTATACAATTAGGAGTGTAGAATGCAATTTTGGCCTTAAGCTATCATATTTCCTAGAGTCCAAATGGCAAATTAGAATTGAAGTTTCTAATTTTTGCTTTATAAGCATGGCATTATTTTCAGCACACTGAAGGTAGGTGTCAGGAGGGCAGAGAAGTGCCTAAGGCATGCTAAAATGATAGATTTTTTTTAAAATCACCTGCTTTGTGGTTACTTCTACTGCTTATAAATTATACTTCTGCATTATTTGCATAAGTGATTTTCTAATTAGTTAGAATAGAAGTCATCAAGGAAGGACAGTCAATGCTGCTGCTTCTCAGAACCTAGTAGGTAAATTGACATGAAGGAAACATTTCCAAGGGAATATATTTTAGGATGCAGGGATCAGAATTTGTTGTCATGAGGTGGATCAGCACACAACATGCAAGGTTTCCTGGTCCACATGGTTTTGTTCTTTTCATGGCTCAGTTGCTGGAGAGTGGTCTGCAAGGTAACACGGGTGGAGTCCTGGGTGGGGTGTGGCAGGGAGGGGCAGTGATGGTTAATGGTGGCCTTGAACAAGGAAGGTTCCATTCCAGCCCCTCCTGTCTATCCTTTCTGCAGTTCTTCATTTTTTTTTTTTT
>VBSM01001562.1:57090607-57103898 GCA_008086735.1 Cheirogaleus medius
GAATACACAGAGACTAAGGTATAGTTTATAGTTTTATATATACATATATATATATCAAATATAACACAGTGGGAAGTTCCTAGGGGACTGGTGTATCTCCATCAATGCCAGCAATATGGTTAGATTCATACAGGTTTTTATAATCACAGACATCAATTACCAGTTCTCAGGGTACCATATTTGAATATCAGGGAATGCAGTTGCTAGGGGATACAGGTAGTAGGTTAAGGTCAAAAGTCCTTTTAAGGTGCTTCTAATTTATCTAGGTGAACAAACAGGTACAAAGTCTTTCAGGGGTTAGCTTCTAAGTTTTAAGAGGTAGTTGTCAATTAACAGAGGTAAAACAAAAGAGGTATAGTGACTCAATATTTCTTTGATTAGTTATGGTGGACTTAAAGGTAGACAGACAGGAGAGAGCAGGAAGCCCATCTCTAATAAACAGGTTGTTTATAACCACTGGGGTGCATTTCTGGGCAAAGTGCACTCATTGTCTCCGGCTCCCATCCTGTGGGCTATATTTGCCTTGCCTTGTCTTTCAAGACACAGGGAAGTTCACAGAGTTTGAGATACTGGGAAGCCTTCCTGGAAAACATCCCTACCGGAGATTTGAGAGCTCTTCCACGATAGCAGCCTCTAATAAGTGAACCATTGAGTTCACACATTCCTTCAGGGCAAAACCCTGCAAACTCCTGTTTCCATCTTTAATATAGTAATATTAGGTTATACAATAGAATAATGATCTTATGAGCCACATTTCATTAATTCTTCAATCATATTTCCTCAACAAAGTGCCAAGATATTTTGAATACAGTCCCGGCATGGCAGGATTAAGTGTTTAGTGTCCCATGATAACTTCTTGGAAGGTGGCAGACTCCTTGGGACTAGTCTGGTGTGTTTGTTATAAACCAGGCCTGGTGCATGACAGGGCGTCTTGTTCCTCACCAAGGTGTCTTCCTCACCTAACAGAAAACTGAAGTGGAAAAAAAAAGAGGTGGTGCTATTCACTTTGTAGTTCTTTTAGTAAAGTTTCAGAGGGCAAAATAGAGGAGAAACTTGGGTTTGAAGTCTGGCGTGAAAGATTATAGCAAATGTTTGTGATACGGCATCTAGGTTTCTACTTCAGTTTCTTCTTGGAAATTCCCTGGATGTCTCATTCTTCTTAGATATAAATGTGATCTCTTATTGCCATTTAATCATAAAAGAGAATTTGTTTGCCTACCTGACTCTTTTAATAAGTTCCTACTTCTGCCTCCCCCCCGCACCCAGGCGTGATAAGAAGAACAACAACAAAAACAAAAGGAAAGTTTTATTTGAAAAGAATCTGTCCCTAATATATTGCGACTGTAACTGATGACAGCATTAATTAGAAAGCCTGGGCTTTGACTGTGCTGGAATGGGGAGGCCTCGTGCTGACCTTATGATCAGTCACCCTGGGGTCACCAAGGGTCCAGGGGCATCTGGTTGTCATTTCCTATCACAACAGCACCATGTGCAGAAATGTCCAGGGAGCAAACAAGGATGCTGTGGGCATTCCCCTTCAGATGTCTCCTCTGGCTGTGTTTTGGGGATGGGCCCTCGGACAGAAAGTGATTGCTCGATGCTAAGCACGGGGGCTCTATCAGGAATGAAGACCTTGAACAGCATGTGATCCATGGCTGGGCTGTCCCTGGAGGAGAGGCCTGTGTGATTCCTCTGTGGGGACCAAAGGCCAGAACAGAAATTCAACAGAAAATTTCCATTTTAGAGACATACTGGAGGTCTCAGTTGTCACAGTGTGAGAAACAAATGGACAGAAAAGTAGAGTTTGTGTGGGTTAGGTGCTTCCTGTGGAAAGAGCAATGTAATTATCTAGAGGAGTAAACGATTTACTCTTTGTTGTGGGCTACGATCTTCAAAGGGTTGGGTTGATAATGAGACTTGCCTGGTAAGAAACAGACTGAGATAATTTACATAAATAACGAGAGCTTGGCAATTAGTAGGTGGTGGATAAAATTATAAAAATAACAATCATCATTGTCGTTATCAGCACAGAGGCTATGACATATCCCTGTTCACGTCCAAAGTAGAGACCCAAGGTAAATACAGGGATGACCGGGGTCTTCAAGCACATCGTGGTCTCTGTTACCACTTTTAGGCAAACTGTTAATTATCTGGATAATTTTCTCTGCTGTAGCAAATTACCACAAAGTAGGTGGTTTAAAACAACAGAAATTGATTGTCTCCCAGTTCTGGAGGCCTGAAGTCTGAAATCAAGGTGTCCGTGGGGATTTTGCTCCCTCCCATTTGCCCCCAGAATAAATCCTGTCTCAATGGCCTTTGTCTTCCTGGCAGAGTGGAGGTGTTGGGAGGAGGTGGAGGCTTGGATCAGGGTGGTGACACCGGGCAAGACGTCCTGACAACAGCATGACCTGGTACTTGTGTAGACTGAAGAGAAGTCTTCCCTATGGAAGAGGCGGGTTGGCTTAGAAGCCTGAGTGGAAATGACAGGGCTTGGTCACAGATTGCAGGGAGGGTTGGAGGCCAGAGAGTGGCCGATGATGACGGATTTCTTGCTTCGGCGACTGGCGTTGTTACTGACAGATGTGAGGAAGCCGGGAAGGTGACCCATGCTGAGAGGGCAGCTGGTGAATTTGCTTTTAAAGAGTGGATTCTGGCCTCATTAAAGTGCAGAAGCTCCTGCCTCCTCCGTAGAGTCACCGTGACTTCCATCACCAAGGCCGGTTTTATATTTCGGCTTTTCTGTTGCATCGTGTGTGTGCGTGTGCGCACGTGCGTGTTTTGGGGAAGGGTAGGTAATGTGTTGGCTTCACATCTCTAGGATGTCAGTAGTTGGAAAATAAAAGATCCTTGAAGTCTCTGTTTTTGAAAGACTGCAGAGCAATTTCTACCAGCTATTTGTAAATGATGTGTGTAGCTTTGAATGATTTATTATTTTCAAAGTTAGGAAAATATACAACTTCTCATGCTCAGTCAATAATTAGTGAATAATAAATTCCACCAAAGGACTTCTGTAATTTTTCAAGTACCACATGTTTTACTTCTCAAATATCTATTTTTCTCAGTCATTGACTGCTATTCAACCATTTAACTGGTTCATATGAGCACCAAGATAAATAAATGAAGACCTTTTAACCCACAGAGTTTGAGTGACAGTTTGGACTAAACCATCAGTCTTCCACCAAAAGAAAACACAAAGGCAACCCTTAACGAAGTTAGACACAGACGTGTTCTGAAGGTCAGGTAATTTATTTTTTGAGGGAGAGGAAGGGTAAAGAATTACATTTTATTAATTATATGTATATTTTCAGTCTCATGAAAAAATACTCCTTTAATTTTATAATACTGAAGCACTGCATAGAATGACTCAACATATTATAAGTTACAGAAGCAGCTAGACATTTTGAGTTTTCTAAATTAAAGTTGTTTTTCTCTACCCCCTGGGTCTTTGTGTTCTGTCACAAAAATGCTTTTCACTACAATGATTTCGTACATTTTCAGTACTTCTGATCAGATGTAAATATCTGAAAAAATATATATAGTGTTTTCATTGTCTCAATATGATTTAGCCTTGAAATAGAAATACTGTCATATGAATTTATGGTGTGTACAATCTAGGAAAATGGAATACTAAAATAACGAAAATACTCTATAGTTTTGCAAACAACAATTGAAACACACACACACACACATGCATACACACATGCACAAACATGTACATACACACATACATAATATCTGAGGGAAAAAATGTCCAGCAGGAAGGCTGAAGAGTAGAAGTAGAATCAAAACAGCAGACACCCTGAAGAAAGCTCCCAGAGGCAGGTTGTCTCATCAGTAAAACACTTTCTTGTCACTTCCTCAGCTCAATATTGAATTGCTCCCGTGTTCTCATGAGATTGTGTATTAATTTAATAGACACTTCTGTTGGAAATATTTCTCCCCCAATCATGCAGATTTTATTTCTCTTTGTCTTATCATTCCCCCTTTCCCAAAGCGAGTCATTAGAACTGAAGGGTGTGATTCCACACTTGGTTGTCTTGAAGAGTAAGTCATTAATAGGTACTAAAGGCGATTAGTCCTCCCATCCAAGTGCTAACCAGGCCCGACCCTGCTTAGCTTCCAAGATCAGACAAGATCAGGTGTGTTTGGGGTGGTATGGCGGTAGGCGAAAGGTGCTTAGTCCTGAAAGGAGATGCATTTCCAGCTGAGGAAGAGGAGGATTAGGTTAAAATTAGGGGGTGTGTTGGGTTTGTCAGTTTGCTACCTGGCACTGCTCCAAAAGAGAATGTCACTTGGGAGAGCCCAGTCAAGGGGCAGCCTGCTGGGCAATTGCTCAGAGGTGTTAAGACGTCACTGGAAAATTTGGTAAGAGTCTACCAGTTAATTCAGATTATTATAATTAACTAGAGAAGTAGACATCACCCTCAAATGGAACTTCAAAAATAAAATACTCCTTTCCAAAGCCTCCTCTAACCCACTAAATAAATACTGGGCTTAAAGAATATCAGCCTGCAGTGACTCCTATTATTGGGCTGCCTGGTGTGCCCACATGTCCAGGGGCCACTCTGTGGCCAGGCCTACTCAGCGTGGTCACTCGCTTCTCTGACCCCTGCCCGCCACTGGCCACAGCAGCCCAAGAGTGTCCCGAGCGGGAGACATGGCAGGGAGGTACTTCTCAGTTGTGTTCAAAATGAACTCTTGGCCCTAACCCCCATCTCCCACAAATGTGAGTCCAGTCTATCCAAAATTATTTTCCCATTAAATAACAATGACTAATATCATTATTTCCTGCAATTCTCTTTCATTTTTTCTGGCTGGAATAACTGACGGTAATTTCTTGTCTTGCAAAGTCGTAGTCTATGTTCACAACACTGGCCTTGCTCCTAGCTTCTCTCTCCCCAACCCTATTAATCCCACCCTTTCATCCTCCAGCCCCACCTTCCCAGGCTGTCCTTCCACCCAACCTCCCTCCGCTGCCTGGCACCAGCCTCCTCAGATGCCCTCCCTGTGGGCGGCATGAGCTCAGCTGTGGAGTGGAGCACAGCTGCCTGATGTTAGTCAGGGTTTTCTGCACATATATGCTTATGTACACATATATATTTTGAGACAGAGTCTTGCTTGGTCGCCCTGGGTAGAGTGCACTGCCATCATTGTAGCTCACTGCAACCTCCAACTCCCGAGCTTAAGCGATTCTCTTGCCTCAGCCTCCCAAGTAGCTGGAACTATAGGCATGCACCACCACACCTGGCTAATTTTTCTGTTTTTAGTAGAGATGGGGTCTCTCTCTTGCCCAGGCTGATCTCAAACCCCTGAGCTCAAGCAATCCTAGTCAGGATTATATTTTAATAGAACCATATCCAGACTTTGATTCGAAGGTGCTAGAGTTAAAAAGTTAACTTTTAATTATAATTGCCATTTATTGAGCTCTGTGCCTTTCCCTTCACAGTGACAGCAAAGTGTAGATTTTCTTATCCTACAAGTGCCAGCTTCAGAATTGTTCTGTAGCATGTCCATCAAGAACAAAGTTGGACTGGGGTGCAGACTCATTTCTTTCAGACTCAATAGCCCATCTTTGGGCAACCTCTATAACGATTCTTACCTTGCTTCTTTAGGGGATCAGCCCTGGATTCCTGATGATGACTGGTTGGAGATTGGGGGAGGGCCAGGTCAGCTAGGTTAGCTCTAAACTTTCCTTGAATACATTTTATTAAGCATGACTTTCTTATTCCCACTGTTCTAAAAAATCAATCCTCGCATCTATTCATGCAACTTTGATTGGCAGTCTAAGTGACAAAATAAGCCTTTAAGTTGTGTAATATTTAGGGTACCACTTTCCCTCACATATTCACAAACATTTGTGTGCAACAAAGGAGAATGGGTGTTGTCCTCATAAACACGTTTCTTAAGTACCTTATTACAGAGGAGCTCGTGATGCTGGGAATGGGAAAGTGTGCCCCAGGATCCCTGTTCTTCCTAGGCTTGCAGATAGGTTGGGGGTATGGAACATGGAATATCAAAAGATAAATGACAACACATTGGAGTTTGCTGGGAGCTCAAGGACCAGTGTCAACAATGAGTGCTACAGGGTGGCTGGGAGATTGTTTTTGAGCAGTTGCTCATGTGCTGGCCTCCGTCCTGGGTGATTCCATGTGTTATAATCCATATCCATAACGCTACAGGAATTCAGTGGCAGGAGGAATCACTGGGGACTGGGATGGCCAGAAAGTCTTCAGAGAGGAAGTAAGACTTGAGCTGGGTTGAATTATAGGGTGATATTTCTCAACAGTAATGAAAGCTGGCTGAGCTGAAACCCAGAGCATAATTTCTCACTGGCTGGCTGCTCCAGATAGTAATAGCTTCAGTGCCCTTCAGAATGGAATTTTTCTGAGCCTGTGAAGATGTGTGAGGTGTGCCCGGCAGGTAAGCATTCTTCCATTCGCCTTCCACCCATTGCTTTATTAAACACACTTTGCTTCTCTCGGTTAGTCCTTCCAAGCCTTCAGAGCTCTGGAATGTCGCTGCAGCAGCTGAAATGGCAGTTCATTGAGTGGAAATTATGCAGAGAGGGGAAGAGGATCTTTTAAGTCCTTCTTCACATTGGTGATGAGGGCTGAGGCAGGAGAGGGTGGGATCAGGCTGAAGGACAGGGAAAGAATGATTCTTTCTGAGTCTCTTTTCTGATGTTATTATTGCTGCTTTGTTTCTTTTTTTGTGTGATTCTTACATAGCATTCAGCAGGATTTGTGGCAGGAGGCTCCCGGATCTATACTCTTCCTCTGGCAGTTAGGAAATACTAGGAAACATAGCTAACCTTTATTAAGGCCATACTATAAGTTTAAGCCTTCTATATGAATTATTTTATTTAATCCTGTAATAATGCAGGTGCACTTTACTGATGAAGAAATTGAAGTGTAAAGGGGTCAAGCAAGTTGCTTTGGATTACACTGCTAAGAGGTATAAAGAGGGATTGGAATTTTCAATCTTTTTTTAAAAACTTTTTAAAAACATAACAACTTATTGAGATATAACTCGTATAACTTACTATTTACCCACCTAAAACATATAATTCAATGGTTTTTAATATATCCAGGTGAACAACCATTATAACAATCAGTTTTAGAATATTTTCATCTCCCATAAAAGAAACTCTGTGCCCGTTAGCAGCCACCCCTAGTCCTCTTAACCCCTTATTCTTCCTTAGTCCCAGACAATCACTAATCTACTTTCTGCCTCTATATATTTGCCTATTTGATACCAATGGAATCATACACTATGTAGTCTTTTTTTTTCTTTTTTTTTTTTGAGACAGAGTCTTGCTCTGTTGCCCAGGCTAGTGCTGTGGCATCAGCCTAGCTCACAGCAACGTCAAAGTCCTGGGCTCAAGCAATCCTCCTGCCTTAGCCTCCCAAGTAGCTGGGACTATAGGCAGGTGCCATCACGCCTGGCTAATTTTTTTCTATTTTTAGTTATTTTTCTATATTTTTAAGTAGAGACAGGGTCTCACTCTTGCTCAGGCTGGTCTTGAACTCCTGAGCTCAAGTAATCCTCCCGTCTCAGCTTCCCAGAGTGCTAGGATTACTGGCATGAGCCACCGCGCCCGGCCCCTATGTACCCTTTTGTGACTGGCTTCTTTCATTTAGCATACTGTTTTCAAGGTTCATCCACATTGCAACATATATGTCAGTACCTCACTTATTATGGCTGACTATTCCATTGTATGGATATACCACATTTTATTTACCCATTCATCAGTTGATGGGCATTTGTGTTGTTTCCATTTTTCACTATTATAAATAATGATGGTATGAGTATTTATGTGCAAGTTTTTGTGTGAGGGTATGTTTTCACTTATCTTGGGTATACATACCTAGGAGTGGGATTGCTGGATCATAATTTAACTCTATGTTTAACCTTTTGAAGAACTGCCAGACTATTTTCAAAGTGATTGCACTATTGCAGATTTCTACCAGCCTGGAATCCTCAGTATTAACCACTAACAAGATAATGTATACCTTGGTCACTTATTTGCACAAAAAATATCCATACAGCTTACTAAAGCTTTAATAAAACCAATTAGAAACTGGAGAGTTTTTGTAATGAGAAACTTCAAAGCCGAACTCTGGGTTTGGAAGCTTTGGCACTTTTCAATTTGAAGACGTCGATTGAGCTAAGTGCTGAAAAGGAAAACGATCAGAACTGCCATATTATATGTCCCTTTATTCCCTGAGGCATTGGGAGGATTTTCTGCTTATTGCTAGAACTGAGTGGTTTTTAGCAGCACACGTGTGGTTGTGGCAATAGTCCAGGATTGTCTATTATTCTGAAAAGCCATTGACATTTGCTGAAAGACAGCTCACAATAGAAGACACACATAATATCTATGCATACGTAATGCCTACCTCTTGAAACGTTAGGTACACTGGGCATCAAGTTTACTGCCACTTGATTGCAAGTGACATAAACCTTAAGGCTATTCTTTTAAAATGAAATAGGGAAAGAGAAACACAGAAAGTAATTCTTTTTCTTCCCCTTGCAACGGATTTCTGCAAGGGGCCCAAAAGGTGATTTTCAGCAAGGTGTACTTGAATGCATCTTGAGGCTTTCTGTCTGTGAATGAGAGAGCATCTGCAGAGTGCTTACTCTGAGTGCACTGAGCGGATGCAAGAACATAAGCCATGGACTCTGCCCTCTGGGAGTTTCTATCCTGTGTTATTACAGAATAACTCAATGCTAAGCTGTGACTGTAAGTGCTTTAGGGGTCGACAGAAAGGAGAGGTGGAGCGTGCAGGAGTGGCAGCTAAGAAAGCTTATGCGGGAAGTGGGACCAGCCTTACACACAGCCAAGCCTAGGATTGAGCAAGGCTGGAAGGAATGGCGCAGCTATTGCAGGTGGAGGCAGTGGTGCCAACATGAAGGAAACCAGGATGTATTTAGGGGTCACTGGACAGATGGGTCTGGCTGGGGCAGAAGGTATATGTGCAAGTTGGAGTGAGAAAAGGTTAGAAAACAGAAAGAGCATGGACCAAGCAATCTGGACATATGGATTCTGCATTCATTTCTGCTACTGACTAGTTTTTAATGTAGGCTCTGTGATTTAGCAACTTGGAGCTTCTGTTTCTTAATCTATAGACTATAGGTTGAACTAGTCTTGGTTCTCAAATCTGGTTTCACATTATAATCCCCTGAGCATTTATTTAAAATACAGATTCCTGGGTCTGACCCCTGAATGTCAGTTTTTTATAGATATGAGATGTGGTCCAAGAGTAGTTGTTCACTTGCTGCACATTGGAATTATTTGGGGAGATTTTAAAACTAGTGATACTCAGTCCCACCCCCAGAAATTCTGATCCAATGGGTCCTGGGAGCAGCCCAGGCTTTGGCAGGTCCCAAAGCTTCCCAGGTGATTGTGAAGGGCAGCCAAGCTGGGAACCACTCATCCCTGGTGGGTCCAGTGCCTCTCTGGTTGGTTTGGAAGTGCCAGAGGCCTGGCTAGAGACTCCATTGGAATGGAAGGACTCTAAATCTAAGCCTAATCCTGATTCTGTGAAAAGTATCTTGGGATCAGATAGTGCAGGGTCTTAAATGCTGGACTAAGGAATTTATACTTTGTTTTATAGGAAGCAGGAAACAAGTAAGATGTCTGAGCAGAGGAGTAGTATTAAGACATCTCACCTGTGTACATTTCATTGCTTTGGAGCATGATAGCTGCCACCAGGGAAAGAAAGGAAAAGACAAAATTGCCTCTTCATTCATGCTTTTATCTGGGAAGGGTGACTACTGCCAATTCCGCTGTGTGACAGGGTCTAGTGTCTCTGCACGGCACAAACAGAAACAGTCGAGGAGAGAGGTGGCAAGAGGCAAGAACACTACCCAAGACAGCAGGGCAGTTGTAGTGTGGCCTTCACCAAATTATAGGTATCCTTAACCAAAAGACGGGCTCCAAGGTGGGCTGGAGATGGCAGCAAGCAGGTAGACTTTAAATTACAACCCATTTTCAATTCTCCTTTTAATCCTCAGATGAATCAAGGCGAGTCTCAGTTGATCAGTAGTAACAGCTCTCTAACACTTGCCAATCTCCCTTTTGACAAAAAGACAGCAGGCCCCAGGCTTAGAGACCCAGGCAGGTGAAGTATCTAGTTAGAATTTAGCAATAGGGTATCTCTCCTCATTGAAATCCATCTGGTCCCTGACTGCCTGGGGGTTCAGATAGGGAGGATTGGGACCTTCTATTTTCAACGACTCATGTTGATCTTCCATTTATAGTACTGACTGAAAGTTTGCTTCTTGAATAAACTTGAGTAAAAATATTAGTTTTAAGAGAATGTTAATAATAGCACAGACGGAAAGAGGAGGCAGAAAGAAAATAAAATTGTGAAGGGTTATGCAAATAAATCACCCTCAGGAAACACGGGTGGTTCTTTCTAGAGTGTGAACTGGATTCAGAAGCCCCATTCCAGGTTCTCAGGGCTGGTAGGTCCCTCATGTCTCTTAGCCTCTGACAATTATAACAGTTGGAATCTCTATCTCATAATCTTTGAAATTCTTTCCAGGTCTGAAATTTTATGTTTCCATGACAATATTTCTTAAAAATACAATCCCTTCCTGGGAGACTGACCATATCCGGTTATCCACCCATGTTCATGCCGCCCCCTCTCTCCCATTGGCTGCTGACAGCTTGTGGCAGCTCCCTGGGGCCAAGCCTGGCATTATTCCTATGGGACCAACAGCCCCAGGTCCCCGCTGAAATTGCAGGGCAAGAACATTTTAAGGACTGTGGGCCCTCCAGGCTAAAACATCAAAATCTTTCAAGGGGAAAAAACCCAAAACAAAATGAAACAAAACAAAACTAACAAAAACCAAAACAAACCAAGCAGCCTAAAGTTAACCGAATTTTCCCCATTTTCAATTTTTGTGTGTGTGTGGGGATGTTGTTTCTTTTCTTTTCCTAAAAATGTTTTGTCAGGGAACAGATGATATATTCTATTTAAAATGTGTTTGTTGCCACTATATCTATGCTTCATAGGACCAACTTGGAAAAATACTTCCCCAATTCCCTTTCTCCCACCAAAATAAAGTACCAACAAATGTCATTCCACAGATTATTTGGGAGATGTTTTGTGGTTCTATAATCTGTGATTCTCAAATGGTAGTGTATGTAAGAATCACCTCGGAGGTGTTGCCAAAAATGCAGATCCTTGATCCCCGGCCTCAGCGATCTGATTGACTAGGTGTGCAGTAGGGCCCGGGAGCATGGATGGGTCTTTAACAAACTTCCCAGGTCGTTTTGATACTGATGTTCTGCAGACCACCCATCCAGAGTTTCTGAGCTAAGGGAACATTGGAGAGGTAAAGTCTCCAGCCAGGGTGACCTTAGTGTTGTGGAGGGGGTCCCTCATTTTTACTCATGTTTCAAATGAATATTAGGGGCAACCCCCATGTGATCAATATCTTAACTATAGGGCATAGGATAAGGCTTAAGGGCATAAGTTCAGGCAGTCCAAAACTCTGTGTTCTCATCCCTGTTTTCTAGCTTTGTGATGTTCAGCAGTCACTTACCTTGTCCAATGTCTCAATGTCCAAATCATTACAATGGGGACCACCACAGGGTTTATTGAGTTAATTGAAGCCCCCGGGTTGAGGTAAGCATTCACGGAAAGGTAACTGTTATTAGTGTGGTAAGAGTTGGGATGAAACAAAAGGAAAGGCGACGGGCGGTGTTGTGGAAGTGGGGCTGGAAAACAAAATAGCCAGTGTCGGCGAGGATGTCGAAATATCAGAACCCTTGTGCACTGTCTGTGGGAATGGCAAGTGGTGTAGCTGCCATGAAAACTGAAAAAGAAGTGGAGCTTGGATCCCAGGTGTGGCTGATGGCCAGGGTGGAAGGTATCTCATCCTGTTCCGTGCATGACAAGTGCGCCATCTTCTGTGGCTCCCTGGTGTCCCGAGTGGCCGTGAAAGTCAAGTGTCGTGTGTGGGGGGCCCAAAGTTTGGAGCCTGAGCAGGAGAGGACAGTGGCTCTCAGCTTGGCATTCACACCACGGAGATGACTTGACATCAAGTTTCTGGGCATTAGAGGGAACCTGGTGCCATCACGTAGCTCATAGCTAAGTGTCCCATCTTCTTTGACTGCGTCCTGGGCCGTTTTCAATGCACCACCCCCTGGGCAGCCCCCAGCACTCTGGGATGTTGGCTGATGCCTCCTAGGAATGGCTTTATGGGATGACTCAGCAAACAAGCGGCTGTTGCTTTCAGAAGGCCGTGGGGCTTTGCCGGTAGATTTCTTAGGCTTCTGACACATTCGCTCCAGTTTTTTTCAGGCGCCTACCAAAGTCTGTGCACACATAGTACAGGCACGAGGCACGGGAAACAAATCCCTCTCATCCTTTTCCTGTACGCAAAAGCCCTTCCCCGACTGTGACAAAGACGGTGAACCTTTCTCCCCAGGGCTGTGTCTCAGTCTCAGAGCGTGAATTGAGCCTTTTTGAGCTCTTACAATGTTTTGTTTCAGTGGTAAAGTCTGCTGACAAGGAAATATGAATAAATTTCAAGAGTAAAATAGGGGGAGTTTTTCTATACAGAGGACAGAAAAATCACGGTAGTCAGTCTGGCTGCAGATGCCTCCTGGCATCAGTGACTGAGAGAGAGGCTCTCTGAACTTGCTCATCCTTCCTTTCCCCTGCAACCTTTTATAATTTACTCCAACCACTCAGTTCCAGGAGAGGATGAGGAGGAAGGGAACAGACACAAGAGCAGAATAAGGAATTGCCTTTTGGGGGATAAATCTCTGATTTTTATCACATTGGGAATTTCCAAAGTCACTTTCCATACAATCTTAGAATCCAACTTTAGAAATATCTCCCAAATAATAGGGAAACAATAATTCTGTAAAAGTGGGCTGTTACTTTAAACACCAGTAATGATGACTTTTACTTAAGGCACAAGTTGTTAAAATGTACAAAGGAACCAGGAAGTCACCACCTTCTAAGGATCCATCCTCCTTCCTTTGATATTTCGTTCTTGGCCACCAGGATACACTCTTTCTCTGCTTCCTCACAGCTCCAGCCTTTCTTTTCCTCCCCTGGCCAATGTCAACCCAATATGAATCCAATAAGGGGCCTCCCTCTGTGTCGCCAAACAAACCCTGACTCCTGATGCAGAGGAGAGATGCAGAGCTCTGACCCCCTCCAATAATAACAATGTTGTAACATGTTCTAGATTTGCCTCTTAGGCACTTGGCTTGCCTTCCCCACCTGCCTTTAATTTTTGCCCTTACCACAAACTTTGATATGCA
>VBSM01001562.1:57104060-57115693 GCA_008086735.1 Cheirogaleus medius
CAAAGGTCTTTTGGTTAAATGAATCAAGACAGCCACTAAGAGAATATAGCAAGGTATTTTTAAAAAAATGGAAAATGCAAGCAAATTGAAAGTTAACAGAACATTTTAAAGCGGTAATTTAAGTTTTCACAAAGGCTTAGGTTGGTCCATATTCTGATGTCTCTGAAATATCCCTACTTTAAACCTAAGTACTTTAATAACTAGTTAGGGAAAGAAAAACTTAACTTTCCCAGGCAAGTAGCAGTAGGAACCTTTCAGTTAGATTCCTTTGATTACAATAGTTCTTTGTTAACAGATTGTAACTTTGCCCCAGGACTTGTGATAAGCTCCTAAAAGTGAGAAGACTTGTCCTTTCTGGGAAGAAAAGCTGTTCACCCTG
Source organism: Cheirogaleus medius (assembly GCA_008086735.1). Lineage (NCBI taxonomy): Eukaryota > Metazoa > Chordata > Mammalia > Primates > Cheirogaleidae > Cheirogaleus > Cheirogaleus medius. Next base: position 57,104,440 of record VBSM01001562.1, read on the forward strand.
AAGATGGATTGAAAAGAAAATGCTAAATATCTAGCACTTAAACTTTACTCTTATTTGTCTTTATGTGTCTCTTTGCCTGAGAAGTCTGACAAAGTCAACATTAATGTGGAAATAATGTAAAGGCAAAACAGTCCTCCACAGGGGTAGATTTTCCACCCCGAATGGAAAAGATTATTCACACCTGTTGCTTGGAAACCCTTCTCAAATGAGAAAATAGCTCCATCTTTAGGCGTGTCCCAGAAGTTTGGAAATGATGGATTCATTTGATTAAGTGGGATATCAAGAGAAAAAAATATCCACCGTGGAAGACCTAAATTATTTAGCTTGTTTTAACAATGATCAAGTTAAACAAGTCACAAATCAGTAATTCATGTGGTGGAGTGTAGTTAGTGGTGTGTGGGTCTCACCTAGGAGTCATTTCATGAGAAAGGGGTTCAATTATTTTATAATAATATTTCAGGCCATATTTCAGCTAATGAAATTCTAGGGTTCAAAACTGAGAAGGAACTTAAGAGATAATTCCATTCCCTCCCATTTTAGAGTCAAAGAAACTGAGGCTCAAGGTTATGCACCCTGTCAGTCGGGATTAGAGTCCAGAGCTACCTATTCCTAGGCCATTAGTTCTTTTATACCTTGCCATCACCTTGTTATTTTATTATTAGAGATTGACAAATGAATTGTGATGCACGTGGCAGGGGTGGGTGTGTGTGAAAGTTCTCTGAAAGATCAACTCACAATTAAGGCAAATTAATAAGAGAAAGAGGTAAGATCAACTCACAATGAAGGCAGATTAATAAGAGAAAGAGGTTTATTTACTATGTGCACAGGGATCATCACAGAGTGATTATCCAGTATCCCAATGTGGTCCAGAAATTTTTATACCCTCTTTTTAGAGGGGCAGGGGAGATGAGGAATATAGGTAATTCTGTTTAGGGGCAATAAATGGTTGCTAGGGAGGATGAATGGATGGGGGAGACAGATTGACTTGTAAATGATTTTCTTTGCAAATTAAATTAACCCAAGAGACAGGTATTATATTTAAAATTACTTGGGCCAGGTCTGGTTGCGTTCTTGATCTTCTTTCCTGTAATATAGCAAGATAACAGGGGAAGGAAGGGAAGGAAAGGGAAGGGAAGGGAAGGGAAGGGGAGGGGAGGGGAGGGGAGGGGAGGGAAGGGAAGGGGAGGGAAGGGGAGAGAAGGAGTGGGAAGGGGAGGGAAAAGAAGTCATTTGTTCTTTTTGATGGATATGTCTGGTTTATGCAGATAGAGGGAAAGCCCCTCCAACACCTGTTGATCTCTAAAGGTCCTTAATTCAAAATACTTTTTATACCATGGAGTCATATCTTGGGGTGAAATTTCCTGAGCTCCTTCATACCATGACCCCATCTTACAAGTTCATTCTCCCTCCTCTGGGTACCTTCCTATCTGAGTCCTTTTCCTCTTGACTGGCCAAGGGAAAAAGAGCATTATGGAAAGGAGACAGAGGTAGCAAGTGAAGGATTAAGAAAGGTTGGAGGAAAATTCTAGAGAAGGAGCCAGGGAGATGGCAGCCAGCTGGGCTGGGTTTCACTTCCCCCAACGCAGGGGAGGCAGAGCCCCTTCCCTGTCCCCCATCCCCTCACCAGCGCTGCTTGCCAAGCGCTTCTTCATACTCCACCCCCATTTCCCCCTATAGTGGATGAGCGGTTCCATTCCTGTTATGCCTGAGAAAGTTCCAAAACTACACAGAGAAAAGTCTGGTTATATGGTATTTAGAATTGGCACCAGAACAGAAACTACTTTGAAAAGGAGCTTGTTTTCATTGTCTGTTTGTTTGTTAGCACCCAGCATCATCGTGGAGACTCGGAGATTGAAATAAGCACTTGAATATTTGTGTTTTGTTCCAGCCTATCTCAAGCATTTGAGTTTTTCTCATTTAATGATAATACTGCAGGTAAGAGCACAGACTATTTTTAATCAGGCAGGCAGGTGTTGACTTCTGGCTGGACTGCCATTTAAGCAAGGGCAAGTTTCTGAATCACTCCAGGCTCCAGCTTTTTCACCCGACAATGGGAATAATAATATGCGCATCCTGGGGTTAATGAGGAGTAATTGAGACCATGCTAGTAAGGGGGCTACCACAGTGCGTGGAGGAGTGGAGTTAGAGGTCTGGAAGCCTGTGATTGTCATCATCATCTGGTTGTAGCCGTGCCCCAGGTCTTGCTAGGTATCTGTGCCTGCCAGATTGTTCACCTGAGTCAGGGGCTTTCATAGACTAATCTAGAATGTTCTCTCCATTTTGTTGAGGACATAGCTGTAAGTATCAGGTGAAGTTTAATTTCCTTTAGTTGCCTATTTTCAAAGGATCTGGGGAGAAGCAGAGCCTGGGGCATGCCAGGGCTGTACCTGCTGGGGATGTGCTGGCTTTAGAGTTAACGCATAATCTGAGAAGCAGGGAGGGTGGTAGGTGTGGGAAGAGAGGGGTCAGTCACTCAGTTCACACTGAGATTCTGACATCCACTTTGGGCAAAGCCAGAACCTGAAGGTCTCCATGGAAACTGTACCCTCATCACCTGTGACAAGGACCCCTCCAAGTGCAAAACTACTTCAGTCTGGGGATCTTGAAGAGTTTGTCTCCTGACACCCATGCATGGCATGGTTATAAAGTTCATGAGACTCCTTCTTGATGAAAATTCTTGACTCCAATATGATGTACACAGAGACTGTATCTTTCCAAATAGTATTATTAGGTATTTTTGGGAATCCCTAAATCTCACTTCACCATGTCTACAATAAGACCTGAAATTACACTTGTTTTGGGTTCAAATCCTGGTGCCACTGCTGACTAGTTGTGGACCTTGGCAAGTTACTCCATCTCCTTGAGCTTCACCGAGAATGCTTCCATGGAAACAGATTTATCAGGTTACCTGCCCACATGAGGGCTGGCTGAGGTGGGTGAGGGAACATAACCAAATACTTCTGATAGATACTGATGGTGTTGACACTGACATTGAGTAGCCAAGTGCTCCAAAGGCAGGAGAGGGGCATAGCCAGGAGAGTTGCATAGCTAGAGTTCCTGGAATTGCTTGGGAATGTCTAATGCAAGAAAGCCAGAGCCAGATAGGTGTCCTGGCAGCTTTTCAAAAAAGTGACAGATGGGACCCAAATACAGGTTGGATTCTGGGTTTGTAAGTCATCATGACATAGGACAAATTCCTTAACTTCTCTGATCCTCAGTTTTTTTGTGTGTGAAATGGGGACGATGACTACTTCCCCACTTACTCTGCTGTGTGTTGTGACACTCAAGGTCCTTTGTGTGAAAGTGCTTTGTAAAGTTGCCATGCAAGTGAAATGAATTCACAATTCATTTTTTCTTACCCAGGGAGGTGACAGAGTAATCTGTATCCCATGTCTTTCTATCTTTTTCCATACTCTGTTTTTCCTTGTCCTCATCTCCACTTACTTGAGGAGGGGGCCATTGTGCTCCTTAGTGAAATGCAAGAAAACCAGTTGAAATGATGTGGTATTTAGAAGACTTATCAACAACATGCAAGGGGAAAAAAGGTTCCTATTCTAATTATGCTAGACAAAAGGCAAATAAATGATTAGATTGTGTTTGACATTTGCAGTCAGAAGAGGGACTTACTTTTTCCTAATAATGTTAAAACAAAAAGACTTGAAAAAATTAGCTGATTTGATGGGTTATGGGACATATTTGGGTTTAGGGAAGGGGATGGCGATGGAAATGTACAACTGAAGAATCAGAGAATCAGCCAGAGAGATTAAAGTCTGGACAATGCCTGTAGAATATACTCATTTCTGCAAAGGCAATTTCTGTATCAGAACAGACCATTTGACCATATGTATTATAGCTCTGTCTGCCCCTGGATTGAACTTTTATTAGGTTATTCCATCTGGCTCCTGGTCACAATTAGAAAGTACTATATGTGAGGAATCACTATAGTCTGAGGTATTAGTTCACAGAGAATTTTGATATCCCCACTTATCTTTATTGAGCTGCTTGTAAAGAGATTGAAGCTCTTTAACCAAACACTGTCTCTAAATCCATATGGAGAGAAGACGATGGGTAAGTGATTAAGATGTTGAAATGGAGAAAATGCAAGGTCTGTTAATGGTGAGAGAGGGGACATCGGGTGGTACACTGAGTTATTTAGCTGCTTGTTTGGGCTATTTAATGAATGTGGGGTCTGTGTGTGTGTGTGCACATGTGTGCATCATATCCACCTCAGGGAAAGTTGAGATGGAAGCTAAGATCTTTGTTGTCTTTCCTCCCTTTGCTTTTTTGTGTTTGTCTTCACTGCTTCTTGCTATGAGCCCAATACTCTGCTACTCTCTGTCTCTCCTCTCTAACCTTTCTCTTCGCAGTCTGCTCTAGGCTGTCTCCTGCATGCCAAGGGTAATTGATCGTTAACATCTTAGAACGATATTAGTAGGGGTAAGGGAGGCCTTTGCTGTTTCAAGTTTTTGCTTCAAAGAAACTCGTGGGCTGGAAAGGGTAGACATGTTAACCATGATATCATGGCAGAGGTCTAGAGCTTAGAAAAGTCACTTTGTCCAAGGATCTGGTGCTATTTTACTTGGAGAAGAGTTTGCAAAAGAGAAAAGTGAGAGCTGTCCTCAGAGCCAAGGGAGATGACTTTTGTATTGGCTTACCGCGGTGAGTACAGGGAAGGAGCCTCAGATGTAAACTCTAAGGGAGAAGATTTCATCTCAACTCACGAGGGGGAAGGGGTCCCCACAAAGCAAGGCATGGCTGGGGAGGGGTTCTTGCAGTGAATGGGAGGTGGGGAGGGCCACCACAAGGCCCCTCCAACTCTAAGTGCCATGACTCGGCCATACTCCTTGGACTGGTTCTGGAAGGTCAGCCCTGGAGTCAAAGTCAGATGTAATTTCAATAGAAAACGCAGTTTTCATTCTGCTCTTTTGTGTTGTGGAAGCAACATCAGGCTTTTAAGAAAGTTTAGGCTGTGCCCTTTTTCCTGTCAAATGCTATTTTTTGCTTCTTCCTTGGTGCTTTGTTCTGTATTTTTCAAGCAGTGCTTGGGTAGCTCAAATTTGCTAATTTAAACTCTCACAATTTCCTGGAGACTGAATAAATTTCTGCCTTGCAGTTCTCAAGTGTAAAGTCCTTCAGATGACATGAGATACAGCGGAAAATGGCATCATTCTCGTTTTCAGTAAACATCTCCGATTAGAATTCATTTGAGATATTAAGAGTGCTGAGAGTAAACACCAGGGTTTTATCCCCTCATCTAAATGGGCACTAGCTCAAGGTATGTCCATTCTGTTTTGTCATGATTCATAAATCACCCGCTTGTAAAAATCAAAGGCTGGTCATATTTGGTTACCTGGGGCAATGATGGGCTTCCTATCAATGACATTTACCTTCCTGCTCTGGGTTCTTTGTAAGTGCTGGGCCCTTTCTCCCTCCACCTTTGACCTGGACTTCCTGTCCCAGCATAAACATCTCCTCTCTTTAATTCTGACAGATGTCTCTGGAAGAGTAGTGAAACACGATGAGACCGGGGTTTGTTTGCGTTTGTTTGGTTCTCTTCTGCAAAGTGGTCTGGCTGAATGTAATCAATGTTGTCCCTCTGCTTTGTCAAATGAGCTTCGAGTAATGATGTGCAGATGCCAAACGTGATGTGTTTGGGCACAAGGTAGTTTAATTCCAGTCTCATTTGCAGAGATGACTTGATGTCATTAGTGGCTTTATCTCCAAGAAGCCAGCTGGCATAAAGAGAAAGCCAGCCACAGCTTAACAATGGGGCGAAAGCGCACTATAAAAATGCTGCGGCACTCACTTAGCTATAGGTTCCACGTAGGAGCATTTAAGAACTGAGCTAAATCATGGTAGCTTTTCTTTCCTTTCTCTTAAATGACAGTTATGAGTTTCTCCTTCAATTCACACCATTTGATGTAGGGAATTTAGAAGGTTGTGTCAACAAAGCAGACCGTTTCAAAGGGTCTTGAGGCTGGGAGCTTGGACTGAAGTTCAGCCTGTAAATACTGTTAGCATCTGATTATGGAGTCCAAGGAGTGGACGGTCGATGTGTTGATCTCTCAGTGACCTCCTGGCAGTAAGTGTCATTACCTACAAACAAAGAGTCTACCCTTGTCCTCAGATGTCTGGTACCGGAAGTAAATCCTGATGAAATTATTTGTATTAGTCATTGTTTCCTTTTATTGTGGCAAAATATACTTAATATAAAAGTTACCATTTCAATCATTTCTAAGTGCATAGTTTAATGGGATTATGTACATTCACCTTGATTTGCAACCATCACTAACATCCATCTCCAGAACTTCCTCATCATCACAAACAGAAAATCTTCACTCATTAAGCAATAACTCCCATTTCTTCCTCCCTTCAGCCCCTGGTAACCACTATTCTACTTTCTTTCTCCATGAATTTGACATGCTTAGGTACCTTATATACTTAGAAGAGTGTGGATATTCTCCTTCCACCCCAACATAATCACTTCTTCTCTCCCTAGAATGTCCATTGCCAGTAGTGTGGTTCATCCTTCCAGCTTCCTTTCTGTGTATTTCCATGCTTACATACTTCTTTATACACATTTCTTTAAAAAGAATCAATGGGTACACGGTGTTCTAACTGCTCTGCAATTTGCTCTTTTCATGTAACATGTCTTAGAAATAATTTAGATTTGATTTTTTATTTTACTGGCTTCATAGTATTCCATAACACCATCATTTATTTAAATTGCTCTGCAATTGATGGGGATTTAAATTGTTCCCAGTTTTGTACTATCATCTACAGTAAATAGCTATAAAAAACTTTTAACATCCTCTTCTGTGCACACAAACAAGTACTTTTTAAAGCATGATTCCTCAAAGAGGAACTGCTTAGTCAAAAGGCATGTGCACTGAAAATTTTGATAGATGCTGCCAAATTGTTTTCCAAAAAGGCATCACTAAGTTACACATTCCCTAAATGAATAACAATGTTGCATTTCCTGGCATCTACTCCAGCATTTGATATTATTAGTCTTTTAAACTTCTGCCAATCTGACAAGAAAAAATCTTAAGATTTGCTATTCACATTTATCTACTCTTGTAAGAGAAGAATCTAAAGAGGAAATAGGAAAGTGCAGAGGAGCAGAAAGGGAAAAAAGAAGGGAAGGAGAAGAGAATTGTTCTGGAGGCATGGGTACCCTCTGGGGAATGTGCAGGGGCTGGATTAAGGCCATTAAGAACATATGTTCCTAAGGCAGTTGCTAGCTCACTTCTGCTGCATCCACAGCTATGCTGCCTCTTGCTACACGGTTGGGGAGTGACCCAAGGTTGTCTATGTCCCTGTGAGTTGGCCACACTTGCCTCTGTGCACAGCAGAGGCCAACACATGCTTGGTCTCAGAAGCAACAATGCCTTTAGCTGTCTTGGGGCTTATCTTGAATCTGCTTCCCCATTTCCTACACTCCTCTGAGTTAATGTGCCCATGATCTCTGACGATAAATAATATTAGGGCTGGAGACTGAAGCATGATCAGATTGGATCCCAAATAGTTCCAGTCAGTTTGCCCAGGCTGACTCTTTTCACCATGGAAGACTGACTCTCATCTCTGGAAACAAATCCAGGCTGGTCTTGAACATAGTTGTCCTTGTAGTCTGCAAAAGTGAATGGCTGTAGGGTCCTGACGCTGGCCCAGATCACAGGCTGCCCCCAACCTCCATGAGACAATAGGGTTACCATGGTCCTGTGGTCACTCCATGTGCTTCTGGATGGGGGATGGGCTACTCACAGAGAGGGAAGAGGAAGGGACACAGCTAGGGCATTTCCTATGTGCCTGTCCTACTGATTCTGCTTCCAAAATAATTCCCTACTCCTGGCTACCACCATCTGATTCCTGAATGATTCCAGTGGATTTTGAGCCTATCTCCTTTGTCCGTATAACCCCTTATCTCCAGCCAGTCTAGTCTTTACATAGCAGCAAGAGTAATGGTGTTAAGTTGAAAAATCAGATCACATCACTCCATGGAACTTTCTATTTCTTGCAGGATAAAATTTACAGAATCTTTGATATGACTTTCCATGACCTTGGTCTTGCCTCTGTCTACTTCTCACCCTCAGCCACTCTTCCTTATTCCCACTGGATTTTTCACGGTTCCTGGGATGCTCAGCTTCTGGCTTCAGGCCCAGTGGCGATCTCTGTGCCTGAAACTCTCCTTTCCCAACTCTTTATCTGCCCAACTGCTCATCTTCAAGTCAATTTGAATGTTGCTTCTTCAGAAAGACCTTCCCCAGGTCCCACCGACCCAGTTCTTTTCCTTCAAAGCACTTACGGCAACATCGCTAAATGTTTGTGTGATGATTGTCATGGATTGTCTGTAATTGTAGTTAATGTTTGCCTCGCCCTCTAACGTGTAAGCTCAATGCATGTAGGAAACAGGTAGGTTATAGTCACCGTTGGATCCTGCCTGTCACATAGGCACTCAATAAATATTTGTTGGATAAATCGAGGAAAGCCAGGCATTTCCAATTTAGAGTATCATTACTTTCATTTTAGAAATGAAATAACTAAAGTCTAAAGATTTTAAAACATTCACATATACAGAACAATCATCGTGTGCTAAGCATGTTTTTCAGCACTTTGCTTAGTGTGCAGAACAGCATCTACACACCAAGTTATTATCTCCTACTTATTATCTTTATCCCCATTTTATAGATGGGAACACCAAAATACAGAGCTCTTCCTGGGAGTGAAATGAGGAAGATCTGTTTGCATCATAGCTAGTGTCAGTCCTCGACAACTTTGTAAGAAAGTGAAAGCCAGTGAACGCTGAACTTGTTTGTTTTCCTTTAAGGACTGGCAGGTAGGTGATTGGCGAACTGTTCTTGAATAAATTGAATAAGCTAAGGAATTGGTGACATAATTATCCTACTAAGGCCCTGTGCATTTTAAAAGAGGATTCCTGGGGAAAACTGTTTAACCGAAAAGAATAGCTCTCCTACATGGAAATTCCAGAGTCTGCAGCAGGCTGGGGGAATATTTACAGTGTGACCTCCCCCTTCCCCACGCCACATCAGAGAGGGGTCAGTCCCCAACTCTCCTAGGTGAAGATGCCTGGCCTTGCAGGTGGCTATATTTGTATCGCTCTCTGCGTAAGCTAAAAATGTCTTTTACAGGGGAAATTGTCTAAATGGCTTCATGAGGATAAATGAAAGGCCTTAGGACTTTTGCTTTCTCTCTCCTGGGCTCCAGAAGGTATTTAGCAATCACATCCCCAGTCTCAAAATAGAGACAAAAACCTACTTTAATTCATTTAATTTACTTATTTATATCCCAGATTTTCCACAAAGGGAGTCAGCCAGAACCTATTCTTGATAGCTTCGAGGCAGCACAGGATAGTGCAGAGAGCATCTGAGGTCAGATTGGCTCGAGTTAGCCTGGTCTTGAATGGAGTTGTCCTTGAACCCCAGCTTTACTGCTTGTTAATTGTGTTTTAAGCTTTCTGATCTGACATTTTCTCTCTTTAAAATGGAGATGATGATTCCTATTCTGTATGGTGTCTGGAAGGATTAGAATAATATCTGTAAAGCCCCTAATTGAGAGCCTGGTGGATCTCAGGTAAATATCAACAGCAGTTACAATTTTCAAATTTAAAGGATTTGCAAAGTCAAGTTTTAGGGGCAGTAAAATCTCCCAAACTCTGCCCATATTAAATTTATTAGATTCTGCAAGATGTTTAGAAACATAAGTATGTATATGATATGTGTTTTATTCCTACTTCCTCTTTATTCATTTTATATTACAATGTTATGAAAAATGTGTGATTCATCTAACAGTTAGTCACATTAATTTTGGAGAATGACTTTTAAAATTAGTATGTATCTTTCAATTATTTTTATATTTTAAAATCTTTGCCTGTATTGTATTTTCTCTTTTTAGCTGCCCACAAAACTATAAAGAATTTATTGACAGTCATTTTCTTGGGACCATAATCAGATACATCTCTGAAAGGATGATAGTTACATTTTAAACTTTTAATGATGTGGAATGATTTTTATTTCTAACATTAAGATTTTCAAGTAACATGTGTACAATGACTGTAAACAGCAAAGTTAAATAAGTAATACATAGTTTAAAAAATCTCCGTGTTTTGAGATTTTGTTTATACCTGAGCCAAGGTAGATTGAAGATTGAATACAAAGAGAAAAGGAAATATGATTCAATAAGATAAAAGTCTGTAGAGGGGTCTCTTTGACATATATCTACCTTATTTATCCTTGTGTTCTCTGGACCTAGCACAGAGAAGGTACTGAATAAATGTTGATTGCATAAATAGGGAGGAATCATTTTCATATCTCCAAGTTACGTTAACAGTGTGGTTATAAGAAATCTCAATCCTTTTGCTAAACTTTTCATTTGTTCCACAAACTATTATCAAGTGCCTGCTATATGCCAAGTGCTGAGCTTGGAGATAAACTGACGAACAAAACTAGATGTAATTCTTCCATGCTCTCTTGGAGCTTCCATTCTTATGAGGGCAAGGCATTGCCTGGATAAGAATAAAAAAATCTCAACAGCTACGAGATTCGTGTAATCCAAGAAAGGGACAGAGCAGAGTGATGGAGGGGAGAGGATGAGAGTTAGTTAATGGCAGGGGAGGGGTCTGAAGATGTGGCCAGAAAACAGGCCAAGTGAGCCATTGTGTGGACTGAATTGTGTGCTCCCTAATTTATATCTTGAAGCCCTAATCCACAATGTGACCATATATGGAGATAGGGTCTTTAAGGAGATAATTAAGGTTAGATGAGGACATAAGGGCAAAATTCAATAGGACTGGTGTTCTTATAATAAGAGAGTGACATCAGGGAAGTGCATACACAGAGGAAAGTCCATATGAGGACACAGGAAGAAGTCAGTTGTTTGCAAGCCAAGAAGAGAGCCCTCACCAGACACCAGCCCTGCTGGAATCTTGATCTTGGACTTCCAGGCTCCAGAACTGTGAGAAAATAACTTTCTGTTGCTTTAATTGTCCAATGTGTGGTATTTTGTCATGGTAGCCGCCTGAGCAGTCTAATATAGCCATATAAGCAGTCTTAAGGAATCTGGTTGTTACTCCAAGAGCAATGGAAAACTGTAGAAGGATTTAAAATGGGAGTCAGCATGATGGGTGTCGTATTTTGGAAAGATTACTCTTGCTGCAGTGTGGAAAACCAATTGAGAGGGAATAGGAGTAGATGTGGGTCCCTCTGGGGGGGAAAATCCCAGGAATATCAATTTAGAG
>VBSM01001562.1:57120102-57159580 GCA_008086735.1 Cheirogaleus medius
TGAGATGTGCACCATCTGGGGGATGGTCATGCTTGAAGCTCAGACTTGTGGGGGCAGGAGGGCAAAGGCATTATACACAACCTTAAAATTTGTACCACCATAATATGCTGAAATTAAAAAAAAGTCTTATGTGTTCAGAAGCAGAAGAACCATGCAACCCATTGAACGCCTGGGGAAACCCTTAGGTAGGAATGGCTAAGCACACTCTGATGCACTTTTAGCTCCTTCAGTCCCTTGTCTCCCTTGCTACTTGTTCTTTTCCCTGATGTAAAGTGTGGTTGTGAGTGGACAGAGGGCATTAGCCACAGGACAGAGTCACTGCATTTTTAAACACTCTTCCTTGACTCCCGTCCTCTCCCCTTCTCCATCCTCCCTCCTCCCTCCCCTCCCTTCTCCTAGCAAATGTTCATTGAGCACCTGTGATGTGCCAGGCATGTGGTTAATGGGCACACTGGTAAGCATAGACCTTACCTTCACAAAGCTCATACTCAAGCATTTTCTCTTTGGTGTTACATCTTAGAATATCCTGTTTCTTCCCTATCTTCTCCCAAAGTTTAATGACAATGGGAGAAATAACGGACTACCTTCTCCACGGTTCCCAGCAGGGACACTCCTCTCGGTCACTGCCTTCTCTTTCCCTGGTCACTGCTCAGGGCTTCCAATAGCAATGATCTGTCAAAGGCTCTTCAGAAGGATTTTATTTAGCTTTTTGCTAGAGCAGTGCAGAAATACATTAGTAAAAGTATATTTGCTAAAAAACAAAATGAAAAATGCAGCTGGGTGTCACAACATTAAGCTATGCTAATCACGATTCCAATAAACAAAAGTGTACATTGGGAGAAATGCATTTGTGTTTTCTTGGCCCAGAGGACAGGAGCTGATGAACACAAACAGTGCCCTCTCTAAGGACAGGCTGGGTCTAAATATTGATTGTAAGAGGGTTGTTTGGGAGGCTGTGTACTTTCTCATGGACACAGGGGTCCTGTGGAGTTGGATTTTGAGCCACGAACCACTGGTTAACTCAGAGTATACTTCATAAGTTGTCTGGTTGTGCTCTAAAACCTAGCCAACTCCTAACAGTGTCCATAGGCATTCTCTTCCCTCAAGACCACTCCCTCAGTCACTGTTCTGGTTCATAATCTCTTCTCTCTCACCCAAATCGCCCCAATCACTTCCTCATTCGCCTTTTTCCTCTGTCCTACATACGTCATCCATACAGCAACCACCTAGAGTGAGGTTTCTAAAATGCAAACCTGATCGCAGCCCCTCCCACCCTCTATAGTCAGCCATGGCTCCTTGCAGCCTGCAGAACAAGGCCAGACCCCTAACTGGGGGTGCGAGGCCCGCATGGCCTCTCTCTCACTCCCCTCCCAAGCTCTCCTTGTGATGCCATCCCTTCTGCGGCTCCCTGACCCTACCTTGCTTCACCTGGCCTTGGCTTTGTCCTTTCGCTATGTTGCTCCTCTTCTTGAAACACCCTTCCTCTCTCGCCTTGGCTGTCAGAAAATTCTTTTCTCTTTTTAGGATTTGTGTCAGGAGTTCCTTCTTTCCTGATCACCCTCTGCCCACTCCTGGGTCCCGCTGCCTCTCTTTTAGAATGCGTCAGCACAGTGTGCTGTAATTGTTTGCTTACGTGTTTCTCTAACTGGTTGCAGAGCTCCTTGAGGTCAGGAACTATGTCTTAGTCATTTGTATCTCCAGGCCTTGGTGCAGCGAAGGGCCAAGGTAGCCATGATGCTGAGACCAGGAATAAAGGCTAGGAATGGGGCTCCACGTACTCTTGTCGGGGGTGAAGACTTAGGGGGCCTCTGGGATGAGGTGCATGGTAATGGCTCAGGATGGGCCAGGCTCCAAGTGGTCAGTCCTCTGTGTGTGTGTGTGTGTGTGTGTGTGTGTGTTTGTTCTTATAGGCTGAGCCCTAGGGTTTGTGTAGGGGACTCATGGGAAATAAATAAACTTGAAGAGTTAGGTTAATGTCTCAAATGCCAGACTAAGGCATTTTTACTACTTTCTCTGCAGTGGGGAATGCCAAGTGTTATTTGAACTTGGAAATGACATAATCCCAAAGGCACTCACTCGGATTGACACACTCTAAAAGGCACTTGGGAACACTAATTGGCCCTCTGTGGCTGGGCTGATGTAGGAGAGAGCCCAGGACAGAGACTCGTTTTGAGGATGACTGGGAGGGACCAGGGGTGAGTTGAGAGAATCTAAATAAAGTACAGAAGCATCAGTAGAAATGGAAGACGAGGCCTTATTAGGCTCGTCCTATTATCAGGCTTTGTTTAACATCAACTCTGTTAAACACCCGACATACCTTGAAATATTTTATCAGTGGCCTGTGTCCTTGAGCTTCTTGAGAGCTCTGCCACGGTGAGTCTGTGACTGCTGGCTCTGCCAAGCAAGGAAGCGGGAAGTGAGGAGGGTTGAGCTGAAGCTTGACTTATAGAAGACTGTCGCCCACCTGGGGATGAGGATGAGTGACATTTCCTCCTGATTTGAGATGAAGATACAGTTTTTATATTGAGGCTAACAAGAATTTCGTGTTCAGCAGGACTTCTTCACTCAAATTCATATCTCATTTGGCACGAGGACAACATCCACAATTAGGCTTGATGTAAAAGCTTCAACTGCCCAAATGTCGATAGTGGAAGCTAATGCCGTCCCCACGTGAGAGCCTGATGTCATCTTCCCCTAGTTGAGTGGTTCTTGGTGACCACAGAACCTCGATGACATATTTATGTCAAATCTATACCCAAAAGCACAGTAGGGGCACCCTGACATCAGAGACTCTTAGAGGTCTTCTTTATCTGCTAAATACAGCTAAGACCTAATTGCTGATAGATACAATTGCTGATGAACAATAAACAAAAAAGCAAAAATGCTTGGGAGAAGTCACTGTGGTGTGAAGGGTGTGAAGGACAGTACTGGATACCTCTTCTGCCTCTCTGCCACCTTGTACTGCTGTGGCACCAGCTTCATGCAGGTGTGCCCAGACAGAACTTTTCCAGCTACACTGTGCATTCCTCACTTGCTTCTGGGAGCTTCTCTGATAATGAGGTATAGGACGCTGCAGGAGCCGACCTGACATGCAGGCACGTGTTGCCTGGGAAGGGCGTGTGAGTTACTGTCTGACAGAGAGATCCTTGCCAAGTGGGGGGTGAGGGGCAGGTTCTGGTGGACACGCACTGTCTTCTTCTGTCCCTCAGGTGGCCAATTCTGAGGTGTGTTCTGCACAGAGTAAGCCCCAGTCTCCACATCTGTGCCTATCTCAAGGATATGTTGTATGGACCTTCCTTCCTTCCCATTTCCATTCTCCAATCTCTTTCTTCTATTCCTTGGGGCCACTTCTAAAAATAAACCACCAGTATGTGAGCTCATGGCTCAGTCTTTTCTTTGTGAGGGGTGGGGAATCAGATCCCCCCAGGACTGAGGGGTTATCCTTTCCTGCGAGGGGCTATCAAGGAGAAGGAGGGAGGGGAGACAACATCAGGACTGAGTCTGTCTAGACCTCCCTGCCATGTCACAGGCTCAGACGTGCAGTTCATATGTCTTCACAACATGTGCAGAAGGAACTGAACAAGAAAATGTGTGGTCCGTGTCTTTTTGGCTAAAGCAATTCAAGCCAGCTGGAATATCCTTCCCACCGCAGCCCTTACTACAGAATACTCACATTGGCATGCTTAGCTTCCGACCAGAGCCAGTGATGAGGGCGAGAGAGGGAGAGGACATTGGGCTTTGGCTTGTACCTCAAAGGGCTTTTTAAAAGGCCAATTGATGGTTTTGATGTTTGTTCTCACTGTGCAATTGTCATTTTACACTATAATAAATCTCCCCTCAATAATAAATGCATCTGCATATAAAAAGACCATTTGGTTTTCAGGTACACATTTTGTTTTCATAATTCTCCTTCTCTTCTCCTCCCCATTCCTCTTCCTTCCCTTTCTCCTTTCCCTCCTCTTTCTCATCCTTCCTCTGACTAGGATCTTCGTGCCCTGGGCATCTCTGACCTTCTGCGAGGGGTAGTGTCTGACCCCATTACATGGAGCTGTGACACCTGCTACACCCCATCACCTTCCACCACATGCCCAGCACGTGTGTGTTATGCTCTGAGACTTCCTCCTGGCTCCTCTGTCCTCCCTCCTGGCATTCTCTGTCCCTACCACCTCCAGTCTCAAGTGGTAGAGATAAGACAGATATAAAAATCTTTAAGCCTTTTATTACCATCCAAAATATCTGTTTACTTTTCACGTCCCCATCTGTGTTCCTAGTTGCCAACTGAGTATCCCTGCTTAAGATGAAAATTCCCAAGCAGTTCAAAGCAGAGAATGAAAAGGAATATGAATTCACCTGTGCCAGAGCTGAGATACAATCTCTGTGGCCAAGTCCCAGGAGAAGCCCATCTGTTATCTACACTAGACTGGCACCTTTAACAGACCCCAGGCCACCACCTGGCAGGACAGCACCTGGGAGTCATTATCCTCATCAGCTCACAAAAGGACTTCAGTTCTGGCTTCCCCTACTCTGCTCTGAACCTCGGGTTGGTCCTGTCCACTCATGCCTGCTATCTCCCTTGCAGTCCAGTCCCTTTGGATGGTGACTCAGACAATGGGTGTGACACTCTTGTCGTTGGCAGAGACCCTTCCTCTCAGAGAACACTCCTCTGCCCATGGCTGCTGCGCTTCTCTGGGCTGGGCTGTTGAATGGATGAGGAGCCACTCATGGAGAGGCAGTAGGAGGAAGAGTTGAACTATCAGCTCTGCAGCTCTTACTGCTGTCTCCAGGGCTGCTCTTCAGGTGCTGTTGAAAGCAAAGGCTTTCCCCAGCTGCTTCTGAACTTGTTCTGACCTAGGTGAATGTTGAACCTTGGCTTAGATGGGCAGGTGCCCCGTCCACTGTAGGAGGAAGCACTGTGAAGATGGGGTGAGCATGGACCTTAAGTGGTCAGGAAGAAGCCGTGGGTCCAATGGCTGGGCTATTTTTAGTATGAGCACAGAGGTTAACGCAGGCCTTGGAAGAAGACAGGATTAGTCATTGTTCACAGTCATGCAGGTGAAAGGTCTTTAATTAAGAGTTCTCAGGCCTCCAACCAACCAAGGCTTCCTCACTCGCTGCCATGTTTCTGGCATCAGGGTTTCCTCTCATGCCATCCTCTATTTTATATCTTTATAGCATTGTTCAAGATTCACTAAGTATGCTATTCTCTGCAGGGTAAAGCTCTTTCCTTTGGCTCATGCAAAAGTGAAGAAAGAAGCCAACAGAGCCCCATCCAATAATTCTCTGTTGTTCGATAGTCATACCTGGGTCCTGAATCCTGACAGGTGGCCCATAGCAACACGGCTGCCTTGGCCACAGTGGAGTGGTTTGGGAGAAGATCAAGAATACAGAAGAAGATGAACTATGTGAGAAGACCTCCCATCACTCTGAACCAAACTGACAGATTAGAGCACTAGCTCTTAAAGTGTGGGCCCCAGACGATTAGCTTCAGCTCACTGGGGACCAGATTAGAAATGCAGTTCGGGGCCTCACCCCATAGCTACCTAATCGAAAGCTCTGGGGGTGAGAAGTAGCTCTCTTCTTCCATTATAATAAGTCTTCCAGGTGACGCTGATGGGAAGTTTGGGAACCTCTGAAATAGAGGAATTAGACCAGCCATTCTCAAAGCTGGCTGCCCAGCTGAATTATTGAATTTCCTGGGGGAGTTTTCAGAAATCTCAATGCCCTGGTGGCACCCCAGAACAAGTAAATCAAAATCTCCGAGGATGGGACTCAGGCATCAGTGTTTTTTTACAAACTCCCTATGTGATTCCAACATGTGGCCAAAGTTGAGATTCCTCATGCTGCCCTCTCAGGAAAGGGAATGTCGGTGACCTGAAAGCGTTTCTTCCTGACAACCTCCTTCCCTCCTCCTCCTCCTCTCCCATTTCTCCAAACCCAGGGAGCAGACTTCCTAAAGGCACTTCAAAAATGCCCTCACTGTTGAATAATGTGTTTCTTATATATCTGTTTTATCACAGTCTAAATATGCATACGTTAATTGCTTGTCATAATTTCTTCTTTTTCTGAAGCGTGTGTCCATGGCTAGGTGCATCCAGGCATTTTTCTCCGGCCTCTGGCCTGGCTCTTGGAAACTGAACATATACCGCAGGGGCCCTTGGATTAGGTGCGTCTATACTACCAACTAAGGAATTCCCCAAATTCTCTCCCAGGGATCTTGGAAGTTTTCTGAAAATACCTTTAGACTTCATCCGATACAGTCCTGGGAGTTTGTAGAGTTGGGTTCTGTCCAGTAGAACATCACGATATTATTTGGCCCTCTCTGGGCCCCTCTCAATTCTCTGTCTGGGTATATAGACAGAGAAACAGGGAGAATTTAAATATGTTTTTGTCTCAAAATTTGAAAATGACTAGGTCATGAACACATGTTTTAAAGGGGTCTTCTCTCGGGAAGATTTCAAAATCACAGCCTGTCAGCACATGAAATGGCCTGGAGGGCATCCTTTCAAACTCCCTCATTTTAGGGATCTGACAACTAAGGCCCAAAGAGGGTTCATTCTAGCCCCAAATCCCACAGCAAATTAGTTGCAGAATCAATCCCCCAAACTAGATTTCTTAACTCCCAGTTGGGTGCTCCCATCCTGCTACATCATGGTGCCTCTTGTATTTTAATTTTTTCTTTATTTTGCCAGTGTGGGCTTTGTGCAATCTTCCCACCTTCCACCCTCAAGGGTTTTTATTAACTAAATGTCTGTTTTATTTTTAAGTGGCTGATAGAACTCATCAATTAGGTAATTGAGATGGTTCGAGGATGCATTAAGTCATTTTTATATATGCAGGAAAATGAGTCTGTAAAAGTATAATGCAGGGTAATGAGATGTCAAAAGTCCTGGAAATGAGAGAATCTGAGCGGAATCGCGGAGACTCTGAAGTAGGCTTTGGAATTTTCCAGGACTTTTTGAGGGCTTTTATTGTTTATTCTTTATTGATTGTATAATAATTGACATGAAAAACCCAAATAACCACATTTTTCCATTTGGGCCCATGACTCAGAGCACTGAGGATCTTTTTTAGAGGATTTTAACCATTTACCACACCTTTAATGAGGAAAAAAGGTTCAAAAATTCCTTTACTTTTTCACATGTTTTATATTTTCTGGATTTCTTAGCGGCAGCTATAAAAAGGGTTTTTCATGTGATCATTTCATTCAGTAATTTGTCTAAACCGAGGCCCTTTCCCTTTTTTCTAATGCCTGCCCAGCTGTCACTGTTGCCTGCTAAAGTGATTTTTCTCTATTATGTTGTCACTTTACACTCCCATAGGGTCCAATCCTGCAGTCCTTACATGCGTGGAACTTGCATTAAAGCCATTGGAAGCTTTAACATGTGAGAATGGGGGTTTGGGGCCCAGAGAAAGGGTCTGACTGTTTTGAAACCTCCGGTTCTCGAGTGCAGCCCGCGTTGCAGTTGGGACGACGGGATTCAGCCCCGTCTCCTGTCTCCCTGGGGGCCTTGTGACGCTGACAGGGCTAATGGTCGGAGGACTTTGGGGGCAGATCCTGCATCCATCCGAAGAATAGGCTTTCTGCAGTTTCGTATTCCAAAGCACGTTCCCTTCACTGTTCGAGCTGATATCAAAAGAAGGAAAATGAGGGACCGCAAGGGAAATGAGAACATATTATGTTAAATTCAGTGTTTTCTTTGGTGTTTTTGAGAAAAATGGGGTTGCCCAGTCAGAAAATGGATTCAACAACTATGAGAGGAAGTGGAACTGTACCTAGAAAAGAAAAATACCTTGGGCGAGGGGAGAAGAAGCCGGTCAGTACGGAGAGGGGGTTGGTTTTCCAACAGTAAGTGTTTTTTTTCTTCCGGTGGCTTGGTTCTGCCCACTCACATGTGGTTTCAGTGTGGGTTTAATTGATCTCCTGTGAAGAAGTCAGAACCAAGCGGTTCTTGGGCTCAAAATGGTCTATTTTATATTTTTGTCTGGGTCTTACTTCTCCTTTAAAAATTGAAAGTACTGCCTCCACCAGGAAGCCCTCAAGGAATACTCTCTACATAGCCAGAGTGCAGGGCTACTAACGCTGGGCTCCTGAAGGCTTTGCAAGACTCTGGGCATGTGCACAGGGTCATTGTAGGGCCCAGCTGACAGAGGGACACAGAATTGTGGAAAGGATGCATTTCTCCTGCCTCCTCATAGCTCTCCATGTATTTCAGGTACTACAGAGTCCCATGTGGGTACCTGTAGCCCCTAGAGAGGGGACTGGGCCCAGCAGAATGTTACTGAAGGGACTGCCCACACCAGGCAGGAGTCTGGACCCTGCCTAGGAGGCCAGAGAAAAATAACCTTCACAGATTTGTTCAGGAGCATGGGGGACACCCCCAGGGTCTCCCTAAAATAACTAAGGGAGGTTTTCAGGGAAGGCTACAGGGCTGTGAGAACAGAGCCCAGAGCTCTACAAATTTGGAAGTTAATATTTAGGCAGACATCATTTGCACTTGAACTCTCTTTTGAGGAATGTGACTTCTTTAGAAGGAAGGATAGACCTGCATGTAGCCAGAGGGAAGACCCAGGTCAGGGTGAAGGGCCCAAAAGAGGACTCTTCCACCTCCTCCCACCCTCCAATTAGGTTGCTTCCCAGGGCCAGGCCTTGGTGAGGTTGTGCTCCCATCCGCATGCTCTGGCACGGGTCTAACCGCTCTTAAGCTGAGCACCTTCCCAGGGGGAAAATTCCTCTGTTGGTTTAAATATTTATCCATGTTTCTGGAGCTATTGACCCTGAACTTCCTGCTCCAAGGGGATCTATACCAATCCGGGGATTTTTAACATGCTGTTTTATTGTAGACATTTTGTTGTAGACTGTCCAATGACACCATGGGACAAGTGCTACCAATGCGTTTAGGTACATATGCCACAGGATAATGTTTTGAGACCTCCTAATATGTCTTGGACTAATAATTTTTTGAGACCTCTTAGTATATCTTAATATGTCTTAGAAAGAAATGAAGCATGGGGGCAAGATACTTAGTCTTGAAGGCAGAAAACCAAGTTGAATGGCTCTGCCGTTTCTAGCTTTATGTCTTGGGGCAAGTCACTCGAGCAGTGAACCTCAGTTTCATCCATCTACTTCCCAGACTTTGTGTAAGGGTCAAATATTTTACATATGCATTATATATGCAAATATGCATAATATCCATGCACGTATTAATAATATAATAGACACACATGTAATGCACACATAATATATATCTGTATGTATATTTATATATTACATATATGTATGTAGCATATATGTATATATATAAAAATCTTGTTTATATATATAAATTTTGGAACACTCTAAAGCACTGAACTACATGTACATTTGGGATTATTATTTTTGAGATATGATTCTCACACTCTCTGTTACACGTTAGTTGTGCTGAAGCATGTTTCCAGTGACGTTTGAATTTTAAGCAAGAAGCGCTGTGATATAAGAGCTCAGTTATTTTAAATGGACTGTCCCCTTTCCTCTTGGGGAAAATGAAAGTAACAACAGAGAATCATCTAGTATGCTCCTCTGTTTCCAGCTTCAATTTACTACGTAGGCACAGGAACAAAGAGAAAGGTAAGTCGATCAGCTGTAAAGGGAACGGTGACCTTCATCATTTTTACTCTCTCTTTTTTTGTGTGACTGAGGAACAATAATAAATCCTCTTCCTCTGCCTGTTTCAGGACAGAAAGATTTTAAGTTGTGCTTTATGACTTCAGCTTGTCTTAGGCCAATCCACTCCACTAGCAATGATGAACTCCCCCTCAATGCCCATTAGCATAAGTGAATGTTACTTTGTTAACACTGATGGGGTCCTAATCAGCGCTGATTCTCCCTTTGGCATTGCATTTTGGAGGGTGCAGCCAGGTGCTCTCCCAGATGTGAAAGGGAGAGAGTGCTTCCTCCCCAACCCCCACCCCAGAACCTACTTCAGCTGCACGCCGGTTCATGCCTGACTGAGAACCACTCAAGTGTTCCTTGAGCCACGCACCCTGCTGCATCTAATAAAATCTCTCTCTCCTCCAGTCCTGCTCCAGGAAAGCAGACACAAATGTGAGCTGGGAAAGCCTGCTCATGGCCCAGGATGGCCAGTAGCCACGTGCAGAAGAGGCTGGCACTTGCATTCCCTGGCATCTCTGCCAAGAGAGAGCTGATCCTGCAGCCCGGGATCCGTCACCACTGACAAAGCTCTGGCACAAACGTTCAGTGGTTTAATCCTCTTCTCCTTTCCCTACAGAGGGGGTCCTTGAGCTGTATAGCTTAGCTCCTTCCTGGCAGTGTGTGGGCTAGTGAGCGACAGCATTCGCAGGCATGTCTGTGTACCTCGGGTGGAGAGAGGAGGGAAGGGAAACAAAGATACAAGATGTTAAACCAAGAAGAGATAAAATTACCCTGCGTTTGCCCTTAGCCCTGCAGGGCATAAAGTGGGATGGAACAACAGTGTTCAGAAGTTAGAGGACCTGGAGTTTAACTCCAACTGGAGAGTATCCTGGAAATTAATCTTCATGTGTCTCAGAGTCTTGAGCTGTAGAATAGAAAATGATGTTTGTCGTACATCCTTTCCAGGATTGTCTGAAGCATCCAATGGCAGCTCTCCTTTCTAAAGAATTTTCCATAGTTTACAAAATATGCTTAAAAGTAAGGAAATGAGTTGCAGTATCTCTCAAAGTGTGGGCTGCAGATCCTCTGGGGATTAATTCTGTGATCAGAATTAACCATGTGGCTCCTCCAGAGGGCCCCCTTAGCCCCTCCCCACCTAGGCTTGGGCACATGACCCATAAGATGCCCTGTCCTAGGAATTTACATTGGTCTGTGAGCCACAGGAGGACAGAGTGCAGAGAGTTCAATCATCCTCATGGAACTGCTGAACACAGACTGTCTTTGAGTTCCTTTTACTGAGTCCCCAGAGCTGGCCTGGCTCCTGTTCTTCCCAACATTTGGGATTCCATCTTCCTTTAGTTCTGTAAGTCTCTTAGCATTCTTCTAATAAATCCCTTTTTTGGCTTAAGTTAGTCCCAAATCCCAACTGATAGAATTTCCAAGCTTTCTCAGCTAGAAATGTTCCACTGAGGGTCACTGAGCGTTGGCCTGAGTGGGAGAAGTTTTCCCTGTCACGGTGGGTTTGGTCTCTCTTTAGGCTTAATAGAAGCAACACCTCCCACTTTGAGACAGAGAAGAGACACTGTGGAGGTCTGTGGGGAAGTCTTTGCCATCAGGATGTTTGGCAAATAGGCACGTGATGATGCAACACCATCTTGGAGCTTCTTGACTGGTAGCACTAGGAGGTGGTTGAGATGCAGGTTCTGGAAGCAGATTACTTGGCTTTGCATCCTGACTCTTCTGCTTACTAGCTAGCTATGTGGCCTCCCAGGTCACTCTGTGCCTCAGTTTCTTCCTCTGTGACATGGGCACAATTATAATACTACCTCACAGGCTGTTGTAAAGATCAAATGATTTAAGACCCATAACATGCTCAGAGTGGTCTTTGGTATGCAGTAAATGCTGAATAAATGTTAGCTATTTTTAATCTTATCCTGATACCGAACACTCTTCTGTTATCACCAAGAGAGTAAACCCATAAAGAAAATCCAAAGCTAGATTTACAGGAAAATAAAAAAATTTGTAAAAATCAAAGAGTGAAAAGAAATGAACTACTTTTTCTGGATGCCTAGAGAGATGTGCTAATAGCAGAGTTCCCTTTGCAGGAGGAAAGATTTCCTCATTCTGTTGACTCAAATTGACTGTTCCATCCATTGGAGGAGAGGTTTCCAGCCAAGTTTTCCCTCAACTGTTAGCCTAGCAGCTACATACAGAGATTACATCTCAATTTTTTAAAAATAGACTTTATTTCTTAGACAAGTTTTAGGTTCACAGCAAAATTGAGCATAAGGTACAGAGATTTCCCATATACCCCCCACTCCCCCACCTGCACAGCCTCCCCTGAACGACATCCTCCATGGGAGTGGTACATGTGTTACAGTGGACGAACCCACATTGACACATCACTGTCACCCAAGTCCATAGTTTACATTAGGGTTTACTCTTGGTGTTGCATGTTCTATGGGTTTAGATAAACTTATAATGACATGTATCCACTATTACGATACCATACAGAGGAGTCTTAGTGCCCTAGAGTCATGAGATTGTTCTTACCAGGGGTCTGTGGAGCAGGCTTTGAGCACACGGGGCTCTTCTCTTTGTGGGGGAAATGGGCTAACGCTGAGGGCTTCAGGACGCGTTGGAGGGCAGGGAGATTGATGACAGATGGCGTGTGTACGCCACAGCACCTATGTAAAACATGCCTCCTTGCCCACTGATGAAAAACTACTCACCTTGGCAAAACAGGCATGATATTCATTTGGAGGCTCGCTTCTAAGAAAGATAAATCCTGCTGTCACTGCACAAAGAGATAAGAAAGACCGGATGACAGTTTTTCATTGATAAAAGATTCTGTCTGTATTTTAAAAGAATTTACTTTCTTCCCCTCTACTGATACCCACATGAGTTAAGGCAGAGATACACTATCTTTCATGTTTTTGTCAGAATGTGTTATTACTACGGGTGGCAGTGACTCAATTACTGCATTTAGGGATCTGACTAACGTAGAATGGAGACAGCACAGGAGCTGCGGGACCCAAATAAAGTGTAACTTCCAGAATTAAGAAGCAAGACCCAGAAGCATTCCTGGAAGGGCAACTAACAAGAGTTAATCTAAAACGGGGGAGCTTAGCTGTATGTAAAAATCTTCCTAGAAATTCATCTTCCCTAATAGAAGTTTTAAAAATTTGCTGCTGACTAGGGTGTCTCTGAAAACCTCATTGGGTAGACACTATTATCCAATAATTAATATAAGATGAGCAGTAATCCAATTAATTGCTACATGGGGTGATGTTGCAACAAGGCTGGAAGAAAAGAAAAGAATTAGAGAGTAGACATTTGCCAGCATCCTGTCTACAGATTGTGGGGTGAAGATGAAAGTTCTACTCCTCTTGGTAGGTCTCAATCAGGGTGAGCAGACACAGTCCTTCCAGATTTTCCTAGGCCAAGGCATTTCCATTGGGAAGAGAATGTACTGACCAGGTGGCATAAATATTCCAGTCTGCTTATCACTTTTACTTATTAATAGTAAGTTAGTCCTCATAACAACCCAAAGACGTAGGAACTCTTATTAACCCTACTTTAAAGAGTAGGAAACTAATGCCCCAATGTGTTAATGTATCTTTATATTAATAGTATTCTGGAGTAGGTGCTATTGTCTCCATTTGGCAGATGAGAACACTGCAGCTCAGCACATGGTGGGTAAGAACTGGGCTCTGGAGTCAAAAGTCCTTAAATCCAAGCTCCATCACTCACTACCTGGTGGCCTTGGGGAGATACTTGTGGCAGAGTGTATCAACAGCAATGGCCATAGCAACATTGCTGCTCCCACAAGCTCTTCTAGAATCTAGCCATTGTCTTTCAAGAGGTGGAGTCTGTTTTCCCTCCTCTTGAATCTGGGCAAGACTTTATAACCACCTCCATGAATGGTAGAGGTGACACTCCAGGACTTCTGAGGGTACAGATTCCACTAAGTTTTCCCTCTCTGGAGACCTTTGCCCCTGGAATGCAGCCACCATGCTGTGAGGAAGCCTTCACAGAGAGACCACGTGGAGAGGCCCACGTAGGGAGGAACTGAGGCGCCCAGATGACAGCCAGCTTCGAATACCACGGGAGTGAGTGAAGAAGACTTTGGCTGATTCTAGCCCCCAGTCTTTGAGGCCTCAGATGCTGTGGAAATAAGACAGACCATCCTTGCTATGTTCTGTCTTCACCTCTGGGCCACAGAAACCATAGGCTAATAAATGGCTTCTTTAGATCACAGGTTTGGGATAACCTTCTACACAGCCATACATAGTAACTGAAGCAGCACTTTACCCTTTGGTATCTTAGTGTCCTTGTCTGCAAAATGGGAATAATAGTAGTACCTGTCTCATGGGTGGTTGGGAGAATTTAATGTGTGCAAATTGCTCAGTGTACTTCCTGGGTAGTAGCTAATGTTTACATTGCACTTACTATGGGCCAGGTATTGCCCTAAGAACTTTGTGTATATTAACTTAAAATCCTTACAACAATCCTATAATGTGGGTACTACTTAACATTTTTTTTATTAAGATAAAGTGGACATAGCATATAATTAGCCATTTTAAAATGAGTGATTCAGTGGCATTTAGTACACTCACGATGTTGTGCAACCACCGCTTCTATTTAGTTCCAACACATTTGCATTACCCCAAAAGGACACATGGCTACTACTTTTAAACCCAGTTTGCAGATGAGGAAACTCAGGCAAAGAAGGAGGTTATATAGCTTGCCTGTGGTCAGATAGTAACAACAGAGCTGGGAGTAGAACACCCTTGGGCTCCAGGGCCTGTGGTCTTTGAATGAAGTGATTTGCTCAAAGCCACACACCTAGCAAGTGGCAAAGCACAGGTTGCTCTGTTCCCAAAGCTTGTGTTTTTTTCTGCTGAGATAAAACTTACATTGAGCTTATCAATCAGGTTCCTAAAGAGCCACTGTCTGAACACCCTGAGTTGATAATCAGAGTCTAATCACCCCATAAACTCACCATGCTGAGGGTCAGACCCTGAGCCTTCCTAAACAGCACCCATCCTCCCCCACAAAGTGTAGACACCCATCAAGGTGGCACTTGAAATGGCCAGTTCCTCTAAACATCTTAACTGCCACATTGATCTATCTGGAGTGGAAAATATGCATCACCACCCTGCAGTAAAAATGGCTGTTTGGCAGAGAAAGGAATCTCTGATCCAAAACGCATAATTCTTTTACTCTGTGGCCTACCAAAATATTTGGGTAATCACTTTAGCTAGTGCCATCTGATCTTAGGCTTCCCAACACACAGTGGTTTTCTGTAGCTGCATAGACTCTGCATGCTGCGTGCATATAAAGAGATTTACAACCCTTGGCCCTGGAAACAGAAATGT
Organism: Cheirogaleus medius; assembly: GCA_008086735.1. Classification (NCBI taxonomy): domain Eukaryota; kingdom Metazoa; phylum Chordata; class Mammalia; order Primates; family Cheirogaleidae; genus Cheirogaleus; species Cheirogaleus medius. Next base: position 57,135,112 of record VBSM01001562.1, read on the forward strand.
GTGCTGCCCTCATAAGAATAGAGTTTTATGCTCTACGGACTCTGTATAGATTGGATTGCTTGCTTTTCCTTTCTTTCCCCATGTCAACACTCTTTAAAAGTATAGAATTCTATACATGAGTTGAGGCTCAAGTCTCAGGCAGATCCAAGGAGCTGTGAATGCTACGGGTGTAGCTGTCAGGGTCCAGTTAGGAGACAGAAAGCATATCCATTCCTGAGCAGAGATTAAAGCCAGATCTGAGCAGTATGGGTGGGGTGGAGGCTGTATACACAGGCCTGTGCACCCAGCTAAAAAGTGAAATGCCAAGAATGGAGGGGGATATGCACGTAGGATCAACTGTTAAGTGTCAGGGTAGCGGAAGACAGTGGATGTTCCTGATATCTGGGCTTGACAGGGCAGTGGAGTGGAAGCTCTGTCTCTTATTACCTTGGGCCTTGTACAGGGGCCATATTTACCACACGTGACCAGGAAAAGGACTCCTGGGGTCCTAAGGGCAGGCACTCAGTGTGCTAAGAATAACCGTGCTGCATGTTCTGCAGGGAGATGCCACTATTAATCCATCACCAGCAAGGCATGTGCTTTGAGTGGTTTTTCGTTTTCCGGCAGCCATGGATCTGCACTGCACCTTCGAACAGCAGTTTGACAAAGAGAAAGGAACAGAGATTTTGGATTCAGTGAGAGATCCTGCTTTGAGTCCTTGCCATGTCAATTATTAATTGTGTCACTAGGTCCCAGTTTTCCTGGGTCTCACTTTCCTCAAATGTATCATGGGACTAGTGATACCTATTGTGACTTTTTTGAAAACTGATGCTTAGGATGCCTATGACATGCACTGCATGTACTAGGTAATTCACAGAGGTCTGCATGGCACACACATGCAAGAGAACAGAGACTGCCTCACCATGAACTGAGCAAATTAATTAGGCCACACATTGAACTTTAGACTTGGCCTTCATAGCATCCTCCACTAGCCAGCTGAGCCAGGCATATACTTACCGTTCTGAGTTTATACAAACTTTGCCTTCAAAGCTTTTAATCAACATCAGGGTTTTATCCTGGAGGCAATTAGCAACTCCTCAGTCACTTTGTAAATCTAGTTTGCAGTTGCCATTTTGAGACAGGGCTGGCGTTACAAGGCTTGATTCTGGCAGGTAACCATTGTAGTTGCCCAGCGGAGCTGCAATCTAGTAATGGAAAAGTGTTTCATTTTAACTATGAAATTTAACACAAAGAATACAGCTGCTCAACCGGGCAGTGACAATGTATGTTAATTTGATTTATATGCACGCGATGTACCATGCCTAATGTTGAGTGCTGGAAGATTCCAGCAGGCCTGATACCAGCATCGTAAATGAGAGCTACCATTACAGGCTGACTTCACGTGCATAAACTCACCTCCTTGGAGTAAATAAAGCTGTGAGAGTCAATCTGTGCAAGAGAAGCAAGAAGGAGTGTTCTGCACGGCACAGGTGAGGGCTGGGCTTTCCAAACGAAGAACATGGCTTTTCTGGAGGGAGCCCGCAGGGTTCTCACTGTGTCTGATGCACTGGCAGGTGTAGCACATTGCTCTCAAGTAAATGCAGAGTCTGTGGAGTGGGAGCTGATTTAGGGCTCTCATTTGGCTCATGGTACAGTCTGCTTGGAGAGCAAACTTCAGTTTCCGGGGAAGGCAAAAGGGAAAGATGGCTAATCAGAATCCCCGGAAGCAAAACTTGTGTGAGTTGATCCCATGTGGAAGGCACAGGGTAATAAAGGCACACGTGCATGCCTCTGTTGGGTATGTGTGTGTGTGTGTGTGGGGTGAGTGGTATGTGAGTGTTGTGTGTATTGCGCATGTGTGGTGTATGTGATATGCATGTTTGTGTTGTGGGCATGCATGGCATCTGGCATTCACATTCACTTAGGACCAACACTGTGTAAGAGGTCTGGGTGCATCTTAGGCACCTCGGGACACAGGCAGATCACTTTCCTTCCTCACCTTTCCATCTTATAGTAAAAACAGTCTGTTGGCAGATAGAAAATGTCGAAAGTAGAGGGGGAAGAAATCACCCACATCTTGCAGCCCCTCGTTCTGACTGCTGCTATTTTGAGATCTTCTCCTCTTGTGTTTATCCACATGAATATGAGAGCATGTTTGTACTCTTCAGTGGACGTTGCATCTTATGATAACTTCCCATATTGATTGCTACTTAGTCTTCATAACTATCTTACTTAATAATACTGTATAATACTGTATAATACTCCGTCTAGTGCTGGGCCATTACTTAGGTAAACATTGTTCTAGTTAGGTGGGTTTTGAGCTTTCAGCATAATAAATAGCACCCCTTAAATATTCCCCATCCCATCAGTCCTGGCCGCCATCGCCTTCTTTAGCTCTGAGCTTAGTGCAAGTGATGGTGGTGGCTGGAGCTGCCTACCTCCTGGTGCCAGTAGGCCGCTGCAGGGACAAGGACATGGTCGGCATGCCCAACTCATCTGCCTCCCAGTTTCTGCCCTTCATAAAGGCCCTGTATGGGCCTGGCGTGGACAGCAACAGGATGGGTACCCGGTTAAAAGTGCTGCACGCCAGCTCGTTCATTCCCATGGTCCCCACCCCTGAGTGTGCTGCCTGCGCCCACCACGTCCCCAGCACAGGCCCCGTGCTGCTGGGCAGTGCAAGGCTGCTGTCTGTGTTTACCCTTTTCCTTCTTGTCCTCGTGACCCTTGATTCCCAGAGGCATGTTTCATTTTTATCTCGAGATGGGCAGGGCTTTCAGAGTGGGTTACAACCCTGTGAAACAATTTATTTTTCAGGCCTCCTAGCAAAGGTAGACTGCCTAAAGGGTTTTCTTAGGGTTTGTGTTTGGGGTCTGAGCCCTGTCGGATCCATGGGTTCTCAGGAATTTATATAGACTTCCACGCTAGTGGAGTTTGCTGCCTCCAGCCCAACACACTGTCGTTTGCTGGGTCTGCAGGTAGGAAGTGGTGTATTTTCCTTGAGACCCCTCCCTGTGCCATCCTGTGTGCTTCCTCATGCAGCCTCTTGTCCCCGTCACCAGTCTCTGATGCTCTCACCACCTGCCCTGTCCTGGTCCTGAGCTTGCACCTCCTCATCCACTACCCCCTGTGCTCCTTCCCCACCTCTTTACTCCAAGGCTGTGGGTCTCTGGAATCATCTAATTATGTGGGAACCCACATTATTTTCCAGTATGTAAGTCACCTGTCACCTGGCAGGTGCCATGTGGCCTGGAGCCATAGGGTAACTCTAGGAGGAAGAAGATGGTGGAAATGACTCATTGGTGGCACTTACAGTTTCTTGCCATGCTCTTAACACCAAAATCGGTTGCCCCTCAACTGGGAAAGTCAACCTTCCACTTGCTCTGGTCAACTTCCCCATTACCCCTTGAAGCTCATCTAACTTTTTCTCCTTTTCAGTGGCCCAGGAAGTACATGACTCTTGGATCTATACCTTCAGCACCCTCTTTCTCCACCTTCTCTTCTTTTTTAACTGGTCTTTTCCAACACTCAGTGCCCTCTCCCATAGGAAAAGCTGCTCCCAAGAAGTATAGCAGGAGTAGTTTACATCTTACAGTGAAGCAAAGGGGCTTTGTTACTTTTCCTTGGGGCGGCTGTGCAGTGGCGAAAGGCTGTTTGGTCAGACAGAGCTGAGTTCAAATCTTACTCTGCAACTCCCTAGTTGTTTGGCTTAACATTTCTAAACCTTAGTTTTCTCATTTGCAAAATGGAAATAGTATCTTCCCTACATGACACAGGGCATGTAAAATAATTAAGTTCCTCATATATAACTATTTGTTGATATGAATTATTTTTATTTGAACCTTAGGTCTAGTTGGGGGATGAAAATAGTGGAAAGGATTTTAAGCTGCAGCAGCAGATTCTGAAGTGCATATGTATGTGTGCACGTGTGTATGTATGTGTTGGCATGCATATCCATGGATGCATGCATGGGCAGTGATTTGGTGGAAGTTGGGAAATCTCTGACGTCATACAAAGGAAGGAGTCTTCTCCTTTTCCTAGTATTAACTCTATCCTACCCATTTCACAAGTATGCCAGTTCTCTGGTTTTCTTCGTTTAGTCTTTAACCAACTAGTTGTATGATTCATCTAAGCATGCTGGCCTTTATGACCATACCTCTTGCTTTCCACATGTCCACGTCTTTGCTTCAAAGTGCCCATTGCCCTCTGCCCTCCAGGAAGAGCACTGTTAGGACATAAAACTCCAGGGAAACCAGACTGCAGAGCCCTGTTTAGTAGGCAAGGCAAAGCTGTTGGCAGGGAAAGAACATTTTGGAGGAAGAAGACTTTTGGAAAGCAATTTGATAATAACTATAGATGTTAAAAATGAATCACCTGACTATTCCGCCTTGAAGAAGCCACCCTAAATAAGATTTGCATGATATACATAAAGAAGTATATCTCAAAATTTTCACTGTAGCGTTTCTCGTTGGAATGGAAAACTGGATGCAACTGAAATGTTTACCAACATAGGAATGGTTAAATATATCATACATATGATGGAATATTATGTAGCCACGAAAAAGAATGGGATTGATGTATTTATGTTGCCACAGAAATCTCATCAAGATGTTGTTAAATTTGAAACACACATACACACACACACACACACACACACACATTAGTATTTACAGTTTGATCACATCCAAGGAAACATAGTGGAGATATGTATGGATATATACCTCTGTGTTGAAAGAAGAGTGACAGGATATACACCAAACTGTTGATTTTGTATCAGTCAGAGTCAATCAGAGAAGCAGAAACACAATGTATCACAGAATAAGAAATTTATCGTAGGAATTAGTCCTTACATATTATGGGAGGAGTTGAGTAGGAAAGGGTTCAAAAAGGGAAACGGAAGAATGAGAGGACAGTTCCTCCCCAGCCTGGAGCAGGCAAATGGGTGAGAGTATACAGGGAAATCTGGAAACTAACATGTCCAGCTTCTGGAGGAGGCTGTAGAGGGGGACTGGAGAAGGTTATTGACTGTTGATGGCTTCCATCTCTGTAAGTTAATGATGGAACGTCGAGAAGCTACTTGGAGTCATTATTGGTCAGGAGGCTGGCAGCTGGGGAGGAAAGCTGGAAACGGAGAGGGGAAGAACAATGCCAAATGGCACTAGGCCAGCACCTCTGCTCTCTCATCACCTTGGACCAACGACAACCTTCAGAACATAATTACTGCTGCTTCACTTTTGCCTCCCACATCTCACGTAGCTTATATTTTGGCCAACTCCAACTTAGGACCATAAAGGGAAGGGGACTCTGGGAAATATCATTCCTGGAGTGGCCAAGCTGACAGTAGACTAATGTAGCACAACTGGATTTTACCTCTGAGGAAGGGAGTGAGGGCTAGGAAGTCAAGGACTACGTGTATGCTATGCTCTGTATGAAAGCACCCTGTCCCAAATCTTTTATAACAAAAATGCACACGTGGAGTGCTTGTGTATAAAAAACAAAATGAAAAAAAAATCAAAGGGCCTTGACTTTTTTGCAAACCCTTAGTGGGCTTCCTCCTGTCCTTCCATATAATTCCTTCCTGCTGCTCGCATGGTAGTATTCTTTCCCCCCATGAGATTGCCAATAATTTCACTTGATTAAAAAAAACAAAACCAAACAACCCAAGAGGTACGTGTGTGCAAGTGTGTGTGCATGTGTATATGTGCATGTGTGTATTGGGTGTGTGAGAACCCATGTCTGATTTACCCCTGTCCCCTTTTCCTTTAGTGATGGTCCTTTGACCTATGCCAAAGGCACCCAGGGGACGGGAGAACCCAGAAGGACAGCCTGGTGAGAGAACCGACGGAGACGTAGCTCCCTGGGAGGTAAAACTCATGCAGCACACAGGGGGGTTTTGTTCCATTAACTTTTACTGGGAGAGGCACGTCCCCTGCTGCTTTAGATTGCCTCTCCCTCGGGCACAAAGCCAACCGTGTGTTCTCATGCAGCCGCCTCTGTGCAAATAACTTAGGGAAGAAGAGGCAAGGTTGAAATAGTTGCATCCAGTATGGAAGCCGCAGCCCAAGACCCTCAGTTTACTCCTAGGGGGCCCAGAGGATGAGGGAGAAATGAGATGAGCCACAGGGTGGGCTGCCGGCACCCCACCAGTAAACAGCACAGCCCCTTCAGATCCTGCCGGCGGGCGGAAGTGTGTGCGAATGAACTGACATCATACAGGTGAACTTGGTGCTATGGCCTCTTGTTCTCCTTGAGCCAGAGCCTCCAACTTTTATCTTTTATCAGAATGAACATCTACGAAAGAGCAGGGAAAGCCACCTGAGATGAATATTCCCCTTTCGGAGTGGGCTACCAAATGTCCCGTGTACAGGACACATCACTGTTTTCTGAGCGTGGTGGTGGTGGGGTGCGTGACACAGAGAGCACCTGAGATGCCCGAGCAACATCTAGTGGAACGAACAACCAGGACACTGACCACTGACCCCTCCATTCCTCATAAGCTAGCCCTCTATATGGCCGGCGTCTGAGAATTTAGTCGAGCTCTCTCAGAGTCTCTTTGTCCCTCTCCTCTGGTCCCTCCCTACCCTGGTTGTTTGCCAGCTCCTTGCAGCAGGCGAGTGGCTGGAATTGTATTCCCAGTGGCTGGCACTGTGGCTGGCATGGGTAGAACTCCCCCCTCGTTTGTCCACTGCCTTGACTCCTTCCTCCTGCCCATCTGACCCCCTTCCTGCTCCTCTTCCTCTCGTTCGCTCTGCTCCTGTCACGATGATTTCCTCCTTGTTGGTGTTTGAACGCACCAGGCATACTCCAGCCTGAGGGCTTTGCATTGGCTGTTCTCTGAGCCTAGATGCTCTTCCCCAAGAGCTCACAGCTAACTCCCCATCTCTGCCCGGGGCTCACTTCCCCATGCTGCCCGATTTACAACTGCAACCTGCTCCCACCCTCACACCCACATCAGTGCTATGCCCTTCACCGCCTTCCTTCCAGAGCATTTGTCAGCTTCTAACACACCGTGTCATTGTCATTATTTATTATGTCTTTGTGTTTACTTATTATTATTATTATTATTACTCCCCATTTAAAAAGCAAGCCTTTTGAGGGCAGGGATCCTAGTCTATTTTGTTCTCTGATGTATCCTAAGGGCACATAAAGGTTTTAAATAAATATTGGTTGACATTTGTTTTAATTGATGGACAATCTTTTGTAAAGGAATTGCTTGGAGATGTTTTACATTTTTGGACATTAAGCAGAGAGGACTTCTGGTTGAGTTAGCACTAAAATGAAAGAAGACTGGTATTTCAGAATTTCCTCAAATTCCTGCAGTGGTATTCCTGCAGTGCTAACACAGAGATGGGATGCTGTAGTCGCAACAATAATAATCACAGATAACAATGGGGATTTGATTCCTAACCATTGTGGAGTGTCCTGCAGATGTTGCATGCCTCATATTTGAGCTCTACAATGGTGCTTTGAGAAAGGCAGGGCAGACAGTGTTGCTCTCATTTTGCAGATGAGCAAACAGCTTCAGATAGCTTAAGTGAAGTGCTGGAGGTCACACAGCTAGTCAGTGATGTAATTCTGATCGTCAGCCTGTTCTTTCTTCTCTGTCCCAAGGATTTGCTTCCACATACAGGCTGTTCTTGGGAGCCACATGGAACAAGTTCAAGGCAGACTGGCTGGGATGAGGCACAGGGGCTGGGAACATAGGGGTTTTTGGGTTCACCTTGTGCTGTGGGGCCCTCTAAGGGCAAGATATCAGCTGGAGCTTTCAAAATCAAGATGCAGGATTTCAGAACAGAGCAGGGTGGAGCTGTCTGCAGAGGTTTTGTTATTTATTTATTCTTAATTGCATGAACAGCATACATTCATGCAGAGAGTGTAGGCTGAAGTGTCACTGTGAAGAGTGGGTAATACTGCCGTCAGCCAGCCTTGTCTGTCGGGGACCTTTTTGTGGGGGACATTCTTTAGAGTACTGGTTCTCACTGGGGGCAATTTGGGGGGCATTTGGCAATGTCTGAAAACGTTTCTGGTTGTCACAGCTGGGAGGGGGGTGCGACCACTGACATCAATAGGGTACAGACCAGGGGTGCTGCTAAACATCCTGTGATTCACGTGGCAGCCCCACAACAAAGAACTATCCAGCGCCAGGTATCGATGGTGCTGAGGCTGGGAAATCTTGCTTCAGAGAGTGATGGCAATGGCTGTTGCTAGTCCCCATCATGCCCTTGCTTTTCCAAATCTCTCGTTGTTTTCCCCCAGGAGGAATAGAGAGAGAGCTGAAAATCTCTCTTTAAAGTGATTCCTTTTTGGGAATTAATTGGAAGGAGGAACAAGGAGTTACAACCTTCCACGCCGTCAGCTCGCCACCTGCTGCAGCATCAATCATGTTGCTGCCTTCGCCAGGCCTGGAGCTGGAGAGCTGCCGCGCTGTGCAGTCCGCGCGGGTCTACCGTCTTCAGACGCCCTCTCCGAACCAGGGACGAGCCGGTGAGCGTCGGGAGTGGGAGAGCCCACACTCGGTGCTGTCAGCTGCCCAGAGGCCCAGGGCATTGTGTAACCCAAATGAACTCCTGGGTCTAATCTCTGGCTCTGACAGTTCTCTGGTACTGCTAGAACGCCCGGGGATATTTGTTCTAACTCATCCAATTGGTATTGAAATACTTTCCAAATGAAGGATAAGGCTGTCAGCTACTGCTCTGGAGATTAGCATATGCCTGCCAGCGTTTGCTTTCCTTACCAAGAAAGTCAAGTCACAATCTCTGTCCTGTGCACAGTGCTTTCCCTGTCTCAGAGAACGGCGCTGGGTCATAGACACACGCAGCCCTTCACATATAAAATTTTTAATAGAATGTTAGAACTTGAAAAGATAAAAAAAAAATGCCTTAAAGATGATTTATTCTTACGCTATCACTTAGTAGACCAGGAAACGATTTAAGTTATTTTCTAAGATTCCAGAGTTAGTAGACTCCAGGACTGGAACTGCAGTCTAGCAGACTCTTGGCTGTGTGCACTCTCTGCTAGTCAAGGATTAAATAAACTATCAGTTACTAGGATAGAGGTATCCCTTGTTTAGATGAAACTCATTTTATGGAATGCTAAATTTACAGATCTGAGCAAGCTGGGCATCATTTCACATTACAGAGATGTTGTTGAAACCTCAACAGGGTTTCAATCTAGGTGCAATTGCTTTCCCCCAAAAGATCCAATGATCGAGAAAATGAAGATTGCCAGGGAAAAAAGGAATTTTTAATACGACAGATGTCTTGTTGGGAGGACGGGAGAAGCTGTCTCAGCTCCACGTCTCTAACTAACTAATGGAGATCCTGGGCTTTTGAAGAAGGGGTCATGTGCTTTGGGGCAGGTCCTGGAATAACTAAGAAGGAGCTGCATGCTTCAGGGGCAGGTGGTGGGGGTGGTGACTCTTGCCAGGACGTCTGCTCAGGGCCCTTCAGAATCTCAGCTCCTTTGTCTTGCAGAAAATCCATGTTTCTGGTAAATAACTCAAAAGGCCAAGTAGTTAGTTAAGGGAGAGGATTATACAAAACAAAAAGAGTCATTGAAATTTGTTCGATGAAGGGCTGCTTATAGAGGCAGGAGGCTTGGTCACGCCTCCTGCTTGAGCACACCATGACTTTGACTTAAAAAACTTTTTACTAACTGGCTTTCCTTTTAGCTCCAGGGAACCTGCTTTCCAATATCCTTGACAGGCCCTTCTTTCTCTGGCAGTCCTTAAGTTCTGGGGTTCCTTGGGGTTCCTTTGGAGCTCTTCTCCTTTGCACTTTACATATTCTCCTTGGATGACCTCAGCCTTCCCATGTAGCCAGGTGCCGCCCAGCCCGTGTCTCACTGGTAATGCATGCTTGGCCCAGTCTATCTCCAGCCCACGTGTGTGTGGGGGCTGAGGCCAGGCTTTCCTGGGAAAGGTAAGGATGTTGGGAAAGGTAGGGAGATTACTGACGGGCTGGGCGAGTCCAATCTCCCTCATCACATCCCAAGCTCCACAAGGCTCTTCATCAAAGGCTCTTTCCTCCAAGCCTTGCGCAGTATCCATGAACTCAATACACAGTCAATAACTGAATGCATGAATGCAGAAGGGGACTTCAGGGGCACTACATTGATGTGAGATGCTTCCAGCCCAGTGGACTGTGGACTTGCCTTCCTTCTCTAGTTACAGACTGCCCAGTGAAAGTGCTCTCAGGCTTGGCTGTGCAGCAGACTCATCTAGAGGACTTTTATAAGGCTAAAGATGCCAAGGTCTCACTCCAGACCTCCTGAATCAGGATACTGGGATGTGGGGTCTGGGCATTTGTGGTTGCAGGAAGCTCTGCTCATGGTGGTGGTGTTTACCTGGATGAAAAACCAACAACTCACAAATAATTTACCGGTTGATTTGCTTTTCTGTGAGAACACATCTTTAGCATTCAGTAGGAAAATGGGACCCGCTTTGTAATCCTTATTCCTGCATTTGTCTGTGGTGGGTGTCTGTTGTACTATCAAGTGTGATCATTGTCTCCACTGCCTGAACCCAAGTAATATGTGCCCTTGCTACCACGATATGTGTCCGAATGTCCCATTTTTGCTGATCCTCTAGTGTATGGGTGTCTTAGATATGCACTTCATTCATTATTAAAAAGTAAAAGATTAATTCACTTAACAGTTTTAGGTGTGGGCATCACAGTAATGATCAAAATAGACAAATACTTCTGTCTTCACAGAATTTATAATCCTTGGGAGAGACAGGCAATAAACAAAATAATCAAGATTTATAATATGTCTAGACAGTGTTAAGGCCTGTGTTAGTTATCTAGTGCTGCGTAACATATTACTCCAAAATTTAGAGGATTGAAACAATTGAAATTTATTTTCTCACAGTTTTTGTGGGTCAGAAATCTGAGAGTGGCTTAGCTGGCTCAGAATCCCTCGTAAGGTTAAAGTTGAAATATTGACTGCAGCTGGCGCTGGGCCATCCTCTGTCTTGATAGTTCAGTGCTGTGGCTGCTGGCAGGAGGCCTCTGTTTCTCTCCGTGTGGACCTCTTGGATGTCCTCCTGACACAGTTGCTGACTTCCAAACCCAGAGCAAGTGATCTAAGATCAAGAGAGTGAGCAAGGATAAAGCCTTTATATGAGCTTGTTTCAGAAGCGACACCTTGTCACTTCTGCCATCTTGTCTTTGTTAAAAGTGAGTCACTAAGTAAAACTCATGCTCAAGAGGAGAGGAAGTAGGCTCTCTCTTTTGAAAGGAGGAATATTAAAGAATTTGTCAATGTGTTTTAAAGCTACCACAAAGGCTAGAGGCAAAAATAAAGCAGAGAAGGGAGATGGAGAGAGCTGGTGAAGGTGGGCTGCCATTTAGGATGGGAAGGCGGGGGAAGGCCTTACCAAGGAGATGAGACTTGCGGAGATGTCTGGAGGCCAATGGGGCTGGATCAGAGTGTGCAGGAGGGAGAGAAGCAGGAGGTAAAGTCAGGGAGGTGACCGGGGGCCGCAGAGCAGATTGTAAAGGGCCTCTCAGACAATTGTAAGGACTTTGGCTTTTACTTTGAGTGAAATGGGGAATTAATGGAAACTTTTGAGGGTGAGGATTTTTCCATTCTATGGAGACTAAGGTGTCGGGAAGCAAGGGTAAAAGCAGGAAGCTCAGGTAGGGGCTCTTGCAGTAATCAGGGTTGGGGAGAACCATGGTTTGAACTTGGAGAGGGTTGGAAGCATGTGTGAGGGTGAATAGCAGTGGCTGGATCCAGGACATATTTTGCAGATAGTGTTTCAAAATTTGCTGATAGATTAAATATGAGGTGTGAGTTAAATACAAAAAAATTAAGGATCCCTGCAAGGTTTGTGCATCCGAAAGAATGGAGCAGGCATATGCTAAGGAATTACCATTATGTCTTGACAAGTTTGATGTGCAAAATACATTCAAGTTTCTTCAATGAAGGTGATCATTTTTCCTTTAACATTTTTAAACCAGCACAAAGACCCCAAAGCAAACAATGATTATTGGATCCTCTGGTATCTATTTTTCCAGTTGATATCTGAAAAGTTAAGAAAAGTATGTGGGATTGATTATTTTCATTAACCATCATTATTGGTAATCTAAACAAGTGAGGAAGATGATTAACAATGTCTATAAATGGTCAAAGTCCCTGACACTAGTGAGCATACATTCAAAGATAGACTAAAAGAAGATACTTTGGACAGACAGGCAATCAATGTAGGTAAGAAAAAGAAATTTATCCAACAAGACTGCTCCATATGCAAAATAGACTAGAAAACTCTTGCTCATTGAGTTAAACATTTTCATTTTAAATATTTGAAGATGTATTTATTTATTCACCCATCCTACAAATGTTTATTGATAGCCTGATATGCATTAGGTACTGTTCAAGGTTCTGATTTAAGGAAGAAGTATTAGGTTGAATCATATGAAATTGCTGATATTTAACCATTTATGGTCTCCCAAAATGGCCATTTTGTGTTGTTCAAGATAATATTTTATTTTAAAAAGTTTGCTTATAAGCTGCTTGCTCTAATCAATATGTCATTTTGTCAGGTATGCGTATGCTAACATTCAATATTTTAAGATCCATTCCTCTTGTACTCCCCTAATAATGTTGACCCTATTTAATAACTTAGTTGTCCTCATTTCTGTCTTTATACCTGTTTCTCCTGCCTGTTGTAATTCAAACTGCATTCCCTCTTTTCCTGTCCTCTGTATAAATGGAACACAGCTGTTTCCTGTCACCTGTGTGTACAGTGTCCCTTCATGTACTTGAACCTATCTGTAAGGTCGTATTATGAGGTATTACTAGGCCTGACGATGTACTTATAACTAAGTACCTCACATCTCAGCTGTTTTTGGTATCAGTTAGAGTATTAAACACCAGTCTGAGCCAGTTATAGCCTGACTCTGAGCCCCAGCTGTGTGAATCTTGCATGGATATGCTGTCTTGCATATAACATTTGTGACAAGCTTAAGCTGCTGGTAATAGTGTCCCAGCCTTGAGGGCAGGTTTAGCCAAGGCCAGTTTACAGTTACGATCATCATTTGATAATGCTCTTCAATTTCTTATTTCAGAACTGAATGTCTGTGAACCAAACCAGAACTGTCTCTAGGTACACAGGCAATTTTATTTAAGATTGCAATAAGAAATGTGTTTCTCACTTCCCTTGGATTCACCTGCATTTCTTACTCTAATACAACATATGCTCAGCTCTGCACATCTCGCAAACACAACGTCTTATCACTCTGTTGGGAAGTTACTCTCTTCCTATTATGTGGCTTCTCTCATGCTCTACAACTTTATTTTGCATCATCTCATTCTAGAAAACAACATTCTCAGAGGCTTTCCTGAAGTTAAGTAATACAATTACACTGGAATAGCTACAGGATGTGTCCAGACTGGAACACAATGATTGTGCTATGTGAAACAGGGATGCCATTATTTTTGCTTGTCTTACTTAATTAGTATTACACACAGCATGACTTGGGCCTGGTCCCTACCCAGTTTATTAGAGAGTAACACCATGAGGTAGAAAGAATGTCTGTAGATATTGAGAAAAGAATATTTTTTCTTTTTTTTTTTTTGTGGTACATAAACAGCCAGATGAATGGAGACAGCATTATCCAGCACCTGTATTCTCAAAGACTCATCTGATTGCCTTGAAACACATTACACTGTTTTTCTCCCCTTTCTTTATCACATTTGGCTACGGGCGCAGCGGCTGTCTCTTACAACGTCTATTGTTTGATTGCATCCATTGCTTTTAAAAATCCAGGTCTGTGAGCCCAGTTCCAAGTCGAAATGGAATTGGTGCAAAGGGATGGAGAATGGAGACGGCAGATCCTTGCCAGGCATGGAATGATGACTCCATTCCAATCGCATTTCCCTTTAATGAGGATACTGATGCGGCTCTCATTCCTCTGCAAGTGCCATGCTGCATCCGGTGTAATGGCTGCACTTGATGGATAATTTATGCAAACAGAACACAAACAAGAAGTCATTAAGCCACCCAACGAGGGTCCTTGACTTTTGCAAAACCAAACAGTTATTCTGATCCTGATGAGTTTAATTTTACTTTTGGTTGAGTACCAATGAATACATTATATTTAAAATAAATATAATATTATCAATATTCATGATCAAACTGAATGTCATTTGGTGTTTCGTGTTCTTTTTTTAAAAGAGTGATATACAGAGCTTGATTTTTATAGAGTCACAAAGTATTCATATTTAGATCTTTAATCCCATCTTAAGTCTGTTTCTAATGGATTCCAACACAGCTAGATGAAAAAGGGAGGAGGAGGGGAATCTATTCTTTGGATATTTGTAAACACCTTTACTTTGCATTTGAATAGTCCTTGTTTTGTATTTACAACTCTAGAATCTACATAAATGTGAATTTGAGAATTTGACTCAATGAAACTCTAAACCACTGGACCACATAAAGGAAATTGATATTGAATATGATTTGGCTACCTAGTGATTAAAATCCACTTATAAGGAAATTGAAATTTAAAAAATAAGGTTTTAGTGTGCATACTGCCTTTGTTGTAACTCAAGGTCCACGTAGGTGTATAATATTTGGATGTCAGTTTACATAATATGTTGTGTTCTCAGTGCTTTCCAGATGCCCAGCAGTTTATTTTAGTAATTTTAATTTTATTAGAGCAGCATCCTATGACTCGGTTGCTGTACAGCTTCTCTGGGAGGACTCCCATGAAAATCATTAAAGCCTAAATGGTCCTGGCAGGTAATCTCACTGTCTTTTCATCTTCTATCCCTGGGAAGGTGGCCCTTGTCGATTGTTTAAAGAAACACTGTTATACCAGACACAGGTAATAATGCTGCACCCAGATCTCTGCCCTGTTGAGAAGAAGAAAAGGCAGTTGTCAATCTGTGCAGTGGAGGTTTACCTGGCAGGGAATTCGTAAAGAAAATTGGCTTCCCAGGATAAGACGCAACAAGGCCCCAGCCCTCAGGGCCCTCTACCCTCAGTCGACCCCAGAGGGGACCCAGCCCCTCCACCTGCAATGGGCAAGCCTCCCAGACAGCTGGGGCAGCTGTATCTACTACAGCCACTTCCTCTGCCACTTCAGGGTGACATGGGAAATGAGGAGCTGGCAGCTCGGCCCCCAGCTTCAGGACAGGGGTTGTTCTTCCAGGGAGTTCAGGGTGAGGCAAAAAAAAAAAAAAAAAAAGAAAAAGCAAATAGGGAACAACTGCAGTGACAAAGGGAAGCAAGCTCTCAGAATTGTCAGACCCCAGAATTTTTCCCCAGGTAAGGGGACAAAGGAAAGAACTGTAAATACACAGTTCAGAGGTGGAACCGATTTCAAGGCACAGGACTGGGCCTTCTTAGGGATTATGAAACAGAGCAAAACAACCTTGACAGCTGGAGATGACATGAATTATGAAAGGGTGTCACTAGCTCACCTTGGAAGGAGTGCTGGTAGCCCCACCCTGAATTTCTGGGTGATGCCAAGGATTTGCTTGTCCCTTATTCCCAAAATATCTTAAGAGGATCGACCAAAAATGCAATACTCAAGTTCTATGTCTTGATTCCCTAATTCTATGAGTCTTCAGTTTAGGTCGTTTGCAAGAGTCTCGAAGTGGTTCTGATGTAGATGGCAGGATCACATTTTGAGAATCATCGTCTTAGATTCTGAAGTCAAGGATCTTGCAACTACACAACTCCCCACATTCTACAGCTCTACAGACATTTTCATTTAACTTATGGGTCTCTGTGGAGAGCTAATTTTCTTGGGCTTCTCTCTTTGGTAATTTCCCTTTTCTTTCAATGTCTTAAAACTTCATATAAGAGCTGGAGTGATCTGGATAGGAGATTAGTTTTCCTTCAGTGCAAAATTCCATCGAGACTTCTGTATATCAATTTGTGCCCCTTGACTTAGGTATAGAGAAAAGACCCTTTCCTGCTCCATTTGAAAGAAGGGAGGTGTTTTTGTGTGTTAATAGGAATAAGCTAATGTATTAGATAGAAAAATATTGGGCCTATCTCTAGGATATGGATGTAGCCTTTTATTTTTACCTTGTGGCTTGAAATCGTGTCTTTATCTATGTACTTACGTAGCAATGTTATTTCGTCTGCGCCTGCCATTGCTAGCCATTATGCAGCCATGTTTCCCAGGCTCGCTTGGTAACTGGTAACTGGCATCCAAGTGGGTTTGGTCAGTGGAGACACTTGTGGAAGACTGGAGGTAGGAAAGCAGGGAGAAACTTTCATTTTCTGTCTATGGCTGCACCTCTTCCATGGCTCTAACTCTTTGCAGTTTCTCCCTCCATAGTCCCAGCTCTTGCCAGGGAGTTTCTGAAATCGTTCTGGGAACATCACCTTCTCCCTGTGTTCTTTCAGTCTAAGGATGACAGCAACTTTCTGCTGTTGCTAATCCCTGAGTTGCTTCATCTGTTTTGCTTCTTAGCTCTCCAGTTATCTGTGTAACAAGTTCCCCAATTAATTCACTCTGTTTCAAACACCTAGAGAGGAGAGCTTTCTACCTCCTGGCTGGATCCTGACTGATTTACTGACCACAGGGAGGCACTGCCTTGCACAAAGCCTGATAGCATTTAAGGAAGGTGGTGTGGTGTCATATAATGTATCTGGACTTAGAGTGCTGGGATTCAAATGTTGACCACAGGCAAGTGACGTCATCTCTTTGGACCACTGTTTCTTTGGTTGTGAACCACCCCCAATGAGTAGACCCACGCTACACTTCTCTCTTGTCCCCACAATAACTCTTCTACAAAGCAATTTAGATTGTAATAGGTTTATTGAGAGCAATAGAAATATCATGTATGATCTGCCTCGTGTTACGACTTATTATAATTACTCATTATAAATGCTCATTATATATAAATACTCATTATAAATATAAGCACTCTTTTATGCTGAGCCCAGGCATAACTTCACTGATGCTTTTCAACATAATGATCCTGGCAAAGGATCAGATTTGGCAAGCATGTCCAAACCCACTTTCCACCCATGATTCCAAGTCTTTACTTTTTTCATATTCAGAGACCAAGGCCCAGGGAGGCTAAATGCATGTCAGATGCAAGGGAAAATACATTTTTTATTTTAAAAATATGTTGACATGTCAGCATAGCTACTCTCACATATATATGTGTATATTCACATACATGTATATATACGTGTATATACATGCACACGTGTATATGCATACGGTCGTATATTGTATATGTATACATGTATGTGTGTGTACATGCATGTTAGTGTATACATGCATGTATGTATACATTTATGTGTGTATGTATATATACATGTTTATATACACATGTATTTATATTTAAAATCATAGAATTTGTTTGACTGGGGAAGAGAGCTGGGAGGTCATCTGACCCAATACTTTTATTTTATGGATGGAGAAATTGAAGCCCACTTCTTGAAAACAGAGGTATGTGTATAAGTTCTATGGGGAAATTGAAGGAAAACAATTAAAATGGGAGTATTTATTTTTTATTTTAAGTTGTTGGTAGATCCTTTTTTTGGTTGGCAAGTGGCTCACCACTGCTAGATGTGCTATAATTTTTGTGCCTTTATTTTGATGATTAATATACCTATCGATTTTATTTTTCACTTTTGGATTTCGGGGAATGGAAAAGTTAGTCTGTCAATTGTCACAGAAAACAGAGGGCATGAGAACCCCACAAATGGCTTTTAATGTCTCTTAAAATTTGCCATATCTCAAGTCTGGTGAAGTCAGCCTGTGTTAGGTCCCACTGAAGTCCTATCCTTTCTGGTCCCGCATAGGGTAAGAAAACAAAAGATGGCAGACAAACATAAAACTTCTGGGATTTACTTTAGCAGCTCATTTTTGGCAGAGACGATGGGATTGCAGAATATATGAAACTCTGTTTTACTTTCTGTAATCTGTCTACCTGCTGATTTTTTAACATAAGTGGTATAACAGCGATTGCCATAGATTTCCTATTCATTGTAAAAATGAAAGTGTTTGAAATGAGGAGCAGAGCAGCCGATTTGTTTGGTTACATTTTGCAGGGACAGTCCATTCCCGCTGTATGCGCTCCAGATGTTGGTGAGCATTAAGGCAGAGCTTTTCAGAACCCTGAGGTGGGGATTTTCCCTGCAGTTGTGTCCAGTTCATTATTGGTATGCCACATGTGCTCCCCAACTCACCCCTCTGCTGTATCAATTAAAGCCTTTCACTTTCTCTTTTTTTGCTGTTGTTGCTGTTGTTGTTAAATTGTGATTGTCTCTGTCTCGAGCATTTCCATTTAAATGTTTATTGTTCATAACGCACAGCTCCTGAGCCATACCCGCTGGAAGGAGGGAGGAGAAACAGGGCATCGATCTTACCAGCTGGGTTTACAGCGTCATTGTCTGAGCTGATTTTATGAGAAGAAAGCACATGGTGGTGGAAGAGAGAAATTGCCAGGGGGTAAACGTGTCCTTTGAAATGCCACTCTTGGCTTCCTGACAAGGCAGAAAGAAAAGTCTATGGTGGATTTATGCAAGTGCGTGATGGAAAGGAAGCCGGGGCTGACTTTTTGGCAGGGAGCTGAATTTTCCCTTCTCACGTAGAGGCTAGCTTTCAAGGAGGGCACCTCCCTTCGTGTGCGGGAACATCATTATGTATCTGCTCGGCTAAACAGAGGGTTTGAGTGTTGGTGATGCAACACTGCAGGGTCAGCCAGGCTGCAGGTAGAGCCAGAGAGACTTGGAGCTTCTGTAGGATCCCACGGGCCAAGCAGCGTGATTCATCATTAACTTGGCATCCTGAACATCAGCCCTAGTCCCAAGTGTCCAGTAGGGCCCCTGTTTATTGACAGTGATCTCGACCATCAGCCAGCTCTGTTCTTCCCTGCCTCGGGGAGAAAGAAGGGGCAGTATCCTGAAGTTAAAGAAGATGCTACTAAGTGAAGTATCCCAAGAATGGAAAAACAAACACCACATGTACGTGCCATCAAGTTGATATTAACTGATCAACACTTATGTGCACATATGGTAGTAACATCAGGTGTCAGGCAGGTGGGAGGGGGTGGAGGGGATGGGTATATTCACAGGTAATGGGTGCGGTGCGCACCATTTGGGGGATGGGCACACTTGAAGCTCTGACTCAGGTGGGGCAAATGTAATATATGTAACCTAAACATTTGTACCCCTGTAATGTGCTGAAATAAAAAAAAGAAGATGCACATTGAATTCAAATCGCCTGTGTTCAAATGTTACTTTTGCTGTCTACCAGCTGTGTGAGACAAGTAAATTCCTTCATTTTTTTTAAATCTCAGTTTCCCTGTCTATAAAATAGGCACAAAACTAGTACATACCTCATAGGATTGTGAAGCTTCAGAAAGTTCATTTATGTACAGAAATTTTCAGTGTCTGATCCATACTGAATGCTCAGTAAGTGTTGGCTTTTTTTTTTTTTTCAGAGATCTTGTCATGCATTAAGAACATCATATATGCACCAAAGGCATGACCAGGGGACTCAGACCATCTCCCACCCTCCAGGCCTAAGGGGCATTACACTGCTCAGGAAGAGGTGGGATACTGGAGGTTTGCTTTTCATTTCTGTTCTTCCTCCTTTCTGTAGGAAGTGTGCACTCTCTTTCACAGCGGTGAGAGGCAGCCTGGTGTCTTCTGCTGGGAGGCACCTTTGGCCCTGGATGACGGAGCAAGCCAGGGGTGGGACCAGGTATAAGGAAGCGAGTTCCTGTCTGCTTAGGGCTGGCTCTGACAGGATCTTAAAGGGTGAGTGGGATGAAGGGAACCATGAGGCTTCTGTATTGCTCAGACCATCTCAGCTGGGTATCACAGAAAGAGAGTGGAGCAGAAGCCCGGTTGGAATACTGTGACTTCACTGGGCCCAGCACTTTGGTTTTTGTATCCTAGGGACAGTGTTGTAGTGGGATATTGTAGAAGGGTGTCAAGATCACATCTGACCACATGATGTGGAAATTTGTTATTTTCTGATAAATATGGCCTATTGGTACCAAACTAGAAAATTCAGGGATGTTATCCTACCCATATTTCCATAGTGTTCCCTAAAAGTACATCTTTCAGAGGTCACATACATGTTTTGCTGAGGGATAAACAGGGGCATGGAGTCTTGTCAAACACACTTGGTTAATTAATTTAATGAATATTTATTGCACATGTGTTATGTGTCAGAAATGCAACAGGCATGGGCTACGCAGCAGTAAACCAGACAGGCACAGGCCTTGCCCTCACAGAGCTCCCAGCCCGCCCTAGCAAGTGCAGCATGGGAGTTTGTCTGCAAGACGGCCGCCATCAATCCCTTCCCCTCCGTTTCTCCAATGTCATTGCTTTGACTGGCTCAGGGCCTGGCCTTTAAGAGCACTGATAAGATCTACTTTCTCCGTTTTTATTTTTCTGAAGCCCCAGCCCGTCTTTATGAAGTCTAACTACTCTGAGATTTCCACACCGTGAGGAAGCCACTTGAAGAGGCCATGCAGAGAAGAACTGAGGAATCTGACAGATACGCTGAACCTACGCCACGGACACGTGGCCCCAGCTGGGCTACCCCAGTCCCCTCCAGTTTTTTGAGCCACTCTTCTGTGTTCTTACTCTCGACCTACAGAATCCTGAGCATAATAAAGTGGTGACTATTTTGTGTCACATGTTTTGGGGTGGTTTGTTAGGCAGCTGTAGGTGGTTAGAACATTCAGTGTCTGGTCCATCTTTGATTCTAGAGCCAATTTCAATGAGGAGCACAGAGTGAGTGCCCAATAAACATGTGCTGGACTTTAATGAACAGTGCCTCACTTTTTTCTCACATTTGCATTCCTGCATTTGAGGACTCCCACTTTTGTCCTGAAGAAAAGTCAGACCTAAACTTTCCAGAGAAAAAGTGACAGAGAAACAGAAATTAGGATAAAGTGTAGACTGACTCCACAGGATCTGATTTTTCAGAGCACCCCAAGGAAAACCTCCCTCTCTCTTCACCTCCCTCTCCACTATCTACACCTTTCAGAGTTTCAAAATCAGCCCAGCCTGCACATGTGGATTCTTTAAAATTATTTTTTAATTTTAATATTTTTTAAGACAGGGTCTCACTTTCTCATCTAGGCTAGAGTGCAGAGGTGCAATCATAGCTCACTACAGCCTTGAACTCCTAGGCTCAGGCTATCCTCTTGCCTCAGCCTCCCAAGTAGCTGGGAATGTGTTACCATAGCCAGCTAAGTTTTCTATTTTTGTAGAGGTGGAGGTCTTGATATCTTGCTCAGGCTGATCTCAAACTCCTGGGCTCAGACTATTCTCCTGCCTCAGCCTCCCAAATTCCTGGGGTTATAGGTGTTAGCCACTGCCCCCAGCCAACACGTGTATTCCTGAAGATGTCCCACATGAGGTTGAAAATGCCCTCACTCTGTACTAAGGAAGCTCTGTGATCTCTGTCAGAATATTAGTTCATGTGGAGGCGTGCTTGATTCTTCACCCTCATAGGCTCACTTTTGGCCTGATCCTTTTGGCCTTGAACTTGGCTGACTCTCAAACTCAACTCTGACTCTCAGCTTATCCCTTGTGACGACCTTCATGAAATCCATGGTGAACCAATTAACTGCTCTGCTTCCTCTGGGTCTTCTAAATCAAACTTCCTTGGTTCCTGAGACTCCCGCGTGTTCTGTGCAGAGTCCTGATGCTCCCATGAAATCCACTGTAGCTTCCCAAAGGAAATTTTCTCCATTAAGAAGGACATCCTTCAGTGGCATCTTGCCATATTTCCCTTCTGCTCCTTCCCCTCCCCACAAATGGGATTTTCTGCATCCCCTTCCCCATGGTATAAACAATGAGCTCATGATCCCTCCTCCTTAAGTGCAACTACTTACTTTGCTTTGCTTGCAAAATTACAAAGTAGCTAATCTTTTAAACTCACACTACCTAAGGTGTTAACAGTTGATAAAAGCTTAATACATTACTGTCTCATCCGTTTTACTTCTCTCACTTTCTCTCTCTCCTCCTCAACTTGCTTTACGTTTCTGCCATCTTTTTTACCTCCCTTTACTGTAAAACTTCTTAAGTGTCATTTGTGCCCTTTTCTTTCCATACCTCACTCCTCAATCTTTACTAGGCTGGTTCTCTGTCCACCACTCTATTGCCACCCCGTGTTCTTAGGAGGGACAGGCAGGAGGAGGGAAAGTACCACGGGACTCATGAGAGCAAGAACCTCATGGAGAAGGGGTTGTAAGTGCTGCCAAATGCTGCAGAGAGGAGGCACAAGAAGGTTCAGACTGAAGATGCACCACTGAACTAGCCAGTTAGGAGGCCTGACTTCTCTGTGATTCTTTCAGCCTTTCTCTCATGCTGGACACCTCATACTGGCAAGATGGCTGCTGCAGCTCTGAACATCCTATCCCTTCAAGGCAGGGAGAAGAGATACCATCTGCTTCCTTCCCTTGCTCTTCTTCCTCTTGGTGCTTTCAAATTCTATTGGTTCTAAGGAGTTCTTTCTTCAACCTCTTTTCTTTATTCAGACTTGATCTTCCAGTGACCATATTCACTCTGATAGCCTCTCTTATGACCTCTGCAGAGATGACTAGAACACTGATATCTCCGACTTTAATGGATCTCTTGTGCTTGATATTCATATCTCCAACTGCTCGCTGTACTGCCTGCTGGGAACTCCTATGGGTCCCTCAAATCCAATGTGGATAAATAAATTATCTCCTTTCTCCTGGTCACCTAAGCTTTATACCTTTTCTGACCTCTGCACATTTTCCCATTTCTTTTTCCCTTGTGTCCAATCAGCCCTGTGGCCTGAGAGAGTCTTCTCCCTAGATATTGCTCACACCTGCTTCCTCTGTTCCATCGGTGCTGCCCTCACCTTAGGTGGGGGCTTCATAGCCACTCACTTGTTCTATTGCAATGCCTCTCTCCTCTGCATGCCAGCCCACCCTGCACTGCCAGATTTAGCCTTCACATATACAGTCACCAATGCCTCTACTCCCCTGAGGAAGCCCTTTTGGTGACTCTCTACTCTCCACTCAGTTAAGACAAGCACAGGAGTTCTCAGCCATATTTGTTTAGCTTTATGTATCCTTCTGCCCTACTGAAGCAGAATTGGACTTATTTTCAAGCAAGCACAAGGCTTTTCTGCAATTAGGACTAAGTTCATGAGTTTTTTTCCCCTCTAGAACTCTTCTTTTCTCCATGAGCCTATTTACTTTCAAAGACCATCTGAAGTCTACCTTCCCCACCCACCCTCACCTGGTGCAAGCCCCATTCCTCAGCCCGTCCACTGCAGCCCTTTCTTTGTCTGAGCTCACAAAGCACTGGGTTGTTCTTGATGGCAGTGATCACTGGGTTCCACATTGCAGGTGTCTGAGCACAACCCTGAGACCTGCTAGCAGACTCTAACCTCACTGAGCTTAGGGGCTGTCAACACAGGAGGAGCTGGCTCAGTATTTAGAGATTCAACTGGCTTGACTTCAGCTGAAGCTCAGACTGTCCCTTGGTCGGGATCGGTCAAATCTCAGATCTCTTTCTTTTCTCTTCCTCTCACTATCTCCCTGGAGCCTGGCACTCCCATGTATACCTGGGGTCATAAGCAATTTTCTACCTGCCTTCTGAGCCAGTGTACCTGGCTCCTAAGTTTTCCTTTTCCTTTGTCTCCTCCAAACTTACCTATCTTGGGCTCTTTTTCCTCAAGGCTTTGCTCCTTACAGGAACTAACCTTATAAACTAATGCAAGTGATGGTGACAAATCAATACAAACATAATCAGAAACAATTTACTGTTTGTTTGCAGTTTCCTTGACTGCAAATTGG
This sequence comes from Cheirogaleus medius, assembly GCA_008086735.1. Lineage (NCBI taxonomy): Eukaryota > Metazoa > Chordata > Mammalia > Primates > Cheirogaleidae > Cheirogaleus > Cheirogaleus medius. The sequence goes on from VBSM01001562.1 coordinate 57,158,863, forward strand.
CTTAATGGTTTGGTTTTCCCCATGACCCATCTAGTTCGGGATCTTCACCATGATCGCCCATTTGTGTCACTACAACAGGCCCCAGTGGCTTGTCTCCTGTGGTTCACTCTCTCAGCCCTGGAATCCCACCCATTGTTTCCTGACTTGTGTCAACGTATGGCTATGGTCATGTTTGCTCATTTGGAATCTCCATGACCCCTACTGTCTGCAGTTTGCATTTCAAACTTCTCTATCTATCTCCAGTCTTCCATATTCAGATTCCATGCTACTATTGCCTTCCTCCTGCTCATTCTATTATACACACTCCCCTTGCTTAACTCCTTTGCTTTGGTCCAGACTTTCTCCTACATCATGGTCTCCACCCCCGAGTCTCCACATAATGCTCAGGGGTTTCTTGTTTCGTGACATGGATCAAGTTCCACCTTCCCCTGGCATGCCCCTCCACTCCTCCCTGCCGATCTAAAGCCATCCCATCCTTGGCACAGGTTCCCCTTTCTCCTTGAAGCAGTCCTGGATCATTTCCCCCTTTGGAGGGCTCTAATCTTTCTCTGCATTGTTGTTTGGCAATTAATCATGCACTGGCTTGTGACATTTCTTGTACAGCATTGAGCTGTTATTTATCTTTTGTATATTCTTTCACTTTCCTTGAGTTTATGTCTCATCTCTTCAAGATCCTTGAGATCACAGAGCGTCTCTATGGCATTCTTTTTTTTTTTTT